>MU280217.1:0-402335 GCA_022385635.1 Xylaria scruposa
TAATAATAAAAATAAAAATAATAATTATATTTAAGCTTAATAAAATTATATAATAATATATTAAAATAATTTTATATAATTATTTATTAATAAAGTTAAAGTTTATTAATATTATAATATAATATTTTAATTATTTTAATTAATAAGTTTTATATTTTATGTTATATTTTTAATTATTTATAAATAATTTTAAATATTAATAAATATAATTAATTAATGTTAACTTTTTTTAATTTATTTAAATATAATACGTTTTAATTATTATTATATATATATAATATATTTATTTAAATTTTTTAACTTTATATAGTTATAACTTTTTAAAAAATAATAATTTTAAAAAAATTATTAATATATTAAATTTAATTAATTTTTATAGATTTTTTTAAGTTTTTTTTATAAAAATTAAAAAAAGTAAAAAAATTAAAAATTTCTTTATAAAATTTTCTTTTTTTTTTTTTTTTTTTAATAAAGAACTTTTTGTTTTATTTAGTTATACCTCCTTCGCTAAAAACGAAGGCATTATTTTTAAGTGGTGGCCGAAGGCTATTGCCGTAGGCCACTTTAAGTGGAGTGGAGTGGAGTGGCTCCAGCCACGTCCATGGCTACAAGCTACGCAGTGGCTTGCAACCCCCTTATAACTCCATATTAGGGTGCACTTTTTAAATAATTTTTTAAAAATAAAAAAAATTCACTTTTATATTTTTTATTATGTTATATACTTTTATATAAAATTTAGAGTTTATATAAGTAGAATTAAAGGAGTTAAAATTTTGTTATTTTGCGATTTTGTGACTTTACGACTTTGCGACTTTGCGAACATTGAATTGGCGGACTATGTGGTAATGGCCTACCGTTGCCCAGGGCGGAGACATCGGATTTATCTGGAGTTCATTAGACGCGATGAGCACAGACAATACTCTGTTGACAGGAATACTAAAGCACAAGGAAAACATCTTAAGGAGGGAATTCGATCTAAACTTCAAGGCTGAGAGCTCTGGTTCCCCTCATACAGCAGCCAAACCCCCTGAAACGCGGATTTCCGAATACTACCTCACAGCGGAACACAGGCAGCAGTGGCAGGGTTCTCTAAGATTTGACCAAATCGACACACGCTTCATGACCACTACGACGGCCAATGTAAAAACCCTGAAGTAACTGAAAGCGAAGGCCACTGAACGTCATGGATTTCTCAAAGGTCAAGGAAAATCCAAGAACCCGCTTAATAATTAGCTGCTCCTCAAGGGCCGTCCCGGTGCCTTACTTTGTATGCCCTCCGCCGTTGTGTCTTCGCTACGGCGTGATTTTAAACGCGCGCAATGATGACCTTGTTCGTAATGTCATCGCCGCGGATAGTATTTTCATGCAGACGAGTAGACCTGACCGCATCGAACGTTGCCAAACATATCCCGCGCACTATCGAAAGGACCGTGTCATCGCTAAGCGCTTCCGAGCCTTAACAATATACATATGCGAAAGGGCTAGGTTGCTCACATGTCATGATTAGACGAGCTATGAATTGTAACACTATCAACAATCATTCTCTTGTCAGTTTTAATAATGGTCTGATCATGTCACCAGCTGACGGGTATGAGCCAATGAGCTGCCTAAGAGTAGGGGGGGGAACAAATAGTTGAATGCATGTCAAATTCTTGTTGGGTGGCGCAGCAATGATGAAACGAGTAGCAAGAACGATTATCCTCCTTCTGACCAAAAGATAGGCGCTTATTATATCAACGAACGCCTTTAGCCTCCTGTTGTTTAATGTTCTGACCAAACTGCCTGTAGCTCAATCAGTGTTAGAGGCGTTCCTCAACATTTGTAATAATATTCATATACAATCTCAATATTTACATCATTATGCCTATCAATAAGAATCACCGTCCAGTATTTGAGAGACTTCGGAGAGAATGCAATATTGTCTTCGCAGATACCCTTGCTCCAAATGACTGGCCAGCCAACCATCGTATTGTGTTTGAGTCCATTGACAAACTCAAACAATTTAAGTACAGCACATACGCAACGCCTCATGATTGCCAGGATAACTTAGACACAACCCCGTGGAAGGGTGAAGCCAAGATCCAGGCACGGAAGTTAACAGACAAAGTCAAAGATTGCCTTTCTAGGAATGAGGCGACCTGGAGATTTGCATGTGAGCCGCTCGTGTTCAGTCGACTGAGTTCGGAGGTAGCATGGTAAATTAGAATTGCTCAGTTTAAATAATGACAAGCCACTGATGGATGCATTTTAGCAAGACCTGCCGCCAACGAGTATGGCGATCGGAAGTCGAAGCGAAGTTGGATGGCGACAATGATGCCGCATCGAACCTTCGGCAGCGTCAAGAGAATCGTGGCCGTTGTCGTTGTCCCCGGAGCTCACGGCCGGATGACGAGTGCGTAAAAGATCACCTAAAGACACACACAAACGAAATATCCTAATCAGCAATGTGCAGAAACGAGAGAGTAGGACTTAATAAACTCTTTATAGACAGAGCCGATGATACAGTACTTCATCCGGTGAAATTAGCGAGAAAGCTGCCTCAAGAACAAAAGCCAGATCGTATCTACGGCCTCCGGCAGACAAGAAACTTTGAAGATCTGCTTCTCGCAGATCTTGGAGATGGCCGATTCCTTGAAGACTGCCTACATAAGCAACCTCATTCTGCGACCGAAGGTGAAGCCATGCTCTTTCCTTTTCTGGTTGTAGAAGCTAAAGCTGGCAACGCGTCGGACGACTGGTCCTCTATTCGCTTACAGACGGCATTCCCAATCTACACATACCTCAATGCCCAACAGAGTCTCAAAAAAGCCACAGCACGGAAATCTCGTTGGGCAGCAGGCCCATTGGTATGGTTTTTCATGAGCCGAGGGGAAGACTGGCGGCTGTCTCTTGCGTATCAAGAGAAATCTACTGCTTCACGACTCTCTACTCGCTCACGTACTAGTACGGTAGGTCATCGGTTGGAAGCGGTGTCTTTAAGGAGATTCTAAATTCTAATTCTGTTACAGGAAATTGTCCAGGTTTGGGCCGGATGCATAACGAATCGAGATGATGCCCTTCAATTATTTCTTATAGTTGATTACCTGTCAGACTGGGCCCGTGACATCTACCGGCCGGCCCTTCTCATCGAATTGAGAATACTCGCTTCAGTCAATACCGATGTTCGGACCGTCTTCACAGATACAGACATCTATTCATCGAGGAATATCGTGCCAGCCATTAATGTCGAAGAGCCTATAGAAGAAAAAATAAGCCACAGTGATGTTCAGGCAGGCTTCAGAAAGTTTGACACTGATATGGGAGTTGTTCGTCATATCAGCCCTATCCAGTCCAGGTTCCTTTCCATTTTCATCACAGCGGATAATGTCCAGACATTCATATTGTCTCTTAAGGAAAACTTCCGAAACTTCCTCGTGCGACGAATGCTAAAGAGGCTTTCCTCTACTACACGGAAGCCTAATCTCTTCACTGTTAACGAGCTCTATGCTATAGAGAAGTTGTGGACTGGTCAGTCGCGATTGAGTGGCCCCTATCATTTCAGAGAGATCCGGTTCTATACAGTCCACCTAGTGACATACTATATGTCCGCCTCTTGGGAACAGATCCGCGACCTTTGCGTCATCTCAGTTGCTGAAGATGCCTTCGATATTTTAGTCACCGAGTCAAAATCAAACGCAAAACGAGGCAAATCTCAAAAGCCAGCTGTGAAATTGGATGAAGATTCTAACGCCTCTCTTTTAGTTGGTCTAGCTCGGCTCCATGCTGCTTCTGCACAACGAAATTTGCTTGCTACGATTTCACGGGTCTCGCGATATGTTGATGGTACTATTGATCAGAGCCGGGGTGAGTGTTGGTTCAAGAGAGGCGACGCTACTATTTGGGAGATAGTGAACAACATATACGAATATCAGAAGAAAGGAGATCTAGAGCCAGAGCTACCCTATCTCCAAAATTCAACATCATATGAGATGCAGGTGGTCAATACGAAGGACCAGGATGGATTCAAGTCCAAACTGTTCGATATTAGTTCCGAAAATCCCAAGGATAAAATCACCGTACCACCACTGAGTGGATATCTGAAGCATTCTGGGATAGGAGGAGTTCTCATTTGGGATAGAGCAAATCCAATGCAAGGACAGAGCCCACCCGGATTTTGCGTCTATGTCGTGAGTCGCTCTACTCAACTACCAAACAGAAGGGAACTCGCACGAATTTTAAAAAAAGGCGATATGTTGCATACGACCAGGGATGATGGAACATTAAACCTACAGATCAGCTTGAAAGATCATAAGATCTGGAACATAGAGGAGCCGCAAGGCTTCCCTGATCATACGACGAATAAAGATTGCCGTCGTGAGCGAAGAAAATTCTGAGGGAAGCTCTTAAATCTGTAATTTCCAGCGCATCATTAACTCACGCATACATTATAAGCAACACCTGGAAAGAGACCACGTGAATTGCAATCACGTCTCCTATCCTATTGCGCAACGAGGGCCTGGATGACGATGTAGCATTAGATTCCGCCGAACTCAGACGTTTTTAGATGGGTTATGTCACGGTCTACACCGCTGGTGGCTCCATCATTGATTTATTGTTGTTGCACGAAGAAGGAGAAGTCCTAGCTAGTATATAGTGATGATGATCCGACCCTTTCAGGCCTGAACGTTTCAATCAGCCTTGTAACTACGTATGATGTCCACATGACGATAAAAATACAATTGGAAGGATGGATCTTCGACAGTTCAAATTGGTAAGGGTTCCTGTTTGAATGTAAAACCGCCTGTACGCTATTCATGCAAGCTCCCAACAAGCATCCAAGCAGCTAAGCGGCTAGTAAAATAAGAGAAGTTCGCAACGAGAAAGATTAACGTTGGCATTATGCCGAATCACATAAATTTCGTGTTAAGAGATAAGGAGGCTGCTGCAGGATGCTAGATTCCGACGTTGTAATCATCGTCTGATTGGGTGATGCCATCGATTGTCCGGCAGGCGAGCACTCCATGAATAACCGAGAGGATAATCGCGCACACAGGTCAATCGGTGTAATAAGGATACCTCTCGTAGAATGGTAGGTGGTACACGTTTAGCGTAGACATTGTCACTTGGTAATCACTGAAGAGCCAAGGTGCTTGTGCAGGTTCTGTATAGCTATTCCATTACAAAGCTTAGTAGATGTTCGATCCTCTTGAACTAGATGCCAGCATCAAATGTATCCAAGACCGCGAACCCATGAACCCTAACTAGAAAGGAACCCTCTACAGACCTGAATAAAACGTTCGGGCTGTTCCCAGTGTGCCATATGACTAGAGTTCTCAAAGGTAACCCATTTGACTCGGGGAATAGCCTTAAACCAGGGTTGAACACAGACGTCAGTCATCTCGTCATATTCTCCATTCAGGACCAACGTATCGACGAGGATTTCATGGGCAATTTTCCACCCTTCCCAATCCTTAAGGCTTCCTGTAATGACGAGCTCCGAAGGGCCCTGCCTTTCGGTTCCAACAATGTTAACATTTTGATCTATACAAAAGACCCAGTATATGTTTTAGGTATCTACTTACATCGTTACATATGCAATGTTGTCATCGTGAAGGTTTTTGAAAGCCGCCTCTACATCCTCCGGGCGTGGATCGAGGCGACATACATGCTGCTTGTAGAAGAATTCGCTGGCATTTTTATATTCAGGGCTATCGTGGTCAGAACCCTCCAACGCTTCTTTCATGTCTTTCGGCAACTTCGATCTCAGTTGGTCATTTCCAATGACGTAGAGTGGAACGCTTGCAGGAGAGCTGGCTATTATCAGCCTTTGCAGCCCTTTTGGGTGACGTGTAGCATATACGGCACCCAACATGCCACCCCAACTCTGGCCGGTAATGGAGAACCCATTCTCTCGTAGCTTCAGATGGTCGATGAGATTGTCAAGCTCCTGGATGAAAAGATCAAACGTCCAGAATGAAGTATCTCCTAGTTTTTCTCTATAATGTGTCGACTTTCCACACCCAACTTGATCGTAGAAAACAATCGGGATGCCATACTTCTGGTATAAGCTGGTAAGCGGTGACAAATACTCATGGCCAGCCCCGGGACCGCCGTTCAGGGCAACGAGAGCTGGTACTTTCGAGTTAAGATCCCCGTAAACTTTGTACCAGGTACTACCTGCTTTTCCGCCATTCGGTGCTTCGAACTTTACCTCTCCTTCGAGAATAGGAGTCTGTCATGTTGAGAAGCTGGCAAAACTATGGAGAATTAACGTGCTCGAACTAAAGTTAACAATGACCCCCATCTTCTGTGCGAGAACTCGGCTTGGAAGTGGGTAGTTATTTATAATAGCAAAGACTCATTTGAGACATAACCCGAGTGCAGGGAAGTACCCAAGTACATAATGCAGGCTTTATCTTGCGGCTCCCAACATGGACATATCACACACACACTCAGTGTTAAGATGTCCCTTGTAAATTCTGCTAGGTAGGTAGGACGGACCTTCACCAGTTGCTAATCTTGCTTCTTACTTTCCTCAACTCAATATCATAATTCTCTTAGTTTTCTGCGACAATATTAGAGCGTGTCCATATCATAACCTATTGCTTGCAATTCACAATGTCCAAAGACGACTTTGAACCTCACATCATCAGTAACCGCAGTGCAGCATCGTCCTTACTCACTGTTTACATTCGCTTCGTTGACTAGTCCTGTAAGTGTCCATAATGTTATATTCGTACCACGGATCAGGACCATGGAAAGCACCTCCTTCATGACAGTCGTGTTATATCTATAATTCCAAGAACGTGATCAACACTAGCACAGGTCCCCTGTAAACTAGATAACATCACTTGATGTCATTAATAATGGGGCAAGAAGAGTTCTTTTTTCGAGGGGTTCAACGACCACCTTTCCGCTTCATCATGCAAGCAATTTTATTTTTAGAATATGCCTTTTCTCGCGTTATGCCAGTTATTGAAATGGCTCAAGTGCTCATAAGTCACACCTTTAGGCGTATTTCGTATCTTCTCTTTCAACACCTCCATGGCGGTAGCATTATCCCCGGCCCCCCTGCTCCTGCTGAACGCACTACCACATATATTCGAGACCTCAGCTCCCGAATATCCCTCCGTCATCCGTGCCAGCTCTTCCACATCTATGTCCTTGAACATGAGCTTCTTAGCCATCCTTGCAATGATAGCCTCACGCGCCTTCACATCCGGAAGGGGTACATAGATCAATTCGTCGAATCGACCAGGGCGTAAAAGAGCAGGATCAAGAGCGTCAGGTCTATTCGTGGCGGCGAGAACGAAGACATTGCCCCGCTCCTCGAAACCAGCCATCTCTGTAAGCAGCGTGGTGACGGCCTGGACGCCGCCGCTACCGCCGCTTGAGCCAGTCGATCTGGTACCTGCTAATGAGTCGATCTCATCAAAGAATATAATGCTCGGGCTTGCCTCGGCGGCTCGTTTGAAGATGTTGCGGATTGATCGCTCCGTCTCTCCGACGTACATGTTGAGAAGCTCCCCACCTTTAACTGCGAAGAAGTTGAAGCCCGTTTCTGTTGCCATGGCTTGTGCAGTCATGGTCTTGGAGCAGCCTGGAGGGCCATATAGAAGGACACCTTTCGTCGGTACCCAGCGATTCTCCTGGAGACCCTAAAATGCTCTCTGTCAGCCGTGGTAACCTTGTCTATGAGGGATCAACATACATCAGGGGTTCTCAAAACGTCCTGGAGAGCTAATTTGACATCCTCGTAGCCGCCGATATCACTCCAATGTATTGTCGGCGGTTTGAGATTGATATCCCTCATCGCAGACGGCCGAACCTCTTTAAATATTTTCTCGACATCCTCATTTTCAAGAGGCTTGTCCAACTGCGGCGCCACTCGTTTTCTTCGTGCTTGCATGGCCTTGGCAAGGAGGTTGCGTAGGTCGCCTCCAGTAAATGCATGTGTCCGATCCACAAGGTCTGATATATATTTATCAAAGTCTTGTGAGGGAAATGGTGGCTTCATTGATCGTAGAATCTCTGCTCGTCCAGGTACGTCCGGTGTGGTAAGGCTGATGTGCTGCCAAAATCGACCAGGACGCTGAAGATCGTATGGAATATCATCCAGATAATCGAGACAAGTCGCTGCCACCAGAACATTAGGCCGTATGTTATCCACCTGCGCCTTCTTGGCCAATATATCAAGACCGTATTTAATCGCTTTGATGTAACCGGGTCGGTTTGCATTGCTTTTCCCTATGAGCGTAGTAATGTCGTCGATAAGGATTATTGTTGCGCCTCGCTGTTCTACAGCAGTCTCAAAGATAGTTTGGATTGCCGAAGGCTTATCGTCTTCTGTGATTTGCACCACTCGGCCCCAGCGCGTCGCGGCGATATGATCAAGGAGCATGGTTTTCCCGGTACCATGGCTGCCATCAATGACAACTCCGCACGTAAAAGGAGGTATTGCGTTGTTCTCCAACTCAATGTCATACTCGTCAAAGAAGTCATTTAGTTGTTCGATCTGTCGGGTCATGTTTGGAAGAGGTTCGAGTTTGAGTTTACCGACAACACCAGCGGTTTCATCATTAGAGATTTCGACCACTGTGGTAACAGGATCATATTTTGCCACTCCCTTTGCTCCTCCATTAACAGACTCGACGATAAAAGAACGTTGAGAGCCTCTCAAGAATACATCCTCAAATGGAGTTCCAGGTAATATATAATCTGCGAGCTCTGGTCATAGTTAGTTTACATATAATTCGAAGCAGGGGGTCAAACTCACCAAGTTTGTACTCGAGGTGGTGTTTCCATCGTTCATGTTCGGCACCCGAGTCAGGCAGAGGAGGTACGTCAGAGGTCGTTTCTCTTATCACAACAATCTGAGCACTTGGGACAGGCCCTCCTGGCACTACCCGAATAATCTGGCCGAGCTCGAGGTTTGCGACATTCTGAAAAACCCGGCTAATGGAGGCGATGTTGTTAGCGACTTTAGAGTCGCCCGGCCAGACAACTGCCTCCCGCTGCACGCCATTCACTTCCACGCGGCAAGAGTTTCCTGTCGTAAAACCAGCTTGCGCGAAAGTCGAGGGATGGATGAATATTTTAGCGGCATTCTTGTGGGTTGGATTCTTCTGCCCGACTACATCCGTTGGTTGGATGCGCGTCTTGTATTCGTCCTTCATTTTCTTTGTGCTTTGTCATAGGGATGTAATAGTATTATCACCGTCCTATTCATCGTTTTTTTCAGAGATTCTGGTTTGAACTCGTTGAGTCTCCGTGAATGAATACTCACTGCACTCAATCAGTTTGCCTAAAACAGAAATTACTTGAAGTTTGTAAGTGTGTATTGTTTAGCCGCATAATCAGTGGACATGCCATCATTCTTAGGTGCATATTGTATCTTCGAATTACGAATTTTCGGTGATGATTTATCTCTCTCTACAAGTACCTAATTCTCATTCTACATCAAGTATTACGGCTTTCAGTTCACGTTTCCCTATTGTTGAATTAGGTGGTTGATATTTTACGTGGAAAGACTTGTTCAAGATGAGATCCCTTCTAGTCTAACTGCACTCCTGCATTTCTGATTCTCGACGTATACAGGACATGACCACGACGTAGACTGAACCAAGAGCATCTCATCCTGTCATGAAATCGCGGGGTTTAATTGATCATTTGATTCGTTTTTGTAGGGGTTCATTAAAAGTCGAATATTTAGGAACAAAATTTCTTGTTATTTTGACTGTAAGATATGCATAAATCACTATAACGAGGGGGTAAACACGGATACAGCGCAATTCCTCATAGAAATTCTATCTTCACGTAGTATGAAATTCGGACCTCTCCAATCCAGTACCAAAAGCTCTACGATGTGCAGCGCACTACAGCACGCCGCCTCATGCTCCTACGACAGCTCCATCGGCCTCTCTTGCGATCGGTAGCTGCAGCATGGCGGCCCGCAATCACCTCTCCGCAGTACGGTGACAGCCGTAGCAATAGCAGTACTAGCGATAGCAACGACCACCAGCATGAAGCTTCTTCATCTGCAGCTCCGCTGAAACCGAAGCCGTCGCTTTTCGAACAGCTGTTCCCAGACGAGGCCAAGAAGTCGCGAGCAAAGATAAAACGCGCCTCCGATGCCGATGCGCCCAATAACACCTGGGTGTCCCAGCTCTTCGCCGAAGACAACGAGCCCCCCCGTCTCGCCGTGCCCGGGGAATTGCAAGATGAAGGAGATGTCCCGGCGCAGGAGACGTCGGAGCTGTGGTCCCCGGCTCTCCGCGCAAAGGGCATGTTGATTCTCGGGGCCGCGAGCAAGAGCCTGGTAGAGAGCGATTTCCTCCGTCTCGGGATGAAGGGGAAGCACGTCGAGGGCTGGGTTGGCGGGATTATCAAAGGTAAGACAAGAACAAGATTGTAGCGTAGAGCGGGTAGCTAACCGTTTCTAGTGATCCAGGCCCGCGACCCGGACACCCTCGAGCCAAAGGGGCACTACTTCATCCTCTTCGACACGCACGAGGCAGCAGTAGCCTACAAAGACAGACTAGAGCAGCTCTGGGATCTCGGCAAGGCGTACATACCAGGCGCGCACCACGGGCGCTGGCACGCCATGCAGCAGCCTTTATACAAGGGGTTCCGGCGCAACAGAACGGACGAGGACATAGGGGCGCTAGTGCGCTCGTTCACGCTCGTGCCGCCCAGCCAGCGGCTTAACGTGCAGCTGTCGCGCGCGAGCCCAGAACGCATCGCCGAGCTGTATCTCGAGGGCGGCTTCGTGAACCGGCTGGCCGCGCGCGCCGGGTCCGACTTTCTGGTCTTGATCCGTCTCGACGGCGGCCGGCTGACGCTCGATACCCTGCGCCGCGCCATCGAGGACGACGGGGCGCGACGTAATCTTGCGTGGCGCATCACCGACCTCGATAATGGAATACTACCCTTCGGAAAGAGTATTTTGAAGGCGAATGACCAGCCCCAAGCCCAAGCCCAGGTAGATAGCACAGATGCGGAGGTTTCGTCGCAAGACTTGCAGGACGATGACACCGATCATAACGGCGGGGAAAGCAGTAATGTCTCCGAGAAGAGCATTGTTAATGCCATATATGAGGCAAAAGGAGGTGGTGAGAAGCACAGACAATATCCTCGATTCATCATCCCTTTTACGGATGAGGCGGAGGCCTATCGCTTTGTACAGAACTGGCATCGTCGAGAATTGAGATTGCAGATGGGAGGCGGCGGGAAAGACCAGCCTTCATGGGAGGAAACTAGGACAATTAATGCGACGGTCCTCTGGTAAGGTTAATATGACCTACCTAGGTAGTTTCATGAGTGCAAATCAGAGATGCAACCCAATCTCATTCAAGACTTAACATATGTATAGTACCCATGGTCTGCTGCACATGGTAGAAATTGATATATGACGCGAAAATGTTCAAGTATTGAGAAATAAAGTATATTAAGGCCCATATCAACCGAACTCCGACAGACGATAATTTTGCCCCATGTTTCCCGGAGGCAAGGCAATGTGCGTTTCTTTCATGCTTCTGGGAAAATCTATCGTGAAGCATGCTCCTTTCTGGCCAACCCCCCAAAACGACGAGATTGCCCCCTCTGATTGATGATATAGACAGCATCGTCGACATTCAGGAGCTTCCCCTTGTGCAATGCGCTCTCGCTTTCTGTAACCCATGCCCTGGATCTATTGTTCGACGCTCAAAGAGACACACGATATTAACGCTAAGTTCATCCACCCGCATTTGAAGCTATGCCAACGAGCTCAACGGACGGCGAAACGACAGAGTGCTCAAGTAATTCTGCTTCAGACTTCCACCTCTTTCCGGTCACCCCCATCTCCACAGACATAGTACTTCGTCCCCTCTAGATATAGTATTTAACAGCATTTGCCACCAGATTCCGTAGCCGCACGGCCGACGGGGACGGCGGAAGATGACGGATCCGTCTTCGAAGTGTCGATGATTCGCTTCTTGATATCTGCCGCTAGGTTGTAGAATGCCTTGTCAATGTTGATGTTGCTCTTGGCCGAGACCTCGAGGAATGGAATGCCTAGCTCGGCTGCCAGAGCTTCGCCTTGTTCTGTTGATACCACACGCTTCTCTTCCCAATCGCACTTGTTGCCAATTAAGATCTTATTGACACCTTCAGTGGCGTGCTGTTCTACGTTGGCGAACCATGTTCGGATATCTATGCGGAAGCCTGTGTTAGCCGACATCGATAATCGATTTGACCATCAAAGTCACATTGCCGAGGCAGCTGGTATGTTCAGGCATATAACTCATATACAGCACATCGAATATTCGAAGGAAGCTTTTTGGGGATAAGAAACACGCAGAAGGCCGGGCTTACTCTCAAATGATCTTTGGTCGGTGACGTCGTAAACGAGGAGAATGCCCATGGCGCCACGGTAGTAGGCTGTCGTGATGGTTCGGAATCGTTCCTGGCCAGCAGTATCCCATATCTGTAGCTTCACACGCTTGCCATCTAATTCAATGGTCCGGATCTTGAAGTCGATACCGATGGTTGTAATGAAAGAGGGCGTGAAAGAGTCCTCGCTAAACCGTAGCAGGCAGCATGATTTGCCCACGCCAGAGTCGCCGATTAGCAGGAGCTTAATCTATCCACGGTAGTCTTCGATCAGTCGTGTTCTTCATCTCATACCAACTGTAATTCCGCACGCCAATCTACCAGGTCGGCAGTCGAAGCATCTCGGAGGAGGATGTGGTAAGGGGACGGTCGTTTGATGCTCCAGGGGAATGGTGGACCTACTAAGAAATCATAATTGCGGTTCCCCGACATGGTGAAGGAGATAGGAGGCTCGTCAAGGGTGGGCGGCAACGGGAAGGGCAACGGTGTCGGGTTGTCGGGTTGTCGGGCTGGGTTGGTGGTTGAACAAGACCAGCGACACGCGGCGCTGAGTGATGAGCGGTCGTGAATGGTCGAGGTCGAATTGACGTTGGTATTTGGGACGGGTGGCGGACCAGGCAGGACGGCACAGACTAGGACAAGACAGGGTAGGATGAGGGCCGTGTGTCGTCGGTTGCAAGTTGTAACCTGTCAGTCAGTGAGATGCGGCGGGATCGATGGCAGAAGCAGCAGCGATGCTTGCAGCCTTGGCGCAGATGAGTCGCCTAACTGGCTTAGTACTAGATGGACTACGTGGACGAGGCGGGCGGCCGGGGGTTGTCTTAGGTACAAGTATCAGAATATGGCAATCCCCCCAAAAGTGATCTGGTAGCCTGGTGGTCCAAGATGGTTAGCGTATTCGAGATGCTGATGTCAACGGCTTTGGGTTGGAGTCGAAAGCGTGAACGAACAATGAGAGACAGAATAGATTGAGAAAGACGGACGATGTATGTACATGTAATTGGGACTTCACATGTTTGAAGCGCAACAGAAATGGTCGCACTAAACAGGTAACTTATTTAAATCAATACCCCTTTGCAGCCTAGAAGCGGATTTTAGGTACGTACCTTTTTGCTGCTGTTTGACCTTTTCGGTCACTTAAACTAATGCCACCTGGCAGATGGCGCCTTGTTTATGTTGTACCACAAACGGTTCATTACCTTTCCGAGCAATTAGAAGGTGCTGAATAAAAACTCAAACGATCATGGAATCTCCGTCAATAAGATATTTAGTAACGCAGCTATAATAGCTAGGTGCCGTCATTTAGGTAACCTATGGCCTTACGGGTGTCTTAGTCGTTAATTCTTTGCCACGTTACAGTGCGCCACATGGCTATGATCTACCATTATTCAAAAAGAGCGATAAGAACTCTTCTCTTCTCGTTTAGGTATGATGACGTCGCGCAGGCAAGGGTAAGTCCGAAGTCTTGTTTAGGCCTTCGGCAGTGTTACAGATGACGAATTGGCCTGAGAAACGGGTGATTATCTAGATATAACATTTTTGATGCGGGAAGAAATCGCCCAACCCTATCTAAGTGAGAAAATGGGACGAAATGAATAGATATGTCTAAGATGGCAATACTACGGAGTCTCTATATCCTCTCCGGTAGCAGAGCCTTACTATATTAAACCGGCAACAGGGAGATTCAAGGGTCACAATCGAGCCCTCAAATACATATCACGGACAGGTCAGCTAGATCTGCATCGGAACCCTTGGCAGAGCCAAATCGACTAATACCATCTTCTAATTAGACATCCCACAGTGACGTTCTAGTGGTTATATATTGTGCATCACACTGTTATCCGGTTGCGAAATATGGATAGGAATCCATCACACGTAATCCACATAAAATACCTAGATGCCAGAAATTTGAACTCTCTCTCGTCTAACATGAACTTGTCTCCGGTATTTTCACTGTATAGATTGAAAGATACCGGAACAATTAGGTTACGTCTACAGTATCTAGCTTTGAGCTAACACGTCCGCCAGCTTGGCGGCCGAAATCAAACACGTTCAAGCCAATTGATTCCGCACCTCAATTATCTAATCCATAATCTCCCCAGCATGAAAACCACCAACAAATTACAAGACATGTAGCTATCACGTGGACACAAGCACATGGCGAGGCAAATGAAACCCCAGCTGAAGTCTTCCGATCCGGTGGGTGTCTCCGACCAACGGGCCAATACATCCAGAAGAGGAAGCTCGCTCTGCAGATCTAGGGGACCTGAAGATCTAGCCCGACCTATTGCAAGCCAATTGATGTCCTCGTTCGCATCTCAGCTGCTTATTTCTATCTATCGTTGATCTGGGCGCTGTTCTGCTCCTCCCGATCGGGGATTAGCGACGATAAAGAAACATGGACGGGGCGAATTGGCCTCTCTCTATACAAAAGAGACGAATTCCCGTTCTGTTGTAGGCATTGGTGTTCCTTTCTGGCTGGCGTACGGTAGTTGATAGGTCGTGAATCGTGAACATGCTACGACGGGTTGCGCTTGTCGAGGCCACATTGGCCATCGGCTCAGCCATGGCTGCATCCGTTACTTGTCCCAGTAACTTGCCGTTCAGTTGCTCCAACACGACGGCTGTGGAGGACCTTTGCTGCTTCAATGCGCCGGGAGGTGATATCCTGCTCACCCAATTCTGGGATACGGATCCATCTACCGGTCCGGCAGATTCATGGACGGTCCACGGACTCTGGTACGTTGCGTCGCGTTGCATTGCGCCGTTCTGACTCTCGTCATCACGACTGACACGACCTCAGGCCCGATAACTGCGACGGGACGTATGAGCAGTACTGCGACCAGAACAGGCAGTACACGAACATCAGTGCCATCCTAGCAGATAAGGCGCCGTGTACGCTGAAGACGATGCAGACGTACTGGAAGGACTACCAAGGGGACGACGAGTCGTTCTGGGAGCACGAATGGGGCAAGCACGGGACGTGCATCAGCACGCTAGAACCATCATGCTACGCCGCCGCCGCCGACTATCGGCCAACGGACGAGGTGGCCGACTACTTCACGCGCGCCGTGAGCCTGTTCAAGACGCTGCCCACGTACGACTGGCTGTCCGCCGCAGGCATCGTGCCCTCGACGACGCAGACATACACACTCGCCGCCATCCAAGAGGTGCTGACGGCGCACCACGGCCACAACGCCGTCATCCGGTGCAGCGGGAACCAGCTCAACGAGCTGTGGTACCACTTCCACGTGCAGGGCTCGGTGCAGAGCGGCGCGTTCCAGGCCGTGGATCCCGTGGGCTCGGGATCGACTTGTCCCTCTACTGGGATCAGGTATCTGCCCAAGTACACCACTCTCCCCCCGACAACGACGACGACGACGACGACGACGAAGACGAGTACCCCGACCAGCACCTCCGTCCCGACTGGTGTGCCCGGTGCGCTCTCCGGGAAGGGCTATGTCAAGGTCCAGCCCGACGGTTTCATGATCAGCACGGGGAACTGGTATCGTGCGAGCGGGACGCCGGCGACATACACAGCGACGCCGAACAGCGACAATGCGACTTTCACGCTGAAGACGAGCAAGGGTCCCTGTCAGGTGCTGAGCGACGACTCGCTGAGTTGCGCGGCGGGCCTTACGGTGAGCAACTTCGGTTATAATGGCACATATCTTACCTATAATGGTGCCGCGACCTTCTATGCTGCTTCCGCTCCCAGTGGCCAGGATAAGGGGGTCGTTTACACGTCAGAACAAGCCGTGTCGCTGCAGATGTATTGGCAACCGTTGTAAGTAACGGCAATGCAGACAGTATAGGTTTAGAGAAGTGAGCTAGTGGCCTAGCCCACAATATTATGACCGTTCATGACAATGCAAGTGTGTACAGTTTGCTGTCCCGTGACTGTATAGTATGCGGGATGCTTTGCGACCTTAAATCCTGTACAATTTACGAAAGCCGTGCAAATATCCGACAATACTTTTTCATCCCACACAATGAATCTTTTACGAGCAAGGTTGTACTTGGTAGTCTTAAATTCTTCACTATTGCTAAGCCATGCTATGCCATCTAATTGTAGTACGGCAATATGATATCAGACATATCTCGCAACTAGTTGAGCCACTTCGAATAAGCCCACCGGATTCGATCTAGAGCCCGCTGCTGGTATTGAACGCCTCTAAGATTGGCCAGGTCATTTAGGTCCTCCGAGAACTCCTTTTCGATGTCTGCGGGAAGGATCTCGTGGACGAGTTGGCGTAGAATGTGGACCTCGGCTATCAAGAAGCCGTGGTCTTTATATGTCAGAACATTGGTTTGCGTTGGCGCCGCCTCAGAAAAGATACGGTCAATATTTCGAAGAACACGCACGCATCTGCCTGCCTTGCGTTTCTCGGCGTGACCTCTTCGCCCGCCAAAAGCGCCGAGAAGATATCGCACTACTCCAACGGAAACAAGTATGCCAGGCGTGAGTCCGACGAAGCCGAAAACCAGTTCCTGACTCTTTAACAAAGAGTCTATGCCGCTCATTGCAACCTCAACATCCACCTTCGTCTTTTGAACCTGAATGAGCAGGGTACGGACAAGGTCGCCGCGCACAGTACCCACGAAGGGCCTCCTCAGGTCTTTTTCGTAGGCACGGAGAATAGGTGTCACATCTCCCTCTCGAACTTTAGCTTGGATCTCAGCCACTTGCGTCTCTGATATCGATGGAGCTCCACTCGCAGTAGTTGACTTGTCAACAGCGAAGTCTACCACCATACGTTCCAAGCTCTCTCTGTCTGCTCTAAGACTGTCCTGACTCATGATAGCTATCTCACTGTTGGCATCATGACGAATAGTTCCTATAACTTTTCTTATCGGTTCGATGACCCAGTTGAACCAAAAGTCGCGGATAGTGGAGCCCAACTCTTGGATCCAATCTAGAATCTCCTCTCTCCTATTGACAAATATCCGTAGAATCGTGGTCGAGGAAAGCAGAAGTGCTGTCGCAGGAAGCCAATACCTAACCAGACGAGAGGGCCGTCCATGCTTCGTTACAAGTTTCCTTGCTCTCACGGTGTTCGAGAGTAACTGCTCGTCTAATAAGGCATGTAGTCGCTTAGCAACAACAACCGGCCGATTATGGTCGTCTTCTTCCGCCTGGATACATAGTGCATCCTCAGCCACAGCAGCGAATACCTTATCTTCCATTTGGTTAGTATTAAGATCCAGGTCCAGAACATCATGGAGCATCATGTCCATGAGCGCCACCGTTCTTTCGACTACTCCCTTCCATTCCTGACTATTGGGCAGAGAAAGCTCGCTATCACTTCTCCCATCATCGGCTCCAATACCACTGAACGCGAATCCTTCGTCAATAAGAACACCAAGACCGCTAGCTGTCATTTCCCGCACTTTTTTGAGTCTTGCTTGTTTCCTGCGCGCTTCAGCGCGACACAGCGCTACGGGCGACAACATTCGTCGCCGGACATCAGCTAGTGACTTTTCAAGAATAGTTGACTGAACAATTGCGTAGAATCGCCGCCATTGTGGTGCCAGGCTGGGTACCGCAGTATTGGTATATGTTACTTCCGACTCGACATTCACGGCATTGCCGTTAGCGTAACGCTGCAGTCGAGCTTTGCTATCTTCATAAACTTCTGAAAACCATACCCAAAGTTTACCGGGACTGGTTTGGATCATATAAACAGTAGTAGATAGTGGCGACGACAAAACATAATCCCAGTACCATATGTGATCACTCAAAGGCACGATTTGGTCCAAAAGGGTGTCCACAACAACACCGTATGTTTGGACGGCGGCCTTACTGACCAGTAGCCACTCGAGGTCTGATTCATGCTGAGTTAGCTGCAGCTCCTCATGGGACCGGCCTGATAGTAGATTGGACTGCGTGAGAAGAAACTGAAGCTGTGAAGGTGGAAGAACGGCCCGTGTCCCAGTGGTAGCTGACAATGCCTTAATAATTCTCAACAGATCTTTAACACGAGGGGTATGTAGTACTGTGTTCAGCTCTGCGGCAACCTCATTTGTGGGATGGGCGCGGGAACTTGTTATAGATGCATAAATGATATTATCTAAGTGGGCGTCCAACCTCCGAACTTGGCTTGAGAAGATGTCAACATGGGACAGGGGTGAGGCTTGTATGTGCTGAATTCGACTTACTCGGCCAACACCGACATGTTGTTGTTTCTTTCTCAGGTAGGTGGTGGAACCCAATTAAGTCGAATTAGAATTTTATATGGGTTGTTGCTCAAAAGCATATGTTTTAGCCGTCATCCCCTTGTTCTGATCATGCCACGTCTAGGAAGAGCCGCAAATGCTTCATCGAAACGCCAAAGCGTGGACCGGGGAGGCTGATACCCGAGCTGACAATCCTGAGGCCCGAAGATGAAATTGCCGGTCGCTACGTAGCCAGACAGTCGCGTGACCGCAGATGAATTAGAATGCGATATGGTGCTGGACGGCGTTGCTCTTCCCTATACAGGCACTTTCACAAGTGGAACATATGTCGACAATCGTTCGATGTTTACCTTTCAGAACCTAGAAAAATCGAGGTGCTACTGTACGAAGCATGAGGTCATCAGAAGCCTAGTCGAGAGCTATGACCACAACTGTGTTAGCGAGCGTTGCCGGACAGCTTGTCGCAGCTGGCAAGGGAAGGAATGTCGGGGGAGCGGGAAGTGCCGCAGACAAATCGCAGATGTGGGGCTCGGTATATTGTTTGTCCTGGAGCGGTCTGCGTCCTGTGCGCCCACTAGTGTTTGCTTAGGTCTCACCCGAGCACTCTTCTCAAACATTAGATCTCACTAGCCTGATTTGAACAGTTGAAAATATTGAATCAGTTAACCTGACATATTCTAAGTCTTGCAAAGTCATAACAAGGATCATTTACATAGATATACTTCGAGTAAAATCTTGATATAAAAAGTACTCTACAAGTTGGACTTACTTATTTATAAATCAACTTTTAGCTTGAACTGGGCTCTGCTTAGACGCCGCTTATGTACATGCTTATGTACTTAGATTTAACCAAATTCAATGCAGATTGGAGCTTTTAGTGGGGTGATTACTAAGATCAGCTAGTCGGATGTTTAGTTGATGTTCGAGAATTACTGGGACGTGGTGTTTGCCACAAGACGCGCAAGGGCCATCAAATTCCATATGCACCGCCATGGGAATCCGAATACGAACGCGATTGGCCACAGATCAGCTGCCCCACGCTCTAAAGCAACGGAAAGTCCAAATTCCAGTGGTCTCATTGTGGCAGCATCTCTGCTGATTGGCCCTACGCCCCACCTAAATCTGGACAGGTCCAGGGACCTGCATAGCAAATCTCCTAATCGCCTCCTTATCGTACCTCCGATCTTCTGCTCGACCAGCATCCTTTAAAGAATACTAAACCGCTTCGCTCTGGATCCCATATTCTCTCCTTTCCTGCAGGATCCAAGCAGTTCATCGCCCTCTCCTCTTGGTGTATCTGATCAAGCATCTGGTCAATCGAAGCAGAAGAGACACCATGGCGACCTTGTAAGACCCCCTCCCTGTGCACCTATTTTCCCCGGTTGAATCTCCTGCTTCGCTGTCGCTGTATATGAGCTTTGTCTGACCCTGTATCTTTTCACAGAAACTCGACCATCGTGGGCGCCTTTGGCCAACCTGATACCTTTTCAAGCGTCTTCGAAGAAGTCAGCAAATACAATGTCCAGCTCAACGTCGCCGAGCGCCTCTGGGCTGTTAGTTTTGTCTCTCGCCACGAGAAATACAGTTGCTAAACAATGAATACAGTCCTGGTATTTATGGATGCAAAACGACATACTTGCCACTGGTATCATGAGTTTCGTCTTGCACGAGGTCATCTACTTCGGCAGATGTCTTCCCTGGATGATCATTGACCAGATACCTTACTTCAACAAGTACAAGATCCAGAATGTGCGTTCGACCACACTATTGAGTCTATCGAAACAATGCGAGAGCCAGCCCTGCTAACCCCTGATATAGCAAAAAATACCGACATTCAAGGAGCAGTGGGAATGTGCTAGCCTTGTCCTCCTCAGTCATTTTACCGTTGAGCTTCCCCAGATTTGGCTCTTCCACCCCATTGCGACCTACTTTGGCATGGACTTGGGCGTTCCTTTCCCTTCGCTCGGCAAGATGGCCTTCCATATCGCTATTTTCTTCGTCATGGAGGATGCATGGCATTACTGGTTCCACCGGGCTCTGCACTACGGTCCTCTCTACAAGATGATTCACAAGCTTCATCACACCTACTCTGCACCTTTCGGTTTGGCCGCTGAATACGCCTCGCCTATCGAGGTCATGCTCCTAGCCCTTGGGTCAGTCGGATCTCCTATCCTATGGGTATCCTTGACTGGCGACCTGCACCTCGTCACCATGTACTTGTGGATCGTTGGACGACTGTTCCAGGCCATTGACGCTCACAGCGGTTACGACTTCCCCTGGAGCTTGCACCACTTCCTCCCATTCTGGGCTGGAGCTGAGCACCACGACACTCACCACGAGCGATTCATTGGCAACTACGCTTCAAGCTTCCGCTGGTGGGACTATATGCTAGACACTGAGTCTGGTCCCGAGGCCGCCAAGCGTCGCCGGGAAAGGAAGATGAAGGCTATGAAGACCAAGAAGGCCGAATAAATTGTTGGCATCTCAGACTAGCACCAGACGATGGGTTCCTTAACCCACTGCATTTGCGAAGAGCACATGGCCATAGAGCACATCCATTAGCCACTGGCACCGACAGTGCAAGACACGAGCAGCATTAATTGGATACATCAAGATTAACAGACCTTGTCGGGCCTACAAGGGCACATATTGTACATAACATAACAGCGAAGTGTAATTACTTGGCCAGACCAGGTTTTACATCTTTTAATGATAAGATACGAAAACCTATATAGACTAATCCAAAGATCAAGTCCTTCATAGGACTAATACTACAAATCCAAATTTCAAAACAACGTTTTTCATCTTATCTGAACTTGAAACACAAACTCACTGATTGTTAATCATGCTCTCGTCGCCGGTATAGTCAAATGGTAATGGTGCATGGGAAGTTGATTGATGTCCCGACAGACTTTTGATATTAATTACAACGCGATATCCCCTGAAAGTCAAGGACGCCATACATTGAGTAGGTCATGGACGCTTGTTCTATCTCATTCGAACTGGGAATGGAAACCTATTGGTTCTTGACAGGGCTCTCTTGATTGTTATTATAGTCATATAGGTAAAAGGAGTGCAATCGAATCCATACACTCGAGAGAGTCTAACGTCTTGACAAGCTCGTGGTACCAATCCCTAGGACCAGTCCAATAATCATACTCAGCCTAATATGCCATTATTCATGGAACTAATTCGTATATGATAGGGAACGACAAAAGGGAGCGGTTCGTGTTCCTGTCCAATTCCAATGCGATGTTCTCGAATCTGAAAGTCAGGTAGATAGGTTGTAGACGCTTATTATAATATACGGTCTTACAACACCTTCGTAGGATAATTAACTCTATATAGACTATCCTTCGTTATGCTATTTCAGATAGGCCTCGTAACACTATACGCCAGACAGAGTCCCTGTTCTCCTAATCAAATTGGACGAGTCGGCGAACACACGCTCGGAATTACGTGATAACGTAATATATCCTGAGCGCGCCAATTCGATTAGGAGGAGGGGGACTGAATATGCTCCCAAAGCGACTTTTTCTTGCAGTGTTCAGAGACAGACTGCCTAACATGAATGGAAACTCTTTAGCTGGTGCACGGCTTTTAACGATGTGAGGCTAATTTAGGAATACGTTGGAATACGTCGTCACTATACAATTGAAAGATACTACTATAACATGAGAAGCTAGATAGTCTTTGTACTGACAGCTCTACAATATTCACCACAACGCGATGGATAGCCTCAATCTATACGACGTGCATACCTTTTCCACGTTATGTTGTCCGCGTTTTTTTCCGAAAAGAAAGATGGACAGACAGTCCGATCATGCGCTCTTAGGCGTGCAGCAATCGCCGGCATCGCTCACGACGCGATCGGCGACCTGCCTCAGGCTGCAGCTCTGAGCCGCATTTCCGTCGTCGACGACGACCTCGCCGAAGTCCCGCGCCAGAGCGTCGCAGAGGGCGGCCAGCTCGACGTCCTTGGCGGACAGGCCCTCGGGGTTATGCGTCGTCCATCGGATGTATATTGTGTTGTATACCTAGATAGATAGCTGAATGTTAGACGAGGTGACGGGTATATGATGATATCAGGGCGTGTGGGGTCCGTCAATGCCATGGTGTTGATATATAGGTGCGGATATAAGATAACGACGAGCTACTATAGAGCGGTGCATCGGGGGGGGGATCTATGGCGCCATGTTGCGAGGCTGCAGTCAACGCTCGATGCGGCAGCCGCGTTGGCGGGGAAAACGTTGGTTGCTTTTGTGTTTCATGTAAAGTGCATGGTTGACTCAAGAATTACCAACAAAAGGGAATGTTACGACGAATGAAAAGCCTTGACGGAGCTTCGCGGTTGAAGAGGGCGATGTAACGCGTAATGTACGGTGTGTTGAGAGGCTGACGACTTGGGGTCAGAGTAGGATGAAGGGAAAAATCGGTGCAGGAAAGATATTTGGCACATCTCGCAACATGGCATCGAAAAGGGCTTCATGAACGTACATTGGACCACTCCGGGTGGTGGTTCTTCAACTTGCATTGCAGCGAGACGGCCGTCATGAAGTCCTGTGGAGGCGCAAGTTAGCCAAGTATGCTTACGAAATTAATGCTCAATCCCTGGTGCCACATCTTCCCATATTGGGGAATAAGGTAATCAGTACTACACAAAGGGAACCGTGTAAGTAGGTATTGCCATATGGGCGAAAGGGCCCTGTCGGGGGATCGGATCAACGTAAGGACTCGAATTGCTCCGTATCATCTTTCGGATTCGGCGTCTTCGCAGCATACAGCCCTATTAGGCATCTCGCGTGGGTTTGGGCTGGTCACTCGGAGGCTAACCCGGCGTATTATGGAGTCCCGTTAGCTGCAAGTAGGTAGCAGCCAGTTCTCTTTCGAGATAGCTTTTGTCATCATACTGACGTCGCTAGTCCGATTGAGCCCTGGCCTCGGTGATAGTGATACGGGTGAGGTATTATCCCGCGTTGCTTTCCTCCTCCTAGTGTAGTGCCAGCCTTCCTGATGGACTTGAAACCGACGAAATAAGTAACCGTGTGGCACAGGTGGTTGGAGTAGAGCCCTCAACCACTACTTCACCCATGCAACAAAGAGCCCAAGAAGTCCTCGTAATCCAACGCAATTTGCGATGGACCAAGGCAACTATCTGCGGCGTAGTGAAAGCCGTTTTCTCGGAGGCGTCTGTCCTGGGCAGAAAACGAGCCGTTGTTCAAAACGACGTTTTAGCGCCGATGGCGCGGTATAATAAAGCAAAGCATGGGTAGGTACCGAAGCATATATCGAAAAGGCAGAACACGCTCGCTCGCTGCCTGCAGACTGACTCACCCACGTTTTCGTGAAATTCTTGAACTTGAAACTCCTTTCTAGCCCTTGACCGCTTGATGTCATTGTCCAGCGGCCCCCTTTCCCAGCCCAGTCCAGCAGTCCTTCGAGAGCCGCCGTCATGGAGGTCTCATCTGCACCGGCTGAGAACTTGACCTTCATCGTGGCGGTAGTCATGTGCACGCCTGATGACGACTGGAAACGGCGTAGCTGCGTCAATGTAAAGGGGGACTGTGACGGCTTAATAGCCTGCCTTGTCATGCGCAGGGTCTGGATAGCCTTTCCCCTGCTCATAGAGGCGCCTGTGTGATGCAGAAGCGTTGGGCTGGCGTGGTAGGCGAACATCCGTCTGGCGAGATTGGCTCGACGTAGCCCGTAGTGTTGCTCTTCTCATGCAAGCCCGAACCAACGGGGGAGTGAGTGGTCGACTATTTCTCCAGTCGGCTGGCGAAGAGGTTCGTCAGTTTGGAACTTTGTTAATGCTACCTGCTAGTTTCGGTATCGGTAACAGATGGGTTATCACGATTGTGACTTAGTAACAGTTCTTTCTTGGGGAATTAGTTACGATATTGTAAGTTGGTTACATTACCGAGATTAGTAGATTAGTACCGATGTACTATCTCAACCTCATCTCCGCAACCCCCACAGGTGATACGACAACTCATTCATCGGTGATTACGTTTATACAATGCTTACCTAATAGCCTTTCGGGAGGGTATACCTAGACCTGAAGTAGATTTTAATTCGGTTCCGAATGCTGCCATGCCCGTTCATGTGGCCTTGACACGGCGATATTTTTTCTCCCTTAACGGAATTTCTTAATAACGTCTTAATTAGCATTCAGTATACTATATGCACCGGGAAGGCATGTGCGTGTGTAATCCAATTTGAGCTCTTGGGTAATTGCTGACATTATTATATGGTTTGTTGGCTCATCATTATTTCCGTACCGCACATATAAATCAATAGCCTATTGCCCATGGGTGAGTCAGGATAGACGCAATATAATAACTTGTTGTGTTTTGCCTACCGCATCATGTATACGATAAACTAGTGCGAAGCAGGCAAGTATCACCCCCAGGCAGGTATTGATACGGCCAGGCTAGCTGTACTTCCGCGGCGCTTTCATCCTTCGTCATACCCAGTTCGGTTGGTCAGAAAATTGGTACCGCGGCATTGGGTCCAGAGTCTCAATTGTCAGACGTGCATTTCGCGGTATATACGGTACGATTGCTGACTCCTCAGCGGGTGTTTCCCACGAATTGCAGTATCAAACCTATTTTCAGGTGGTTTAGGTTTTCTGCACTCGCTGCACGGCTCGGGTGCAACCGGATGACGAGTTTGTAAGCAAGCAAATATTAGGCTCTATGTGACCCATGAACTCTCCTACTTTTTGGACAAGCAAAA
This sequence comes from Xylaria scruposa, assembly GCA_022385635.1. Lineage (NCBI taxonomy): Eukaryota > Fungi > Ascomycota > Sordariomycetes > Xylariales > Xylariaceae > Xylaria > Xylaria scruposa. The sequence goes on from MU280217.1 coordinate 25,267, forward strand.
CAAATGGTATTCTCACGTTGATTTTAGTAGATGAGGCTTGGTAGGTAAGATGTTGAGAATAGTAGGTTGAGTTCGATAGACCACTTGTCAAACGTTGAGATAGGTACCTTTATACGTATGTGTATCAGGTATATAGGTGGCTTATTGTGGTCTGGGATTGCTTCACACTAAACAGTACTTATATGGCGTGTTCTTCCTCGGTCAAGATCGGATGGCGTTTGGGGGCTATTCCTATGCTATTCTGAGACAAGGTAAACGGCATATTAAAGAGGCAGATCTGTTTAGCCTTAACGATCTCATCAAGAGGTATCTATTGCCTTGACTAGGATGTCGTTCCTTAAGGCGATATCCGCTGCAGCTAGACCAGGTAGTTAGCTAAGCTAAGCCAAGCTGTTAGGCGGTGATGTTGGTAGTTAGCTGAAACGGACATCAGAATTATCGTCGTGGAAGCTAACCGTTAGGCGAGAACAGTAATCTACATACTCTATTTCACTGATTGTGGATGAATGTCAAAAGAGACTTTTGGAGTCAGGGGAATTCATCAAAGGCTAAATGTTATGACTGTTGAGATCTACTTAGTGAGGCAGGAGGCATTCCTTGTCGCGTCGAAGCTTATTCAGATAATAACGTCTCCTTCCCCATTCCTTCGCGTTGCCCTACACAATATACTGTAGTATCGATAGACGGCCACGACACAACGGAGCTCACGATTCAGCTAGACACACACCCGGCCAGCGAACCACCGGACACCATAGCGTGGGACAGGCTGGGGGATTGGTCCCCATATGCCGTTTTGGCTAGCCCGCAAGCACCCCAGTCCTTATGTATGTATATCTTACCCGCGAGCCGACATATGCAAAGTAAGCAGAATGCGAAAATAGGCTTCGATGCCACCTTGGGCAACGCAGCACGAGCCATCACCCACGCAGGACCCTGGGCTATTCTGAACCCACCCGCTGACTTACCTCTGACTCGCCTATGTGGATATGCAGCACTCCGGAGGCATTCCTTGGTGTACGTTAAAGTCAGCTAGCTGTAGGTCAAGCATCGCCAAGTGGATAACAGGCTTGCAGATGGGCGACGGCGCATCCTGATCCCGAGTTCGGAACCGAAGACAAGAGGAGGAGAGTATGAGGATTGTTAGGGCTTTCTTGTGCAGGATCTGCGTTTTTCGGTAAAAGATGAGAATAAAAATAACTATTGCGGCTTCCGAAGGGGGGATGACGAAGGCTTTGTTAGTATGCAGTGTGCAGCGGGCTGGGGTAAGTAGGGTAATTGTTAGGTTTCTTGTTCCTCAAGCATTTAAGGGTTACCGCGTTGGCTCGTCAAAATGAGAGAGAATCATGATTGGTTCGGGAGCATCTGAGATAGCCGATTGAAACTGCTTTAGGGCACAACGGTTACTATTAATTGTTTCCAAATACTGCGTATAGGTTCTCACTAGGATGTAGATCCCGAGAATGCGATAGGTATGAGACCATGCATAACTCGACTTGGTAATCTTCGCGTACAAATGGCTGGCTGGCTTAGAAGCTGGGCTCAGCACGTTGCCAACGTACGTACCAGCATCTTTCCTTGCATTGTTATGCTTTGGGTGGTATTAGCTTTATCATGTAAGTAGGCAACAGTATTTCGACCAATTTCTTCCATCTAGTGTCCCTCTGGATCTTTACTCTAGATATATGAAAAATGCATTGCTTGTGGCTGGTTTAGTCAGGCCACAACGCGTGGCGCTTGCTTATAACCTTAAACATTCGTCAGTTGAAAACCAGTTTAAGGTACTGGCTTAGGCCATCAGTGTCGACGAAAAGTAATGAGTCCGATCATCTATGGCACTGTACCTGATATGAAAACGGGTATCTGTTGTCACACTGCACCAGTAGTTTGGGTTTACAACTCGCCTAATTTGACTACGCAGACGAGAGAGGCATATATCGTGTCACGTTAGGCTGAGCAGGTAATCATCAGCAGAAGTGAATCTGATTTTGGTTTTCTTGTGGAATACCTATCAACGCAGTCTGTCAGTCTGTCCAGTCAGCCATGATATGATGCTGTTCTTACTATTGTAGTAATAGGCTGTCTCCGTAGATTCCTGCCTGTATGGCAAGGTTCGCTAGAGCACAGTTATCTTGACGAAAACGAGATACATTCTATCTCTGTCTCGGACACCTGTGCGGCCGCGCTCACCAAAAAGTCTGTCTGTCCCTTTCTGGAGACGCGATCATATGTGCGACACAACGTAGCTTAGGGGGGGTACCACAATACTACTGTTGAAGTACAGCCGCGGACGGATCGGCAGGTGATTACTAAAATTCATGTAACCTCGCTGGATGCGACTCGGGGCTAACGACAGCATAACATTGGAGCAAGGTCGTACATGTCACGTCAGGCAGGGGAGAATAGCAAGCTGTAAATTGAGCATCATTCGCTTCGGCATGAGCGTGGCTAGCATAAGACGGTGGTACTGGTCCAGGTGTCGTGTTCACTGCTCAGGCTCAGAGAAGACCGATGTCCTGCCGGGCGGCCGCTGGGGAAATGGAAATCACCAAGGAATGCAAGGGTCTCTGACAATGTTGGTTGTTGGCTGCACAGCTTGACTGGAATATGTACGGATCGCGATGGGTTCGACCCAACATGATATGGTTACTATCAAGAGGCAAATATTCTATTGGGCCAAACATGGAGTGTCAATAGTCTGTCCGTCTGTCTGTCTGTCTGCCTTGGTTAGACCCAACAAGTTTAAGCATTGATATAGGTAGTTAAGAGAGCTATCTTCTCTAGAGTAGACCTAGCTTCTGGTACCAACAGCTCAGCTGCCTGATTACGTTCATTGTGTACACATGTTTTGACTATTTCCATTTAGGATGAAGCCGACCTTGGGTATAGTCTGCACTATATAGGCGATTAAGAGAGAATAATAATAACAACAATAATAATAATATGGCCGTCGCAGGTTGTCATCATTCGCGGTAGTAACCATACACGAAAGAGAAGCGGGATCCATTTGCAGAGTGACACGCTTCTATAGCCTTACTAATATGTGCATCACCGTTCTAAACTGAATCCAAATCGCAACGGCTGCAATCCTTCCCGAAAGGAGAACACCGTATCTGTTGAGCCTCCCAAGGATGGACAGGGAATGAAGGCCGTATTCGCATTAGTCTCCGGGTACCAATACCCTTCCTAGGTAGTTTGTCCCTAAACAATTTTTTTTTCTCGTTAAAGCCCTCGTCGGTCTGTCATTTTCATTTCGTCATATCATATTGTAGTAAGTTAACTAACTTTGTAGCAGGGTCTGCTGAGGAACAAGAATCAAATATTGACTCAGCTGAGATTCCATGATTTCTTTTCCTCGTTTTTTTCCAGTCAAAAAGGCCTGGTCCTGTCTCGCATACCAATCACTTACTAATGGCCAACGGTGATGTAGATGTCTCCATTCGTAAGAGATGCCTGTGTTGGTTAGCATGGCTGCCTAGTGTATTTTCTATGGGCACCGATTAAGTAGATCTAGAGAGGATTTTAAGGTACGGTACTGGACGCAGGTCTGGGTCAGATCAAGCCACAGCCGATGGGTACGTACTAGCTGTCACATGTAGCTGCATTGCATGGCGCGCAGGAGTTACTTGGTACACGCAGGGTATGAAGGAGGGACTTTTGACAAGCGTCACAGAAAGGCAAGTACCGTTGTTTTGTACCAAAGTGTACTGGTATTGTAAGTATTGTTATTTATAGGACAACCAGCCTGATGATGACTTCCTGATACTGGTGTTGAGAAATATTATGAAAATAAGGGATTGTGTTGTGGATGACAAAGATGCCTACCTAATCTATCTGTCTCGGGTTTCGGAGCGCCTGGATCGCTTCTATCAAACTTGATAAAAATTTCTGTGCTGTACTGTGTCGCGCATGTGCAGTGCGCACTTGTTGCTTCTTGTTGTTTGAAGGGTGGGCCGCCGTGCCTCGGAACCCTTGCCTACTTCTACTATCTTAAAAAGGAACTAACGTTATCCTCTAGAACATCATTTATACATGATTCCAGCTCGGTATTTACCTAATCCGGCTTTCCATTGTTAAACCAACCCTCTATGGCCCAAAAGGCTAAGTTACAGCATAGTAGCGCTGAGGTAAATACAGTAGGATGTTGGGTCCTTGCAGGATAATACATAGTAAATAAATAGTCGGGGATCTCGGGAATGTTTAGTATCCATAGAGTGCTAGTTGCTTCTCATGAACACGACAACCGTAACCCAGAGTTGACAGGTTCATTCTATGTGCCGGCCCTAGGTATACCCTATACCTAATGTATAGCTCCGTGCGCTGCACAGATCTCAGGCATAGATATGTACTGTTAATAAGTGGTGGTTAAGAACTACTTCGTATAGGCCGTTATAGGTAGGGCTGTGGACGGCAAGGGAATTATACCTGACGCGTATACTGTACATTACATAAGGTATTATTACGCTGTCCGTGCCACTCGAGCCACTTCGGTGCTAAACCTCAATAACTTTTCTTTTGCCCCTTTTGTATCCACCTGCTGACAAACCCTTGTCCCACTTTTGCTGGCGTCACACAAATCGACGGCTTTGCTGCGCTGCACTACCTACCTACCTTAGGTACCGTGGTTGGGTACTTGTCGGTCGGTAACTGCTAATCGGACAATCGACCACCCACGCGACAGAGGCCTACACGCAGCCCGCAGCACGACATTAGAACCCCCCTGCCGCATCTGTATAGCAAAACCACCAACGGCTTCAGATATTTTATGTATTTGATGTATTTTATTCACTACCGCTTCGGTCTGTACGTGTTTGTATACATACGCGCGAATACTTACTTTTCTCTTACCTACTACCCGCGTTGGTTCCCAGCAAAGCAAAGTCTCCATGGTGGGGGATCGACACGTCCATCTAAGTTCCTGCTATTTGCTATTTGAACTCCTCCCGTCTCAATTCGCAAGGGTCTCTTTTGCAACTTCATTACTCATGTTTATATCATTCTGTCCCGTCCTTTGCGCCGAGTAAGTGACACGCAGCCCGAGACGGTCCAAGGTTGGATTCTGCTGTCAGCCATCGATCGGCAAACTCAACCACCCAACTACATAATTACTGCCCGGAAACGCTCTCGGTACCACCCGGCGTTGCGGCTGGTGGCTTTCAAGTGCTTTGTGCTGAGCTGCACTTCAACCAAGAACCCGGCGGCGACTGCTGCTACTACTACTCTACCGCGTACAGTATTTCGTATACAGACACAGACACAGTCAGGATAGCGTAACGGGTGCTGACCAAAGTACACCCAATATCTCCGAAGTCCTACCGTCTATTTTTCTCGGCTTGCCGAACTGTCCCTATCCGTAAGTTCGCGATACTTGGAGACTTTCTTGTTGTCGATCCTTCCTGGAGGGCCTATGCAGTAGCGTCCACCAGGATCTGCCAGATATTCAGCGTGCCTGAGGTTAGGTATTGTGGAGCTGCTGGAGCTGCTGCAACAGTACTTTACTAGTTGCACAAACAACAACACCATCGAAAATCAAGACCCGTCTTTGTGTGCTGCTTATTCAGGCAGTCGGCAGTGCCCACGACTACTGCTGCTATCACACGTACCGCTTGTTTACACGGCCTACAAATATATATACATATATATATATTTATTTATTCAGAAGGGTACATAAGGGATTTGCCTACTGCCTATAGTAAGAACCCCCCCTTGCGACACGCGATTGGGCCAATGTCTTAACCGGCTGTGGTTGTTTGTCATCAACACGTTCTCCTGTCCCGAGCGGAATGCGCAGGTCCGCCCATACTTGGTCGTATAATTACCGGAGCTGACGGAAAAGTTCCTAGATAGACGGTACTGCGTATTCTAGCCCGTATCAGCACGGTTCACAGTCTTGCTGCTTGTTCACTTCAATCACAGCTCGATGCTGAGTCAGAAACTTGACATGTCGACCGACACTAACTCAAGTGGTATGTCGCCCAGCTTTCTTAGCTTATCCTATCTTTCCAATCTCCTTGCACGATTACGTATGGTAATTCCCCGATCCCATCGTCAAGCCCACATACGCAAGGCGCCGCCTCTTGGTCCAATATGCACACACCTATCTTCTTCGCACGCCTCTCCCCACACTGCTATGAGGTAGTGTGCAAGCTATACCCCCCCTTCCCATGTTAATACCGTTTAATCCCTCCCCTCGGTTGGTACCACCTTGCTTTTAATATGTAATCAGACATACCTCCCTCATGGCTCTGAAGCTTGTTGGCGTCGAGTTTGTAACTTAATAATCTCGGGAGGCGCATCATTTTAAACTTCCAGTAGACTATTATTCTGGACATGAATTGCTTATTACACACCCAATCCTTGTTTTTCTACTGAGCTACTAAGCTATAGCATTCTATCGGCCTCTCTGGCCTTGCAACTACGTACGCATATTGGATAAGAGCTGACGTAGTTTATTCTCGGCATCGCTCAGGGAATTTGGTGCCGGCAAAGCCTTTAATAGGCCTGGATCAGTATAGCGAACCATCTAGAGGTTTAGCTACTACGAGTAACAACGCTGGTCGTCCTATCCAACAGCCTATTTTACCGCTATCACAAGCACATGGCTATACATCCGGCTTAGATTCTGCGCAATCACCTCTACAGCCACGTCTGATCAGATCTGTACAGTCCGATCTGCCATCGGATATCATGCAGAGAGGGGCCTCATCAACATCCGAAGAACTCGGTCCCGTGTCTAGTTCACCTAACGCATCCACCATGGCCGCACAGGGCATAATAGGACATGATCCTGATGAATCAATCACCGATGGGCGGAAAGCAAAGCGAGAGTTATCACAATCGAAGCGAGCTGCTCAAAATAGGGCTGCACAGGTGAGTTTGCGATTCTGCTATCACGGAGCTTCATCACGGACCCAATCACTTCACGCTCAGTCACATTCGAACTCGTGTGTCGTGGACCAGACTGGGACTATAGCCGCCAGGGCTGGTTTCTGACCACGAATTCATCTTCGTTGGGTGTGGTTGCGAAGACGCTTTGGAGATGACCCATGTTCTATAACGTATGACATGACTTAGCTAACATGAATAATAGAGGGCGTTTCGTCAAAGGAAAGAACATTATATTAAGAAGCTCGAGCAGCAAGTACGGGACTACACGGAGATGGAGCATACGTATAAGGCTATCCAAAACGATAACTATGCTCTTCGCGAGTATATTATCCAACTACAGTCTCGTCTTTTGGACCTTCAAGTAGAACTCCCACAGCCTCCACCAAACGTCAACATCGCGCCACCAGCACCATCGAGTGCGGCAGCGCGGCAGGTGCACAGCAGTGCTCCCGTAGACACGAATTCGAATGCTACGTCCGCGGGGACCTTAGCAGACGTTGCAGCAGCAGTGGCGGGGTTAAGGGCTAGAGAACCGGGGATTACCGCTGAAGGGATCTATGCCAAGTCGACCTTTAAGAGCGAGAATGCCGGCCCTTCACATCCTAATGAGGAGAGTCGAAGACAACCCCCACCTGAAGGGTTACCGCCGCCTTCAACAATGCGGTAGAACAGCGAAGAGGCCTTGGTTGACCCAGGTGTTTAGCCCACCTGATTGCTTTGAGCCGCTCAGGATGAACTGCACGAAACAAGTGCTTCCAATATTAAAGCACGGCATGGAACCAAGTATTGATGCGACAGAATTCAAAGGAGATACCGGGACGCTACGAATAGCAAGGAAAGGTGGCGAATCTGGACAATAGAGGCACAGAGAGGACCGCTGATGGAAAACACAAAGCTTGGTTCCATATGGACTTACTCTCGGCCTGGTAGTGGCGTTACGGTTACGGATGCGCATCGCGGTTGGACGAAGTATAGATTCTTCTTCAGGGCTGGCGTTCTTCAAGACGCCAAGTCTCTACCCTGGACATACCTATCACTCTGAGAGTTCCCCCCCTGGCAGTCGCTTACATAATCCAGAATGCTACGAGGTGCGGCACATTATTCTCTTGTTGGGTTTACATGTCTCAGCCTCATGTAATCTCTGTAGGCACTGTATGTTGATATAGTTTTAGATCGGTGTGTGAGTAATGAATGTTAGAGAGAGAAAATGAATTCAGTATCACGATCATCAAATCTTATGTCAGCGCCAATAATGGATCTAATTATTCAACTAATTACCTTTCGCCAAGCGATGAGATTGATCTACTCAGACCATGTTGGAAACACAGCAGGTGGTACCTGTAGTAAGTGAGGTACGACGGTCAGTGTATAAGATTATCCCTTACTGTGGATTTCGAGTCACCTATAACTTACTCGCAAGCCCTGCCCGCCTTAGGTAAGGTAAGTACATTTCGTGAAGCTTGTACGTACCTAGTCTTGATCGGTTCTACGCGTTAGTTTCCTATTGCGGTAGATCTGATCGTTCCGTCTCGTCCTCATGACTAATATAAAGTCCTACCGTAGGGCTTCCGAGGAAGTCCACACACAACTATATATAGACGTGAATTACCGTTTACGGCCAACAAACGGACCAAAAGATTACTTAACTAATACCACTGTCTTGAACCCTTTTAGTTCAGCAGCAGATCCTACAGTACAGTACATGGAACGTCGCTGGCCTTGCATGCGCCTAGATTGTTAGGGCCGGAATGTTGGATCTTCGGCCGCCGCCCGTGTAGCAGTATCGAAGAATGAAATGGAATGTTTGTGAATGTATGGATGGGTTGCGGATGGTCGGAGGGTCGTTCGTATGGTAATTTGAAAAGAGGGTTGGTCTGGCTTAGTGATAGATAGGGAAGTACAATTGGACAGTGTACGAAGATTACTCTTTCACGGTGGATATAGGTTCACCTCAGTAAGTAAGTAACATCAAATAACAAACTTTGCATTTCGTAGTACATTAGGTAGGTAGGTTGTTGAACAGGGAATATCTTTTGGCAAATTTAAAAATGGATATTCATACAAGTTTTACAGATACTTACTTCGCCTAGGACCATTTTCGCCGTTCATTGTATCTCCAGCTTTCACCGCTTGAATATTGCGAGCCAAGTGCTTGTTGTGTTTTTCTTTTAGTCTAAAGAATGAACCCAATTAACGCCCATCGTAGTAGACTCCTGCGCCTCCCGAAAACCCAAGACCATGTTTCCTACACCGCGTAGAAGAGGCGACCCGATGTTGTGCGACGAAGAGAAAGCTCGTCATGGGTAGGAATTACCCATGTCATGTTCCTAAAGATGCGGTCAGAGAGATCGCGACAAAGGCAAAGAATTAGGAAATATGTGGCGATGGGCTAAACTTTTGTGCAACGAGATGCGGAACGAATTATAGTGGGGCCAGAGCGGACGCGGTCCGTCTTGTCAAGTATTAACCTTAACCTATCATCATCTCTGGGGTTTGAGTTGGGTTGTTTCGGGGAAAAGGACGGCCCCGGTAGAGCTTAATGTTTACTAAGCACATCGCGCCAGGGGTATCGGGTACGATAACAAGGACTAGGAGGGGAGGGATTTGCTGACGCATCATAGTGTGGGAGCTAGCGTAGACGAGAGCCATGACTTACCTTGAGATAATCCTGTCCTTTCTCCTGGTACTCAGCCTTGGTGACCGTGGCAGCCTTCCACGCTGGCGTCCCAACCCATTGCGCAGCGCCTCGCCATGCGTCAAGCAATGCGTTCTTAGCTTTTCGGATTTGCAATGATGAAGCTGTGGGTAGAAGAGGCGTGAGACCTTGCCGCAGCCGGTAGTCAAAGTTCTCGTAGAGCGTATTACCGCCGGTTAAGAAGATATCGTTGAGGAAATCGTCGCGATTGATGCCAGGCAGTCCCACAAGTCGCTGAGTCAGAATATCTCCAGTGATCTCGATAAGGCCAGCTTGGTCAACGCCGGCTATGGAGGGTTGGAAGACGACTTCTGGTACCCTTATGCGCTCGACGTTGAGGTGTATCTGGTGTATTTCGGCCTGTGAGCCCGCGTCAAAAGGCCGCGGCCCGCGCATAAAGGCATGTAGTAGACTCTTGTTCCAGTCGTTCTGCGCCGCCCAAGTGTGTTCATGCGTGAAATTCGCGTCATATCGAAGCAAGTCTTCCTCGAGCGCGGTGAGAGTGCCTCCAAGATCCTCCTCTCCCTCTTCATCGTCGCTGCCCTCGCCGACTGCTATTTGGCGGTACACGCCCCAGTCGTCGTCGTTGGCGCCGAAGTTATCGTCGTCACCTCCACGCCGGCGCTTCCCCCTTGGGTTATCCGAAGCAAGATTCGCGATTGATTTCATACGCATTTGAGACGCGAGCGACTTGCGGTTGCCAAGGTCCGCCTTGAGCCGCTCTCGTTCCTTGATTTTCTGAAGAGTATTTTCGCGGGCTATCCGTTTCTCTTCCAGCCAACCTTCCAGGTCGTTCTCCCGGCGCTCTCGATCCAATCTCTCTTCCTCAGCCACTCGCGCCTTTTCTGCCTCCTTCTCGGCCTTTGCGCGAGCTCGTGCTTCATGATTTGATTTCAAGAGCCGTTGGTGTCTTTTGGCTTTCAAGCCCGCCTCATCAAGTTGGTCGTCGGGAACTTCAAGGAGGCTGAAATCCGGGACTTCCTGCTCTTCTTCCGGATCACCCCCCACGTCTTTAGTCCGAGCGCGTTTGATCGATTTTTCGAGATCCTTGATGGTGCGTTCGAGGTGCGCCTCGTCCTTCATATCCTCTGCATCGAGCAGGCGCTTCGTGTCCTTCTTATTTGCATCTGCGAGCTTTTCTGAGAGCTTCTTGTAGTATTCCAGCTCTTGCTCTTTGCGCATAAGTTTTTCCAGGCGCATCTTAGCGGCCTGTTCCTGCAATCGCCGACCGCTCTCCTTCTTGCGCTCTGCTATCCGCGCCAGCTCTTCCTCGCTTTTCTGAATAATAACCTCTTCTGTAAAAGGGTATTGGATGACGACGTCTCGATCTTCCAACCCCGTCCAGTCTAAATATGACCGTATTTCATCGTCGTATGCTTTCGATACATAGCAGTGATCGCGCACCATGTTCTCGGCTTGTGAAAGATTTAGCTTCCCCGTGAAAGACGGATATTTCAGTCGAATCAACTTCAGGAGGTACTCTGCAGCGTGCCAGCCACCCCAATTCAGTCTAATAGCCTGGGCTAGCATGGCCTTGGAGTTGTAGACGGGTATGACGTGTGTCGAGCTGTAAGAAGACGACACCACCAGCCCAGTCCGTCCATTATTGTATCGGTACGAAAACAGAGAATCGATTCCGGTGGCAAGGGATGGGGCGCCGTAGCATTCGAATATAATCTCGTTCATGGCTGCTCAGATAGGTCAGGAGAGCTTGGGATAACAGGGTAGATGACAGGTGGGACACGCACATTTTCGCGAATACGGTAGATTAGCGACGGCTTCAGTCATGACAATAGGAAAGTCGATAGAGCCCTCGGCACTGTTCATGCCGAGCTTGAGAAAAGTCCAGTCCAAGACATGCTCTTCAACGTCCCAATTGCTGACGATGCCGGTACCCAACTCGAAGGCGTTCCGAATGTGACCCTTGGCGTTGGTATCGGCATAACAGTCGTAGCCTGCGAAAGAATATGTCTTGCCTAGCTTCCGATCTCTATACTTGGCCATAATGGGCGGTATGGTGAATCTCGGCGTCGAGTCAAAGGACCAGCCGGTCCGGACTGCGGACGAACCTGTGTACACATTCAAATCAGACTTTGTTTGCAGAGCCGGAAGAGCTTAGAGCCGGGAGCTTAGAGCCGCACCGTTATCAATAACAATGGCAGTTGAACCATGGTCCCTCTTCAGAGCCTCCTCTCTTCCCTCGGGCTGCGGGGCGACATGTTTCTCGAATTTGGTCTCCTTAACGGGGAAAATGCGCGCGGGAGGATATGTCTTCTCTTCGCGCACGGGAAGAGGCGGCATGGGGGTGTCGATGGCGGAGGGGGCCATAATTTCGGCGGTGTTGGACTATGGATGTTGAAGGTAGAAAAGTTAAAGATTGCTCATGGCGAGGTGTTGTGTCATACGCCGTAAATGGGCTTTGGCGCGTACAATGTGCAGCCGATGATTGAAAAGGGGGCTGTTGGAAAAGAAGCGCTAGATCGGAGGTTGCCCTATTCAATGGCCGGCTGGTCGAAGCCTATTTTTAATGGTTCCGAGTTGCAGCGTGCAAACAGGGGATTGGTGGTGTCGCACCTCCCAACTCTTTGCCCTTCTTCACCCTGTCGCATCTGGCCAACGCGAGGCTGACGGAACAGGCGCGCCGCCTAGCATGACCGCTTGGATTCCGTAGCATAACCCAATTGTGGCTGCTCTAACGGGTAACAAAAGTGGAGTAGGAGTTCCATCCGATCGTCAAGCCGGGGACAACCAAGGTTAGCAGGGGTTGCATCGTAATTGGTTTGCTTGGGCTGGCGATAGTTACACTATGACTTAGGTAAGCAACAGGATAAGAAGTAGACTGAAGTGAGTTTATACAGTTGATAGGTCAAGTGTGTTTTATTTATTGAATATTTATAATGTCAGGAATTCACACTATCCGACAGCAAATAGTCATTATTCCTACGTCCACCCTCCTAAATCTAGGACTAAGAGAATCCCGCATTTCCATCCTCTAATAACAGGTAGGTATCGTTCATGAAGGTTCGTGCAAGTTATCCGTAGCTATAATTCAACCCAGTCAGAAACATCAAAAATAAAATGATGGGAAATTACATACCTTCGAGGTGGAACAGAACGTTGGACTGGTAATTCTTGAACATTTGCGCTACTAGCTCAATGTTCATGTTCTGGACGTTGATCTCCTGTCATTTTAGAGGTCAGACCCGACATCTGTTTCCGTATGATTAAGTCTCTTCGCTTTTACCTGGAGACTCTTGTTCATCACGACGATAGCCTCGTTGAGTTTCTCCTACAAGCCTCTGTGAGTTTTGGGGGTTCGTGACGGTTGTACGGCGGGGCACTTACAACGTTGGTGATGATACGCGACAAGAGGAGGTTTTGTTGATGCTCGTGCGGACTCTCCTGGAATTCATCATTAGGCACTTCATGTTGTTTTCTAATGAATGAGATAGTGATCGAACCATCTTGAGACTTATGCTGGGTATTCCTCTCCTGTTGGTGGTTTGTTGCTATTTGCACACGAAATAAGCTGTCTTCAGCTAGGTGTACCTTGGTACCTTGCTCTTTCACATGGCAGCTTTCACGTCAAGGCACTGGAGTAAGGTACGTACCGTGGTGCCTCTGCTTATTTTGGCGGTCAAGCTCGGCAGAACGGGTAGCTGTCATCGCGTCGGGAACAATGAACAAGAAGGAAGCCAATGATAGCCTTACAATAACTTCGAGTTATATCATTCTGTTTCTAATTCCGGATCGACGCGGCAATTGCATCGAAGGCCATTGCATCATCACTACTACAACGGCTGTCATTGTTATCAAGATGTCCGCACCCACAGAAGCTCAGATTGCCCATCAGGAGCTGATAGACCAGCTCGACATTCACTCCATCCATAAGAACTTCCGAAACGCGCACTGGCGACCAAATCAACGGCGCAACAAGAACATCAAGACCATTGTCGGCGACGCATCTCGCAAAGAAGCATCAATGGTCGCCACCCCGCAAGATAAGAGCGGCTCTGCCACGCCAATGCAGGTTGACGATAACGGACTGTCCACGAGCGGCACATCTACACCCACCCAGTCCGCCAACGGCTCCAATCTCCAACCCAATCTTGCCCAAGCCTCACGTAGTCTGTCAAAGCTGGTTCTCGAAAAGAGTTTGCGACCTAATAGTGGAGGCGCAGCCGCGTCGGCGCCAAGCGTTACGTACACAAACATCGAATCGGCACCCTCCCTTGCACACACGAAGCGATACTGCGATATTACGGGTCTGCCAGCGCCCTACCTAGACCCTAAGAGTAGACTACGATATCATGACAGGGAAATATTTGGCTTCATCCGGACTTTACCTCAAGGCGTGCCTGAGTCGTATCTGGAGGCCCGTGGAGCTCACACTGTCCTGAAGTGAGAGAGTCCTCGGTGTTTGGCTTCCGCAGTAGTTCGCACGTGTTTTCAGCGATATATGATACTACCCTTCGCAGCGTTATCATTGGATGTCTCTACATTGTTCCACAGCATCTGAATGCTGATACAGCTCATAAGGTGGAGTGAAGGACATATATGTTATCTCAGGAGGGATAGAATGTTCGACCAACAAAGTCAAGCCTATCCTACGCACCAGCCGCCTTTCAGCGACCGAGTGACAGGCATACGCTCCGGCTTAATCGTGATCAGAAAAAGGAATTTGTTCTCTGCCTGTAACTGACGGGTACCGAGAGCGAATAGAAGAATCACTCTCAGTGACCAAAGCTTCAGAAAACTAAGGACGCCGCGGCAATGGTTAAGAAAATAAGTAAAGATGGATAAGGACGGACGGCCGGATGGCGCATAGAATGTTCTAATACAAACCACCTAATCAGATCAGAAGCGATATGCCCCGATCTACCTACTTGAACTTTTGTGCATTGTGTAGTGCTCATGAGTAAGACATTCCAGGGGATTGAAATGCGTGCATGTATATAACCTGACGGACACGGCTTCTCAGATGAGCCAAAATCATGCAGAAAGAAAAGGAGGAACTTAGTTACAGATAAACAGATTGCAGGAAAATGCTTCTCTAAATCGTGTGGGTTCCTATCAGTCTAGCCTATCACCGATAGCTATCACTGATAGCTATCAGTGACCCGAGGCCATTGCAGCTGGTGTGGCGTCTGCCGAGCCACTGTAATTCTCCAACTAACAACAGGCAACTGCATTGGCTCTTCCAGATAAAGAAATAGTTACGACAAGGGTCCTCACGAACCCGTGTCCATCTCGAATAAGTACATATAAGTACACCCGTCTGTTGTCTAATACGTAGATTCAAAACTGCACCACGACCTACGATACCAATTTCGAATTGTCTGGCGCAAAGGCAATCCTACACGTACCTAGGCACTTATCCCGTCTTCAATTTTGAGAATTTCGCTACTTGGCCCTACCTATAATCTACCACTGGACGAAATACACCCAAAACCAAGATATAAATAGCCCCGAGGGGACTCACAAAGCAAGCAAGCAAGATGCCGACGATGTGGTTATCGGATAATCAAAGTAAGAGACCAGCTTCCGATCAATTATCCTCCCTGGAGACGAGCTATAAGAGAAAGATAGATCGTCCCTGGGGAACATGGAAAATCGAAGAGGATAGAACGCTGACGCACGACATTTACAGAGATCGGAGTAGTCTTCTGCTCAGGCGGTAGGTACGCTTCGCCCGGCGTGGCGTGTTCGCGCTGGCAAAAGGGCAGAGAGCTGAACTGCGTTGGCTTGTAGGAGGCTTCTTCCTGATCGGCGGCGTATTATTATTTTTTGATCGGGCTATGTGAGTTTGCTTACCATCTCCCCCCCCCTCTCTCCTTAAACTATGCACCGCACCGCGCGACGAGGCCAGGACTGACGAGAGCACCTCCCAGGTTGGCGATGGGCAATGTACGTATCTCCCGGCCGTGACCTACCCATCAAAGCGCATAAGATCCCCCCAATTGCGAGGCGTACCCCTGAATCGATTCCCTGAACTATCGACTTACCACACCCCATCCTCATGAACAGATCCTCTTCCTAATCGGCCTAACGATCATAATCGGTCCGCAAAAGACGCTCCTCTTCTTCGCGCGGCGGCAAAAGGCGAAAGGGACGGCCGCCTTCTTCGCGGGGCTCCTGCTGATCCTCCTGCGCTGGCCGCTGATCGGCTTCCTCGTCGAGCTGTACGGCATCGTGATCCTGTTCGGCGACTTCCTCGGCACCATCGCCGGCTTCGCGCGCAACATACCCGTCATCGGCCCCTATATCGGCATGCTCGTGGACCGCATCGGCTTCGGGCGAAGGAACGCCGAGCTGCCCGTCTAGAATCAAGGCTAGTGAGCCGTTTGGGAAGCCCGCAAGCAAGCAATATTATTGGAAGGCGAATGATCCTATCGCTACGCCTACACTATTATGACATGGCACTTCCACTTCGCGGACGATGAGTACAATATTGATACGTATTACGTTGTAATGATACGGCCCAGGCTGAAAACCGGCGTTGGGGTAAATTTTCAAAGGCAATGTACGATAGTTTTATCGCTAATACGTGCGGTCTATAGAGGACGATACGAAAGGCGCGGGACTAGGACCGGATATACCCATGGAGGGCAAAATAGTAGAGAGCATGGCTTAATTTTGTTTTTGTTTTCCTTTTTTTCATGGAAGAAAAGAACCATCTTCTTTATTTGCCTATGCAGAATTCCGGGACGAGTGAGGGAAGGGGTGTTGTATGCATTGGTTACTCGAAAACCTCGAGGTCGTCATTCCACCATCATCGTCATCATCATCACAAAAGAACAAGAATCCCTGAATCGAGATACCAACTAACCGCTCTTTCTCCCATCACATGCTACTCCTCCTAACAGCATGCGTCTCCTGCCTACGCGGCCTTGTTGTCCCGGGTATCGTCGGCCTCATACGCCTAACTTTCCTGCATTTGTTGCTGTACCCTTCGCAGAAGCAAAGTCCACGCGTCTTTCGAGTGCCACTGTTTCATTTCTTAGTACCCGACCTTGATAAGGTAGTCGGCGAGAGCCTCGGTGGTCGAGGTCGCGTTTCCGGCTGTCTGAGCCTCGCCGTGGTGGGCGATTATGAAAGCCTGCTTCGTCTTGGCAATGGCGACTCCTGTTCGGCCCTGTGGAGCGGGTTCGCAAGCTCAAGTCAGCTCATAAGTTCTGCTACGGGGCTATGCTTGGAGGAGAAAAACATTTGATCGGCGGGAAGAGATGCAGATGGGGACTTGTCTATGTTGGGAACCGGGGAGATGTTACCGACCTTTCGGGCATAGATTGATCGACCGTCAATTCGGGCCACGACGTAACGATCGTTTGCTACATGGAGACCCTCCGCCTGGGCCTTGGCCACCTGTGACTGGTCGCTCTTCTCGTCTGCTGCGGCACTCAGGACAGCCACGAGGGTCTTGAGCTCATCTGTGGAGGGCTGTTGTACTCTGCGTGTCAGTCCCGTCCAGGAGATTCATGTATTTACCACCTGGGACAGCATGTATCCGTCCTATTATGTGCACGCAAACGTGGCACAGAGGGGCGGTAGGGTTTGTGGGTGCATACATTGAAACCGGACGACTGAGCCCAGATGCTGTCACCGGCGGCACTGACAATGGCGGCCTGGTCGATGTGGCCGCTGCCAACAAGGCTGTTTACTCGTTTAGTTCCCCGGTCTGTGTTCAGTGCTAGTTACGTCGTTGTGGAAAGCGAGCCGTACCTGGTGTCGATGTACTCTAGAGCGATACGTTCAAATGTCAGCAGTTGAATTCCCCCTCCAGAAGAGCTAGCAAGGTGGGGTTTCTCGGTTTAAAGGGACTTGAAGGAGACGGGGGAGCTTTTACGTTGCCAAGACATGGTTCCTCTTGTGATCGACTCGTGGTTTTTGCAAAGATAGAAGCACGAAGATAAAGTTGCCGAGAAGAGATGAAGATAGGTCGTGGGGGGTTTAAAAGATTGGTAGGTAGGTAAGTACGAAGTTTGGGTGGAAGTTTGGTGATGGTGTCAGTGCCAGGTTTACACAAAGGGGGGGCAATTTAATGCTGATGAGGGGCTATTTTCGGGGCGGGCAATGGCCTGAAGCACTGACTTCACAATTCCATTTCTGGCTACAACCCCGCAACGCGAAAAAAAACTACTTAGGTAAACACTGGCATGCGCTGGTTGCCCACTGCTCTGCTGGCGAGCGGGAACATCGGAATATCTCTAGCTGCCTTAAAGTGGGATGATGCCTGGAGAGAGCAAAGCTCCGTACGTGTGTATATACATAGATTTCTACCTGCAAGGCTCGAAGTTTTGGTTTCGAGGTAGGTACCTACGTCTCATTCATTTACTTATTTCCTAAGATGCATGTGGCTATTATTTTAAGGTCGTGTCTCATGTCTTACTTACGTTAATAATTATGAGTGCATTTGACTGGTGTGCATATCATTACCGCCTCTTGATTGTGGATCCTAGACATGCCTATGCGGTGTCATTATGTTATATGTTTTACAGTGTACTTCGTTCTTTGATTCTGGTAACAAATGCCTGCTAAAGTTTCGACACGGAAAGCTCTTTGCACTGTCCCGGAACAATTTGGTTTGTTATACGAGTTTTATTGCATAGGTAACCTTAATGAACTATATAAGTTCTACAAGAATATATGTATCCAGAAGACTGTTAGGTCCAAATCATATTGTCACCACCTATCTTGACGCTTTAAAATTCGTCGTCATTCAGCCACCAGGGAACGGGCCATGATAGGCAACGGTGATGTAGGGAGAGTCTTGATGCGGTCAAACCGTTCAATATTCGTCATCTTTTCGTGTTGTACACAACACGAAGCAGCTATGCGACATGCCTAATCTTTGGTATGACGGGTACCTGGCCCCCCAACCAGGGGCCTCCTGGATAGTCCAGAGCTTATCTAGATATCGAGGAAGAAGATCGATGTTACCGCATTCTTAAGAATAAGGGAGAACCGATTGGGCGATCATTCGAATCATTTAACCGTTCGAATCGACGAAGATCCGAGTCGGATCGTCACGGCATTTTCCACCGCGCTGTGAAAACCCCCGGTCCAGTACAAACTAAAGATAGACCAACGGCTTTTAAGGAAATGCCAACTGACAATGCACGGAGTAGAAAAAGTGAACTAGTCACAATCTAACATGGCAACCTATGCGAGTTCACATTATGCATCAGGAAGCATTGTGGGCCATCGAATCGAAGAAGCTCTCTTCCCTATGATTCAATAAGAAGGTGTAGGTGTAAGTGTAGGGTGGGTGCGTGGGTTGGTTGAAAGAAGTAAAATCACAGGGGAGGCTCGGTGATTTCTCCCTCTCCCTCACAGATCAGCTGGCATCGTTCGCATGTTCTGAAACGGTACGGTGAAACCACCAACGTCCCTTATCTCTCTCTTTCTCGCCCTCGCCATTCGGTCATTATCAGCCAACGACAATCTGCTTCCCGATACCAGCGCCAAACTCATCTACTGCAGGCACGAAAAGAAGCAGAGAGTCAAGTTGCAGCATCCATCTCTCATTTCGTAGAAACATCCAATCAAAGCCTCGTCCCTAGGGTCGGTCGTTTTCATTGCATAAGACGCACCAATCAGCAAATGATTGGACAACCTGGAAACAAGCAGTCTCAAGAGTCGAGTCAGAGGCTCAAATCCCAAGCCGCTGGCGCTAAGTAGCATCAATGCAACGGGTCCATCAGTTAGTTAGTCTTCTGCGAGCTTTCAGTGTATCAGCTTCGTTGAGCCTATTCGGCTAGTCCAGCTTTTGTTCATGCGGTTCAAGTCGGACTGCTTCGACTTTACTTAGGACATCGCGAATAATTACCTGAGTGCCGTGATCCTGATGTAGGTAGGTACATTGCCGCGTGTAGCGTCTTCCCAAGACCGCCGATCTACGATTCCCGACACAATCCACACCGACTCCCTTGTCAGCCAACTGAGAGCGACCGTGTTATTCTTTACGAGGCAAAACAAGCTCGTCGAGGCACATGGAACAGGGGTCGCCTTGCTACTCAGCACAACATACCACAACCCATGTTCTTGCATCGCATTCTGGCGGCCGATGATCCCTCTTTCATTACAGAACCTATCAATCTCAAACGGGCCGCCACCCATCTCAAGTCAGCCGAGAAGTAAGGGGAGCAGTATTATTAGGTAGGTAGGTAGGCGCGATTTCATCCTGTTTGTACCGGTAGCCTCTTCGCCCGTCCATGAAGAAGGGATAGAAAGTTAGATGAATATATTTAGTTCTCGTTCCTTCAAGATAGTCATACACTCTTTAGACTCGTGATATGCACCACACCGTCGTCTCACCACTCCACACCGTTTCTCATAAACTCCCAAGAATTGTTGCAACAGTGTAACCCAAGGAAAGTCAAACGCAGGGCTGTAGCGGAGAATGTTCAAATTAGTTAGTCGCTCCCGGTCCCTGATGGAGGGCAAGGGTGTCGGTCGACGTGCAGCTGCAAAAGCGTCAGTAACGCACGTCCCTGACGAACCCCTTCATGGTGGGCCAGAAACTGTATCAGACAAGACCCTACGCACGCGACCATCTTATAATGACTATGCGACCCCCGTCGATGCGTCCAAAAATGCAGACCAATATGTCAGTCGTCCTCTTCCCGCCACACCGACATCCAAAGCCAAGATGGCAGATCGGCCGAGCACGTCTGGTGGCCCAGGTTCGAGTAAAACGGCAAAAAACGACTTCAAATTCGACAAGAGAGTATCGCGAGATGATTTCTATCTCGGTTCCAGGGCTTATGGGGGAACTCGTTTGGGACCGTCTGCTTCGTTTCGAAATCAACCACCAACCCCTGACACCAGCCCGAGAACCGCACCTGTGCAGCGCTTCCGCTCTGCAACCACCACCGCCTGGGAACCCATGAGTAATTCAACGAAGGAATTACATAACGGAGACATAGGCATGGCCTTAGGAAGCCCTACTCATCCGCCGAATTTTACGGATACGTGGAACTCGCAGATAGTCACGCGGCCCAGCAAAGACTCACATCCTGTTGCGTCTCCTCCGGCGTCCAGAAGCAGTAGTGTGGACACTTTCGATATGCCAGTGTCGAGGAAACCAACGGGGAGATGGAAGTTGTTTGGCTTGTTTGGGAGAAAGCAATCCAATCAGTCAATTCCAGCTGTATCTATTTCCGACCCAAATGGGTTATATGGCACCAATAGACCAGAGGAGATCGCTGCGGCTAGCCAAGCGTCGTTGTCATCAGGCCCGAAGAGTCCGTCGAGGAGCAACACAACCGCTTCGCGCAAAGCGCCCAGACACAAACCCATTGTCGTCAGGTCACAGACAATGCCATTGGGTGTGAAAGCTGATGCATACGAAAGGCCGAGGGGCACGGAGAAGCGAGGGGATGGAGACTTTGGGCGTATTCCAATTGCTCTAGACACAGGCGTCAAGTCTAATCCTACGGGCAAGCCCTCGTTATTGAACGTCGAGATTCCGGATGTGCGTTTGGAGCGATACAGTGTGATGTTCAACGGCGTCTTGAACTCCAACCCATCTCTATTATCGAGGCGTCAAGCAAATGTGCAAAAACTGAAGAGTGTCGAAGACGTCGTCGAGCGCGCCGAGGTAAGTGGCTGTCAAGTCAAACATGGGATTTCGTTTAACAGGAAGCAGGAACAAAAGCACCAAGGGGCGATTCGAAGAGAAACGTCGCCTCAGCCAGCTACAAGATCTTCGGGACTTGCCTTATTCCCATCAAGCAGGCAAGGGCAGAATTTGATGCCTCAGAGGCCATCACCGCGTTTGAGATCAAATACTTCACCGGCATTGCTTCCATCCCCCTCTAGAGCTACATTTCACCGCAAAACACCTAGTCCTCAACGCCCATCCGTAGTAGAAACATCCAGCGTTAAACACTCTAGACATCCTACACCTCATCAGCATCATGAAAAACCCGGCATTGCGGTTACAACAGACTCCTATTCTATGGAAAGGGATCCATCTCCTTCACCTCGTGATTTCAGCAACGACCAATCTCATCTAATCCTCGACTCGCCAACCGACATAGAGCCCGAAGACGAAGACGACGCAGCAATCCCATGGCAGGCCTGGAAACCCACAAACTACCAGCCCCCGCCGGAGCCAAAGTGGCAGATGATCAGCCCGTCTCAGAAGACGCCATCGACAGCATCTTCGTACGCCAGCAGCCAGCGGAAGCGCTCGCCCTCTCTCGCATCGTCATCACGCACACATTTAACACAGCCATCCGAGGACCTAGATGACATCTCGCATCATCCCGACGGCAAGATGATGACGCCGGTCGAGATCTCCATCGCACGACAGATCTCCATATCGCGCCAGCAGCGGAACATGCTCCTGCAGCCCCTGCGCACGGGGAACGCCATGCCACCACCACCACCTCTTCCTCTTCCGTCTATATCCGTGTCTCCCGGCAGTAGTGGCAGGAAGCAGTCGACGTCTTCTCACGCGGCAAGCCCGGCCTCGGCTTCGCGCATGCCGCCCGCCGTCGTCGCGGTGGGCGAGCCTGGCAGGATAGCCGAGACGAAGACGTCCACGCCGACGTTGGTTCACCCGCCCGACCTGCTGGACCCGCACAATGTCGCGCTGCTTGCGCAGCATCGGCGGAGTGAGCGGATTGTGCTCGAGGACGCTTGATAATCTACGTTATATCATACATCTTGCTCTTTCTTATGTTTTTGTTGAGACTATGTCTCTCAAAGGAGTCTCTGACTACAGTTCATATTAACCAAAAACTTAAGCTATCTAGGGTTGGCGCCTCTCTATATTTTCAAAAATGTACATATCGACTTATATTCTTCAGGTCATACCTGGACAGACACGGAGCAGAGTGGGTGGTGGATGGAAGCATGGTCAAAAAAGGGATCCTGAGCATGCATAGGATGTTGTAATTTAGCGCGGCGTTCTTACGAAGGCGTCAGTCACATGGGGGGGATGAAGCAAATCGAGTCCGGAACTCGACGATGGCAGGGACTTTTGGTCCCCATCGCCCTCCTTCCCTTTGTTCTATTCTTTTCTGCATTGTAGAAAGAAGCATGAGGATCACGAAGATACCCTGGAACTGGCTAATGATGTTGCAAAGAGATGGGGTTAGTAAAAGGTCTTCGATAGGAGGAATAATACAAGCTCGATAATGGGTGAGATACTAGCTCAGAAAACATCGTTCATGCAACCTTGCTTGGGATGCCGAACCTTGTTCGGATCCCATAATTTTCTATCAGACGATGTATCAGCGTACTACATGAAACGCAGATCCAGGTGTACCCTGCGGCACCTGGTACACCCATCTAGCAACGCTTGGCGATCCGGATCTTTGGTGTGATTGAGATCGGTCCATCACTTGGGTAGCCTTCTCGGAATCGGTATCTTGATACTTAATTATATTATGGCTGCCTGCTTATTTTTCTGGAAAAGGCTAGCTATTCCTGCGGTATAATTCCACCACCCATCAGACGTAGGTGAAGAAGACTCTATTCATTAGCCTATGGCTGTAACGTGAAACTCCCCATTGAACCGTTCAACGAATGACATGATTTCCACCCCTTTACGGCCGGCTTCGCCTGCCGACTTATGTAAGGTATGGCATTCTGCTATGTTAGGGAGAGAAAATAGGACTAGTTGCAGAAAACCAGTCTTGTAGATTCTCTAGCCGCTATGCTAAAATCGAGATGAAATCCAGATTGTGTAAAACAACGCCGACTCACGAAGCGCCCCACCGCCTATAGGATTTACATGATCACACAGCACGAGTTTTGCTTCTTGGCTTGTTCTATTGGGTATCGATACAAGTCAGCCTCTATTCTCATCTTCGTAAAGGAGAAAGGGGGGGGGGGGGGGGGGGGCTGCAACTCACGGTAGAACATCTTGCTCTGGTTGCTAAGGCCGTCGCTCTTGGCGACTAGGTCGTCGATCTTCTCGCCACGCTGTAGCACGCTTTCGATGGTCTTGTGCAGGACGATCTTAGTTTCGTCGAGCTCCTTCTGGATCTTCATGATGCTGTCGGCTTGATGCGGGTCCTGATACTTGGTGAGATACTCTTTTAGCTCGGACATGGTGATGCTGTTGGCGCCAGCCGACTGCCACGCAGACCGAGGGTGCGAAGCCAGAAACTCGTCCATGACCTTGGACAGCAGCTGGTGCGCTACTAGTGCGGGATACTCGTGGTCTGAAATGATGATGCCGCAGACACCTTCTGTCCGCCCGTAAGCGTGAAATGTGTAGTCTGTTATCAAGCGTGCGATCAGCATCTGCTCTTGTCCGCCTTCCCATCCGCTTTGTTCGGATCCAAAGGGCGACCGCTAGGACGGGGAAGTCGCACCTTGCTCCTCAACATCTTGCCTCTGTCCCGGCCTCGTCCGCTCGGCCACCGTCTTTGAGAACAAGGTCATAAACTCGCCATAGCTGTAGTACACCTCATATTAGCCCCTCGTTACCATTCCTGGGCATATGTGGTTGATTCGATGATCGTACTTCTGTCGGGTGAAGCGTGAGTATGCGCTCAGCTCCTTCTCGCATACAAGCTCGACACTGGGCTTGCTGTCATTTCGCACGATCTGTGCCAAGGCAGATAAATGTTAGCAGCGACTAGCTGTAGTCTGGCCAAGGCCCGACCTGGTGGAGGAGGGGACATAGTCTTGCATACTCCGATGTAGTGCAACTTCATGTTGGGCAGCAGTTATAGCAAAGACAGACCAGGATTCAATCGATCGTAGCCTTGCGTAGGTAGGAAAGGCGCAAGAAAGCAAGTTGTCAGAGGTTCAGGAGGCGTGATGTAGGAACGAGGGGCTTGACAGATGGATGGAGTTAACGGTGACGGAAGCCCCGTTCAGGCACCGGCTTTTGGAGGTGAGGTAAGTAAACGCAGACCGCTACATTCACCTAGAGATCACTGAAATGCGGGGGGTTTTCCGCTAAAACTGGGCTACAGGGCAAGTGGCTTGGGTCCACTTGTATAGCGTAAGGCCATACCTAGTCATTCTCACTCATTCTCGCCGAAGAGTCAGTCAGTCGGTCATCTGCGCCTCTTCTTAGCTCACTTGAAAATAAAAGATCACTAGGTGCGTAGGAGTAAAATAAGATTCTAGTGCTGTACAAACACACCGAGTTCATCCTGCTAATAAGTCTAAATCCCGCGAATGGGTTTTCACGACCATTCCTTGCAAAGATTGACGTATCCTATTATACCAAGTCATTATGTCCTCAATGAGCGATGCAGAAGCGCAATGGCGCTCACAATTTGAGGCCATGAAGTCGGCTTTGGCAGACCTGAAGCTACCGAAACAACATCAACATTCAGACTCCGCTTTGGGTGCAGATACCGATTTCTACGATGAGGAACTCACTTCTGGAAATAGTGGCGACGATGTCTGGGACTTCATATCGGAGAGTGAAGAAGACTTGTACAGTAGTGACTTCATCGATGACGCCAACGGCATCCCTGACAACGGAGAGGATGAAACTTCTTGGTTTTCAAAGCAATGCTCTGCTATCTCCGCAAAAAAGGGTGGACTATCATCGGACGTCTTCCAGGCTCAGATCTTGGACGTTTTGAGCTCCAGCAAGTCTGAAGGCGAGGTCCAGTCTCTACTCACCGACCTCATTGGGTTCGACGATCTCGATTTTATAATCCAAGTGCTCTCTAGAAAGGATGAGATCCTCTCCGCTCCAACGGCCAGAGAGGCGCAAGGCCCGGCTGGCCGACTGTTGACTAAAGCTGAAAGGGATGAGGCACTCCGGCGCAAAGATTTCGAGCACAAGAACGCCACCCTGGCACCGAGTATGTATAAGGAAGAGACATACCCGCACGTCTACAAAAGACATAACGCTGGAAACACCTTGAGTCATTCGGGAAAGAAATACGGTCTACCAGTCGGAAGCGAAAGAAGACAGTTTGAAAAGTATGAAGAGTACTTTGTACCGGCTGGTAAACCAGGGACGCTTTGGCCCGGCCACAAGCTGGTTAAAATCAGCGATATGGACGGTCTTTGCCGCAAAACTTTCAAGGGCTACAAGACACTCAATCGCATGCAAAGTCTGGTTTACCCAGTAGCTTACAAGAGTAGCGAAAATATGTTGATTTGTGCCCCTACTGGTGCAGGTAAAACAGATGCCGCCATGTTGACCATCCTACAGACCATTGGACAGTATCTCACGCCAAACCCTATTGAAAACATGGAGGAGACAGATTTTGCTGCTGATCTGGAGGACTTCAAAATTGTCTATGTCGCCCCTATGAAAGCGCTAGCAGCCGAAATCACCGAAAAGTTGGGAAAGCGTCTAGCATGGCTGGGTATCCGTTGTCGAGAATATACCGGAGACATGCATCTCACCAAGTCAGAGATTGTCCAAACACAAATAATTGTTACTACCCCCGAGAAGTGGGATGTTGTCACACGAAAGGGCACCGGCGACACCGAGCTAGTACAGAAAGTTCGACTACTTATCATTGATGAAGTTCACATGCTTCATGACGAACGTGGTGCCGTCCTAGAGTCTTTAGTTGCACGTACTGAACGACAAGTCGAGAGCACACAGTCAATGATTCGTATCGTTGGACTCAGTGCTACACTCCCAAACTACGTTGACGTTGCCGATTTCCTTAAAGTCAACCGGCAGGCCGGACTTTTCTACTTCGATGGGTCATTTCGCCCCGTTCCACTCGAACAGCACTTCATTGGAGTCAAGGGCAAGGCTGGTTCAAAACTATCCCGAGAAAACCTTGACACCGTAGCTTTCGAGAAGGTTAAGGAGATGCTGGAGCAGGACCACCAGGTTATGGTATTTGTTCATTCTAGAAGGGATACTCTTGCCACAGCGAAAATGCTTTACGAGAAGGCTGTCGACCAGATCTGTTTGGATCTGTTCGATCCACAGGGACATCCTTACTACGAGCAGGCGGTCAGAGATATGAAGCAATCAAAGGCACGCGAACTCAGGGATCTCCTTCCTAAAGGCCTGGGTATCCACCATGCGGGCATGACACGGTCAGACAGAAACCTTATGGAGCGACTATTTGCTGAAGGCGTTATCAAGGTCCTATGCTGTACTGCGACTCTTGCATGGGGTGTCAATCTTCCAGCCGCTGCAGTTGTCATCAAAGGAACCCAGGTGTACAGTGCACAAGATGGAAAGTTCGTGGACCTAGGTATCCTCGATGTCCTGCAAATTTTTGGGCGTGCTGGTCGTCCTCAATTCGAGGATGTCGGCATTGGCATGATCTGCACAACAGGGGATAAGCTGTCTCATTATCTGTCGGCAGTCACGGAGCAGCAACCGATAGAATCAAAATTTTCGTCAAAGCTTGTCGATAATCTGAACGCAGAGATCTCGTTGGGTACCGTGTCTTCGATTCACGATGCTGTGCAATGGATTGGATATTCATATCTATTCGTTCGAATGAGGAAGAGTCCGATGAACTACGGCATCGAATGGGCTGAGATCAGGGATGATCCTCAACTCGTCCAAAGGAGAAGACATCTAGCTATAGAGGCTGCCCGTACGTTGCAACAAAGCCAAATGATTATCTTTAACGAAGTCACCGAGGAGCTAAAAAGTAAGGATGTTGGACGTATTGCTAGTCAATATTACATCCAGCAGTCGAGTATTCAAATTTTCAACAAAATGATGAAACCGCAAGCAACTGAAGCAGATGTATTCCACATGATCAGTATGAGTGGAGAGTTTGACAATATCCAATCAAGGGACAGCGAGGCCAATGAGTTGACCAGGATGAGACATGAAGTCATTCACTGCGACGTTCCTGGCGGCATCGATACCCCACAGGCAAAGACTAATATCCTGCTACAGTCATACATCTCCAGGGTACAGCCAGAGGATTTCGCCCTAACGAACGATCTCAATTACGTGTCCCAGCAAGCTGCCCGTATATGTCGTGCTCTCTTCATGATAGCGCTCAACAGGCGCTGGGGCTACCAGTGTCTTGTTCTGCAGACCCTAGCTAAATCCATTGAGAGGCGGCTATGGCCATTCCAGCATCCTCTGCACCAATTTGAATTAACTAAGCCTGTCCTCAATCAGCTTGACGAAAAGGAGCTTACTGTTGAGGCTCTCCGAGATATGGAACCGGCAGAAATTGGTGGTTTGGTAAATAATCACAATGCCGGCAAGAAGATAGCAAGGTTTATAGATAACTTTCCGACAGTCTCCGTGGATGCTGAGATCGCGCCCCTGAATCGCGATGTCTTACGGATCAAGCTTTACATCACTCCGGACTTTAGATGGAATGACCAAATGCACGGAACGTCCGAGTCTTTCTACATCTGGGTTGAAAACTCCGAAACCTCTGAGATATATCATCATGAGTTCTTCATCCTTAACAGGCGAAAGTTCTATGACGATCACGAGCTCAACTTTACAATACCGCTATCTGACCCTCTTCCAAATCAGATCTATGTTAGAGCGGTATCTGATAAGTGGCTAGGAGCAGAAACCGTGACGCCCGTGTCTTTTCAGCATCTCATCCGGCCAGATACGGAAAGCGTATATACTGATCTACTGAATTTACAGCCTTTGCCAATCAGTGCGCTCAACAATCCTGGGCTAGAAGAGATTTACGCCAAAAGATTTCAGTTCTTCAACCCTATGCAGACTCAAATTTTCCACACGCTTTACCATACACCAGCCAACGTCCTGCTTGGATCCCCGACGGGTAGTGGGAAGACTGTTGCAGCAGAGCTGGCAATGTGGTGGGCCTTCCGAGAGCGACCAGGCTCCAAAGTCGTCTATATCGCGCCCATGAAAGCGTTGGTTCGTGAAAGGGTTAAGGATTGGGGTGCTCGACTTTCAGGACCTCTCGGCCTCAAGTTAGTTGAGCTTACAGGTGATAATACGCCCGACACAAAGACAATCAAAGACGCAGATGTTATTATAACGACACCGGAAAAATGGGACGGTATTTCGCGAAGCTGGCAAACGAGAGGTTATGTTCGTCAGGTCGCCTTGGTGATAATAGACGAAATACATCTTCTCGCCGGAGATCGAGGTCCAATTTTAGAAATCATTGTTTCGCGTAAGTATTTATCTACGAAACTTACGATCGAGCTTCTTCTAACATCACTCAGGGATGAACTACATCGCCGAATCTACGAAGAGCTCGGTCCGACTCCTCGGAATGTCCACAGCATGTGCGAACGCTACTGATCTGGCCAATTGGCTAGGGGTAAAAGAAGGGCTTTTCAACTTCCGACATTCGGTGCGGCCAGTACCGCTTGAGCTTTACATCGATGGCTTCCCGGAAGTCAGAGGTTTCTGTCCCCTGATGCAATCAATGAATCGACCGACCTTCTCAGCAATCAAGACGCATAGCCCCGAGAAGCCCGTCATTGTATTCGTGCCATCCCGACGCCAAACCCGGTTGACTGCTAAAGATCTCATAAATTTCTGCGGCATGGAGGATAACCCCAGGCGGTTCGTTCATATGTCAGAGGAAGACCTGCAGCTGAACCTCACAAGGGTCAAAGATGACGCGTTGAAAGAAGCAATCAACTTCGGTATAGGGCTGCACCATGCGGGTCTAGTTGAGTCCGACAGACAGTTGGCAGAAGAGCTATTTCTAAACAACAAGATCCAGATCTTGGTCGCGACTAGTACACTTGCATGGGGTGTCAACTTACCCGCCCATCTAGTGGTAGTCAAAGGTACCCAGTTCTACGATGCTAAGATCGAAGGTTACAAAGACATGGATCTGACTGATGTTTTGCAAATGCTTGGCCGTGCCGGACGCCCACAGTTCGATAATTCGGGTGTTGCACGTATCTTCACACAGGATGCGAAAAAGGATTTCTATAAGCACTTTCTGCACACTGGGTTCCCGGTCGAGTCATCTCTGCATACTGTCTTGGACAACCATTTGTGCGCAGAGGTCTCCGCCGAAACTATCATCACCAAGCAAGATGCGCTTGATTATCTTACATGGACCTTTTTCTTTCGGCGGTTGCACAAAAATCCATCGTACTACGGTCTCGAGATATCAGCTGAGGAACACAACACCATTGCCTCCCAGCAGCTTGCCAACGACTTCATGGTTGATATGGTTAACAAATCGTTGGACGAGCTAGCGCTCTCGAAGTGTGTTGAGGTTTATCCAAACGGCGATGTCGATCCGACGCCCCTGGGCAAGATCATGAGTTATTACTACTTGTCACATAAAACAATTCGCCATCTAGTGAAAAGTGCCAAGCCTAATGCCAGCTTTGTAGATGTCTTGTCTTGGATGTCACGAGCAACCGAATACGATGAACTGCCCGTCCGTCATAACGAGGACCTTATCAACGCCGAGCTGTCGAATAATCTGCCCTTCTCGGGTAGTACATTTGGGCTACCAATGTGGGACCCCCATGTCAAAGCCTTCCTTCTTCTCCAAGCTCATATGGCACGGATTGATCTTCCAATCACCGATTACGTTGGTGATCAGACCAGCGTGTTGGATCAGGCGATTCGTATTATTCAAGCATCTATCGATGTCCTGACGGAGCTTGGTTACTTGTCAAGTTGCTTGCAGATGATCAAATTGCTTCAATGCATCAAGTCGGCGCGATGGCCAGAAGATTCGCCTCTGACCATTTTCCCTGGCATCCGTGCAGACTCTATCAAAGATAATACTGCGCTCCAGAAGCTCAGCGCATATAGCAAGCCTCAAACCGAGGCATTGGTAAAGAAGCTAGGGGTCCCGGCGTCTCAACAGGGACGTTTCAATCGCGCTCTCTCCGCCATCCCTAACGTTAGCATTGCTACAGAAAATCTCACGGCCTTATCGTTCACCGTTAGTCTAAAGCGTATTAATGCCATAAGTGAACGAGAAGGTCGCATATTTGCTCCGAAATACCCCAAAGCGCAGACGGAGGGGTGGTTCGTCGTTGTTTGTGACAAGGCCAAAGACGAGATCATCGCAGTCAAGCGTGTAGGATGGAGCCAAGGGCCGGGCCAGTCGATCAAGGTTGGAAGCAAGCCAACAGCGAAAACGGTGATAAAACTTCCTGAACCGGATCAGAACGGTAGCGGGAGAAAAGTCGATGTGCTTGTCCTTAGTGATGGCTACATTAACATGCAATATGAGTTACTGGGTGTCGATATACCGGCGCTACCAAAGGTTGATGATGATGTTGATAAGACGAAGAAGGGTTCTGCTGGCCCTGCTGGTTCCGCTGGTCCTGCTTAGGTCTAAGGGAATATTGTGCGCGCTATGAAGAAAGGGAACAAAAAAGATTAAATGACACATGGTCCG
The DNA here is from genome assembly GCA_022385635.1 of Xylaria scruposa. NCBI lineage: Eukaryota > Fungi > Ascomycota > Sordariomycetes > Xylariales > Xylariaceae > Xylaria > Xylaria scruposa. The sequence continues at coordinate 56,104 of MU280217.1, forward strand.
AGAAAAGACTGGAGACGGGAGCTTATTTAGAAACCAATTAGAGACCATCATGCCTTCTCTCGTCACTTCGCTGCCGATAAATAACTATCATACTGCTTCAGTCTTGCTCTCGGGAATTCGGTCCGCGTCCCACACGGTTGATATAGTCTCGTCTACGTAGTAGGCTGTGTGGGTGTATGTACTCTGACGTTACAGCGAACAGCCACGGGGCTGTCGTTGCCGCTGAGATTATCAAGTAACCCACGTGAAAACGTATGGTTGGCAGCTCGTCCTTGTCGCGCCGCACTGGAAAAGGCTATGTAAGGTGGCTAGGCACAGCGAATGGCATATGACAACAAGATGTGCATGCAGGTCACATGTCACTGATCACATTTCTTACACCGACTCTAATGGCGTCGGGCCTGGGGTTGAGGTACAAACGCCTTGTTGGTTTTTGTTCCTTTAAAGATATTCGAGATGGATATTGTTGTAACTTGGGGGACCGGGACTGTACCCGAGACCCTTCAGACTAGGGCTTTTATATAATGTAGCTACTCGCGCATTCCTGATTGAACAAGACAACTTGTAGGAGAGCGAAAGTGAGGATTTCGTATATATGGACATTACCATCTAGATAGGGGAGAACTAGACCTCTTGAAGCCCTAGATGCTTGTTCTAATTCGAACGCTTCTCTAAGCCCTTGATCTCAAGCCCTTGCTACACCTGCCACCATCTTCTCCTCGTACCCACTACACTGAGGCTTCTTCTCGACGTTTCATCCTTCAGCCCACTCTACGGGTATAATTTTGCTTCAAGGAGATGAAGGCACGTGTGAGAACAACGGGTTCACTAGCTCATTTATCAATGGTAAAGCTTTTCGCTGGCGATCTAGGCCGGCGCGTCTTGTTAAACTCTTCCCGTTCTACATTAGGGCTTCCGTCAGCACTTGCACTCAAGTAAATCAACATGTTCTTTTTGATTTCCATCTACCGGTCCTAGACGCAAATAGAACTGTATCTCCATTTAGCTTCGTGTGGAATCAACCCTATTGTCGTTGAACTTTCGGAAATTGGTTGCTGAGAGCCTAGAGGTAACACTTGTATCGAGAACGATTGCTAAATAATATAATGTAGTGGTTTCAGTCGTTTACAGAGACCGATAACAGTCTATGGTAATCGAATACCGGTTCGCATTCTTTCCAATCAAAACAAGTTTCGATAAATTCGTTAACAAGGGACATTTGCTTCAATGTTGGCTTTTCGTTTTACATATTGCATGGATATGCAACTCGGGACCGTGGGCTTAATACTACAAACAGCATTTGAACCGACAAGGTGATGGATGTGGACTCCTGACATAATACAGAATTAAGTACCAGAATCCGATGCCATCCTTTTTAGGCAGGTATCACAGCCATACCCTTAATATGATGTCGCTGCAACCCATATAAATCAGACACGTCGGTAACTCCCATGTGTCTGTGCAAAGCTGATCTCTCTAGAACTGGTAAAATCTGGGGCCGAGGTTACGCTAATACTGAATCCTCCTGAGAGCGCGCAAATTGTATTATCCTCAGTATACGAAATATTCGACCTGGGCTAGAATAATTCGATGAAAAGTTGGCAGAGTAAACCCAAAAGTTCGAGCAGATGCAAGTATGTGGCGTAGGTCATTCATAGACTTAAATGTTGGTGATTGATGCATAAGATGCTTTCCAATACTACATACAGTATGCAGCTTGGGCTGTGTTTGTGACGTGTTACCTGCCAGGTAGGTATACTATGATACGAGGTGACATTCGCCTTCTTCAGATTTATTGCTGTGCTGGGTCGTAGGTGAATTAATATCTGCAACGTGAGTCATGCCGTACGAGGAGACAAGGCCGAGTTATTTCGAGCCAGCTATAGGGCTTTTGTCTCGGTAAAGATTACCAAACACACATGGCGGCAAAACGTGTGTAGCACAAATTACCATGAATGAATCTGACGAGAAAAAAAAATATGTCGCCGTATTCTCAGGACTAGCTATACGGCTGGATGGACTGCAGCGGCGAGCCATTTAGGCGGTGGATATCAACGAGACTGGTATAGTTATAGCTGACTTAATAACGGTCTGGATCCCCTTTCCCCTTTCACCACCCCAGGCTGACAGAATCTACAGGGGTAATGGACGCCTTGTTTGACCTGCCTAACAGCTGCGCCCCTCAATTTAACGCTTTAATTTCCCAAACCGGAACTCCATTGGTGGCATCGTGAGCCTAGTCTCGGCTACCAACTTTTCTCCATTCGCGCAAAGTCCTACCTACCTTTTGGTCAGCCATAATAGGAGATTCTTTAGACATTTATTCCTATGGCGTTCAGTAGCGTAGAGTGGCAGAATCCTCCGTATAAGCACTGCTAGCTAATAAGAAAAGAAAAAAAAAATCGAAAGTAGAATATGAACACAGCACAACTCCAAATTTGGTCTAATGAGAAGGGGCATACGGTTCTTAAAAAGATACCCCCCGCGTACCATGTCATCTTGGCTGGACGCTAGCATAGGGCCAGTACCCAGCAGAACAGAATGAAGCTATGTATGGCTAGCTGCTCATTAGCGGGCGACCAACTTGGGCTGCTGGCCCGGCGAAATGAGAGGCCCCTCACTAACTATGCTATGCTATTCTTATCCCACTTTTTATTGGGCCGAGAACGTGCCACTACTAGCTGACCTGCATGTTGGCTGCTGCACCGCTAACAGCTTGCTCTGCCTTGGAAACGACGTCCCAGTCGGGTTACATTCTTTTAGTTGAGGCTCGTCCACCGTTCACCTTTTCTTCCATTCCTTCTTCTCTTCACCCAATCGTCAACTGAGTCTATTCAGACCACTACATTCCTTTCTCACCCACACAGCCCAGCCGCCTGTCAGCCCATTACGGCACTCACATTCTTTATAAAACTATCAGTCATTCCTTACCAGGCCTGGTCTTAGTATCGCTGCTTTTCGGACTCATCGATCTCGCTCGCCATTCTTGGATTCTAATTAATACATTTCTTGGCAATATCGCTCAACCAGTTGTCTCAAAATGCGTTCTGCTACCATCTTCGCTTCTGTCCTGGCTTTCGCCGCCTCGGCTCTCGCCCAAGCCGCTACCCCTGGATATGCTGTCATAGCCGCTCCCGGTAACGGCGAGGTTGTTCCCTCTGGCAAGACTTACACCATCAAATGGAGCGCCGGCAAGTTCTCTGGTCCTGCCACCATCTCTCTTCTGAGCGGCAACGACCCGACCACTCTCCAGGTCATGAACCCCATCACCAGTAAGTTCAGCTCAATATCTGATGAGATGACATCTTTACTAACAAAGATGTGTAGCCGGCATTGAAGTCAAGACTGAGTCTTTCGCTTGGGCCGTCCCCTGCTCGCTTGGCGACCAGAAGACTTATGGCCTCAAGATTGCTGACCAGGCTACCAATGGCGCGACTTTCCAGTACTCATTCCCCTTCCAGATCAAGGGCCCATCGGTAGGTGAAATCTCATTCGATTCCCTCTTTTGGTCATCCAAAACTTAGGGTCGCGGCTTGATGGGTAATGCTGACTCTGAAATTTGTAGTGCGGTGCCAGCTCCTCCAGCAGTGCTTCAGTCAGCGCTACTTCTTCAGTCTCTGTGTCTGCCTCTGGCTACCCGACCCTGAGCCAGAGTGAGACTGCCTCATCGACCAAGGCCTCCAGCTACCCTGTCAGCACCATCAGCAGCACCACCAGCAGCGTTGTCAGCACCAGCACCATTGTGAGCAGCAGCAGTGCCTTCCACAACACCACCACCAAGTCTTACACCTCGCACTCGATCTCTACCACCACCTTGGCCACTCAGACCACCCCCGTCACCTACGTCACCCAGACTTCTGGTGTCGTTGGCGGCAGCAGCAGCGCTCATACCACCCCGACCACTTCTCCACTGCCCACCGGCGGTGCTAGCCGTGCTGGTGCCGGTCTGGCTTTCGGTCTCTTGGCCGCGGCTCTTGCCCTGTAAAATGGTTTAATGACATCGCGCGTGTTTTCCCAGATAGGACCTAATGATGAGCATGATGAGTTCTCCGTCGCGTCTGCTTCGTGAATAATAACTTTGATCTGGGTGTAAAGAAGGCTTCGAGGCCGGTTGACAACCTAATAGCGATATCAGAAGACAAAGAAATCCAACATTGACTATACCCTGTCTACCAGCTTGTGGGGAGGTCTATGCTTGAAAGATGGCAAAGAAAGGAGTTGATTAGGGGTGTATAAGTAATAGATGAGATGTGTGGTCGCGTATTCGTTGGATATTTCAACCCATTCTCCAGTTGTGATATTTCAATGGGTTATCGCCACGTCTTATATAGAGCTTGTATGAAAATTAATAGAATTAATTGTATGCGAATTTCGATTCTGTCATGTCCGCGTGGACTGCAATAACGGCAAGGGAGTTGCATTACATTTTTCGGGAATTCCCTTTCCGTGAACCAACTTGTGTCGTGGTAAGTATGAATATGCATTTTCGTCTTCATGGAGTTATCATAAGTCGTCTAGACACGCGGGCTTTCAGTTAGATATATACCACTCGATGGGTCCTCCATTTTGTCTCGCCAGTCCGTTTTGGTTAGATTCTTCTCGTATCGTGTCACCTTGAGAAAATCTCGTATTACACGTAGATCCAGAAAAATCTTATGCGCAATTAGTAGAGAAGTTTCGATTCTCGTCTTGTTGTTGGTTATTTCCGAGGCTAAGACCTTTCTGCGACATCGCTTGCTCCGCATGGGCTCGACATGAACTTTTCATGCTATTTTTCTTCTTCGAGGAATGTGTGTATTCGTGAAGTAGTACTAGGACAGTCTGGCGGCGATGGGGATTTTAACCGTCCTTTCTGAATCGCTGTATGTTGTTTCGGCTTGCTTGCTATACTCAGAGAGCTCTGCCGAGACCTCGTCCGGAGTAACGGAGATGAGCGTCATCTCTATAACCTGGTTCCCTCCGGAATAAGCTGACAAGCAGGTACCGGTGCAAACACATAAGCATGTTAACTTAGATCTTCAAGATCAGGTCGATAGGGCTGGATTGCCACGTGGTTCTATCTCCGTACATATTTCCGCGGCGACGATTAGTACATTCGTTGTTGGCTTCGATAGGTGATCATTCCCAGGAAAGGAAGGGATCGGCGCGGCCGAACGACTCGCGCGAGATAGACGTTTGCTAAAGTTAGTTACTCCATTGTTATGCAATTCTAAGTTCCATAGTTTTTTTACGTGAGATCTAGATAGCTATCTATGACGGGTAGAGCCGATGACTGGAGTTACGCTAGATTGAGTTGTTTGTTGGTGGGTTTGATCGTCTGCTGGATTGTTGTGCAATACTCTCCACAATGAAGAAAGTATTGGAAAATGTCTGATGGGTTTAATGTCACACGGCCTCTTTGATCAAAGATGCAGTAGAGTCAACGGCGCCTAGGAAGGCAAGCGGGTTGCGAGAAGAGCCTATGTAATGCGTTGCTAACATTGAAGGTCTCGTGCATTTCTGGAAACATGCTTGAATATGCAACTCCATAAGAACGTTTTAGTTTTCGTCAAACCAAGGTCAAGATCCCATTGATTGACCAACATTGGGTACACTTAATCGTTGTTGCGCGAAGGGCCTCAGCTCCTTTGTGACGTAGTCCTATCTCTATATTATCATATTTTTATATTGTCTATTACACCGAGATTGTAGCCTATCAACCAAGGCAGCAAAAATCTGTAGGGGTAGTCATCGAGAGCCGTCATTCACGGACATTCAATGGCCATAATTGGGGAACAGTGAATTTTAATCAACGTGTAGCTTTTATCATTTACTAACTTGACTCGAGGGTCTGTTTTTGTATCCTGTATGACCTGCTCCTATTATATATAAAGCGCAAAGAGGTTCTTTTCCAAACCTGTAACCCCCTGTAACGCCGGCTGAATTCACGCTGTTGTGTAGAAAAAAATGCCGACACGTGTCGACAGATAGCGCATAGCAAACGCAGAAGGATGGCTCATCGGCCGCCAATCTGGCCTCGTGGAACAGGAGGCACCCAGCAGAGAACAAGATTGAGGGCAATGGTGATGACACCGATGACCCAGAACGCCTTGGCATAGTTCGTGCCGTTATCCATAAAGCGGAAGATGATGCTAAAGATCACCCCGCCAAGATTGCCGGCGGCTCCGGTAGAACCGGAGACGACGCCATTGGCGTGAGGATGGACGTGCGGGATGAGGCCGAAGTTGCTGCCGTTGCCCGCCTCGAGGAACAGAGCCATCAACGTGACCAGACCAAGCATAACGGATAGCTTGTGGGGGTCCAACTGCCCGATAACTATCAAGAGGGCGCCTGTCAGCACCCCGCAGACCACGATCCAGATCTTCTTCGCCCAAAGGCTCCGGCCTGTGACCTTGTATAGATAATCTGAGATGAAGCCACCGAGTGGCCGCGACACGAAATTTAAAAAACCGAAGATCGCGCTCACGTTTGCCGCATATGTGGAGCTGATGTGGGGGAAATTCTTCACGTAGTAGGCGCTGAGGACGGAGTTGATGGCTAGCTCGCCGCCGAACGAGCATAGGTATGTGACAAAGTGGAAGATGGTCTGCGGCGACGCGAGGACCCTCAATTGCCCAATGAGTGTGGGCTTCTGAATCGTTTCGCCTTGGGCGATTTCTATCATCTCCCCCTCGGATAGGGTCGCTTCTTTCTCCTGCTTTTCCGCCTCCGAGTCGGAGCACTTACTGACGTTGGATTCCTTTGCTGTGATTTCGCCGGGCACGTCGACAATGGCACCGCCTCGTCCAGTAACACCGTGAGACTCGAGATTTTGTTCGGCGTGGAGAAGTCGCTCGGACCATTTGCCAGTTGGTGTATCGGGACATAGAAGAATCATGGCGATGCCAGTTGCGATAACCACAATCAATGGTACGATGAACGTCAGACGCCAGGCGGGCCCGTCGTCGTACCCACGTCCCTTGAAAGAGTCGAATACAGCAGGCATGATGAAATAGGTGATACCACCGCCAGCGTTACCCCAACCGCCGGCAATCGCGTTGGCAGAGCCCACTATGTTCTTGTCGAAGAACCCCGTACACCAGACCAGACACGGAACAAAGGATCCACCTAGAATACCGAGAAAGAAGCGAGAGATGTAGAGGCTCGTGGCGTCATGCACGAGCGGAGCGAGCCCGAGGGGTATGGCACCGACGAGGAGGACGCCGGCGAAGACATAGCGGGGACCAACCTGGTCACAGAGGGGGCCGGCTAGGTATCGAATGAATAGACTGATTCACCATGTGAGTCTATTGAACTGGAATAACTATATCAGGAGTATGTTGGTGACTTACGTTGCAACAAGGGATACGATATTGGAGTTGGCCACTTGTGCTGGCGTGAGATGAAGGTTGGCCTTGATAACGTGCGTTATCTAGGAGGTGTGAGTTGTGAGAAAAGATACTTATACTCCCAACTGTTAAGACGACTTACAAGAGGTGGAAATGTGTACCAGGCCCAGAACGCAACCATGAAACCAAACCATGAGAAGAAAAAGACGCGACCATATATGTCGTAGAGGTTGAATATAGGTACTGATCGAGCCTTTCGATTGACGGGGTTGATCTCTGGGCGAGCCCAGAGATATGACAACTTCATCATATTGGTTTCTAAGATAATAGCGTCCAGAAATTTAGTAGCTTCTTAAAAGATTCAAAACACAAAACGCTAGAATCTCTCCAGCATAGCTCTTGAAGCTTCTAGTCGGTGAAGCTTAGGATTCGACTTGTCGTTTTATAGTATTAGCTCATGATACTCATACGAGTATGCTGAAGACTACAACGACAACTCTGAGACGGTTTGCGCATCTACGGTGCATCTCCGGATAAGAGGTTCAGAGTGGGCTCAGGTTGTGAGCAACTCACGCTAAGCCCACATAAACCGTCTCCGCGGAGGTCGATGTGTAGATCGCGACTCCAAGTCCCGAGATAAGAGGCGGCGTGGCCTGGATATCTGGTTGGTGGACTGGAGGGCTGAGAGCGGGATGTGGTCCAAACTCCCAATGTCTTGCTCGAGATTGGGTAGCCTTGGTCTATGTGGCTTTGCTTGGACCAAGACGGAGAAAAGGATACACCTAGCAAGTCCTTGAAGAGTGCCTGGACTGGATCATGTCAACATTTTTGATAATTCCAACACGTCAGCGGGAACACAAACCGGTCTGTTAACTCTCCGTACTGACAACACGTTATGCCTGAAGAAACACAAAGGGATAGAAACGGTGAGTGAAATGCCTGGATGCTGCATATATCACTCGTTTCATAGCTGGCGTTACCTACTTAGCTAGGACCATCGACGTCTTACATAGAAGCAGCAGTGCGGCACGTGAGGGGAAGTCCTTGGTCTGTTCCGTCCGTTCTCACTTCTTGCAGGTCGGGGTGACTGGAATCCATGCTATCCGGACCAGCACACAGAGAGCATAGGGCGCTGCCAAGATGAGAGGCTGCGATTGCAATCTCGAAGCCCCCCCGGCTCTCCTTATCTCAGGATTGGGGGGGCGCGGGTTACGTAGTCTACGCTCGACCCACTAACACTAGAGATAAGAATGCTGGGCTTACTTGGCCTGGAAGGGTTAGCTACTAGGGAGATGGTGGTTAAAAGGTGACAAGGTGCCTGGGAAGGAGGGTATAAAATGTTCTTAACTCGAAAAACTCGGGCAGGTTTTTCGTGTTCCTAACCCGAGTTGATGGTGACGGGGAGAACCAGCATACTGGTTGGTAAGTAAGTGTAAGAATCCATGATATCCGGTGGTTGACAGCATAGTAGGCGAGTCTGCAAGGTACAGGCTAAACAGGCAAGGGATGAATTGAAACGTTTCTGTCGGAGACTGAAAGACAACTACAACTACTTATCTGCTCCGTACATAAGAATCATGAAACTCATGACATGATTAATAATTATCAAGACTGTTAACAAACGTTCGCGTGAAGTTTTCCAGTCTAACTAAGTGGTGCTATGCTGTCTTGGCTAGGTAGCTTGGCTTCCTTGGCTGCTGACCAGGTCCCAGACGCTCGGGCTGAAACTCGCTGATAAGAGACTTGGATCGTAGCTATTGGCGAATTGCATTTACCTCATCTCTTATTGGCAGCGAATTTGTCTAACTGACGTATTAGCATACACTAGGAACTGCTATTATTATCTTCTTTGGTCTCTTTTGAAATTCGCAAGGCGCCTCAGCTATTTTTGATACTAATTTCCCTAACCCAGGTATCATCATCAGAATTACGAAGTACTTACTGAATTGAAGTTCTGTCTTCTAATATAGATTACCTATCGTACATACCTACGGTGCGGGTAACTACTTTTGTCTTTATTAATCCATCCTCCTGAGCCAATCGTCTTGTCCCAAAATCTCATTGGCGGCTGCCATCTCAGTATGCAATATAAATATCGTCAACCCTCTTTATCCCGTTGCCTTTCTGTTATACTTAGTGTTCCTACGGATTGACAAGCGTAACACAAAGTTTCTTCTACCTATGGCTAAACACACGAGGGTTGGGGTAAAGCGCTTAGACCCTGTACGAGGCATTGATTTGAGTTGAAACTCGGATGTTTAATATCACTATGTGCCAGTCCATTTGGACAACGGCAGTCGGTCGGCAGTCGGCAACGAAATTCTGCTACCGTAAATAACTAGCCGGAGACATTGACTATTAGTACTGTTTTCACGCTAGGTAAATGTCCGATTTATGTCATTTACGTAATTAGCAGCCGCCATCTCCTTTTAGAGCGCCGGCTGAGAGCCGGACTTCTAGTGATCACTGTCGCGGCTTTGAGGCGGGCTTGGCGCGTCGGGACGGATCTGGTGACCCCCCGGGAGATGAAACCCAGCTGGGAGGATACGCTATCTACCGTAGCAATCCTTTTTTTCCGAAGTCGGGAACTACAGGAACTATCGATCTTGTCTCATAGTCACGAGACAGGGTTGGCTGTCCGTGTAACCAGGCGACCGACATACTCGTAATAAAAGTATGCATCCGTCGTAACGCCAGAAATGGTATCGGAACAAAGCGTCGTGTATTTGAGGATATTGATTGGATTATGCTCAAGATCGGATACTCGCCTTCTATGATAGATCGTATACTACACAGACTATCGCTTCCTCGCCAAGCCATATGTATATGTCTGTTGCTGCGCTGGCGTTTTCTGACAGTTCGCTGACCGAGCTTGTGTTTCTCAATTACAGACAAAGACGTACGTGTACATTTCATCTTGGCTGTCTCGAAAATGATATACTTAGCAAGTCATTGGACGAGAAATCATTGCTCGGTCAGTCGGCACGGCGTCTTGAGAGCGTTGTAAGACCTCGCTCCGATACACCGGCAGTACTGGTGCGGATGATTAGAAGTCATCTTGATCACGGCTGTGCTCGCTGCTGTTTTGCCGTCATCACAGTCGTATTGGTGTATAAATCGCCAATACGATTGAAGCATGCCGAGACCTCCCATGCCATCTGACGAACTCTGTCACAGCCGTATAGACCACTCACGCTCGGCTAATGACCAAAAAAACTCATTTCTTACCGCTTCATCACTGCTTCGGTTCCAGTACACGTAGTCAGTTGGTGCCGCTGTAGAATTTTGCGGTGTGGGAGACGGCTGTCGGGAACACTCCACATGAGTTATCGTCTCGCATGCAGAATCGGGTGTAACACAGAATTCTTGCCAGCTTCTCACAAAACAAGTGTGAGATAACGTAGCAATAATCAGATTTTTTTTTTGTGTTTCCTTTTCATGATATTCAGAAATATCACAGGAGTGGCTTTGTGAAAATCGCCCAGAGACGCGCGTGACAGTGCCGGTCTCAATAATTTGTCGGTGCTGCCTCACATTCGTCCAATAGCGGCTAACCAAGAGCCGCAGCCAAGGTTCAACGGCAGGACAGATGAGTTGTCCGTCCATTTAATACATGGTCCGGTCAGTAGATAGGGCTGCTGTCTCCGGTATAGGGGCGGCATAAGGCTGTCGGTATGGGTCCACGATACCGGCCTTCAGGAGATGGGCCAGACTCCGGCACCCACTTGCCGCTGGTTGGTGGAGCCGCATCATCATGACCATCAAAGGGAGGCAAAACCCTCAGTTGACTCTGGCTTCAGAAAACTTTTCACTACCACCATGACGACGGTTCTCGGCCCCTGGCCGGGTTGTACCGTGTCCCCTTTGATAAGACACTAAAGTGATTGTAATCGAATTTCTTAGAATCTTCGTAGATAAATAGAGTTGGTCTCCAATATGCTGCCCTGACTTTCCCTACATGATACTGACACCGTCATTCCTCTACTGAATGCTTACTGCGTGTGACGATCAATTGGATTCCTGTGTTGATTCATCACATTAAACTCAATGGCGGAAACACCCTCTGCCGTAAAAGAGCCTCCCGCGCAGACCGGCCAAGAGAAACTGGGAGCAGGCACCTCGTTACCCAACCATGATATTTCAAAAGACCAATCGACAACCTCGCGAATATGGAGCCATATGCTGGAAGACGTCCGTCCCTCAGGCTTTGTCGAATTTGAGCTTGTTCTTCTGACATTGTAAGTGGATCCCCATCGAGTCGAGTTAACAAAACATAAGGCCATGACTACCTAGTCTGGGCTAGGCTATACTATCAAACCCTTAAGCTTTGAAGTAGCGTGCTGCCTCGTCCTTGACAATGCGCTGACAATTTGACACTTACAGCTTCACCGGCATTCAAGACGCCATCTCATTTCCCGACTTCCACTGTTTCGCTTCCAACCAGACCGGCAATACCGTCTTCCTACTCGTCGCCCTAGTCCTACCTTGGCTTGATGGTGATCAGTTCTACGTACCCAATATAGGGGCGGCGCTCGGTTTCTTCCTCCTCGGAGGTTGGGTCACTGGCCAGGTCAGCCACGTCGTCGGGCCTCGCATGAGGCTGTGGCTGTGGTGTTGCAACCTGATTCAGTCCGCGCTTGTATTCGTAGCCGCAGCGCTGCAGTTCAAATACGGAGTCGTGCCCCAGGGAGGGCAAGCGGTGATGGTCGTCGGCTTGCTTGCCTTCTCTTCTGGGAGTCAGGTCGTCCAATCCCGCTCGATGAAAATGACGGAAATCAGCACGGCGATGGCAACGGCGGCGTGGGTGGACCTGATCATCGACCCGAAGCTCTTCCACGTCCGTAACCGACCCCGCACGAGGCGTATCATGTTCCTGCTCGCGCTGGCTGGCGGCTCGCTCTTGGGAGCTGGTGTCTACCGCACGGTCGGGTCTGCCGCCGCTATACTAATATCGGCAGCCGGCAAGCTTGTTGTGGCGATCATGTATCTCTTCAACGGTGCAGACAAGCCGAAGAAGACGGATGCTGATGATAACTGTTAGACAAATAGTCCACTTACACTTACGAATCACGAATTACGAGAAACAGGATAGAGATAATGGGCACGATCATTTAGGTAATTAATAATTCAAGATAATGAATCAAGTATATCTGATCATGAAATTGTTTGTTCTCATTTGCTTTGGCTGGAGGTGAATGAATAAGTATAAACATTCTGTAGAGGGAGAAAGAGAGTCTAACCGGAATAGTTTAATTGAAAAGTCAGGTGGCGTCGCGTTCCAATGTGTTTTGCAGCAAGCTCTATTCAGCGGGGCGGGTCCTTATGGCGACGCGGGTCAAAGCTACGCGCCCGCCCACCCAAACATGGCACTAGGCAACCCCATCGACAGCAACCGAGCTCAAACACGCTACCTCCGAATAACTACCTACTTAACTACCAACAACCAATTGTTCGCAGCTCACACACACACGACCCCCATGCGGTCCTGGATCCTGTTCAATGCACATGGAGGTTGACTGGACCGCAGTTCAGATACGTCTTCATGACTCGAAACAACCTCAACGATCAACTGTCGTGGCTATTGACCCATATCAACCTGCTCACACCCAACACAACCGTGCCCGCACTGCCGCCCGCACGCGAGCCCACCGACTCCGAGTCCTCCCCCGTCGACGACACTGCTTTCTTCACCCCCATCGCAGGATTGTCGCCCGCCGCGCGTCCGAATGATTCCGCCCCTGTCGAGCTGTATCCCGTGCTGCCTAGGGAACCGAGCCGCCCCTCTGCCTCGGTCCATGGGGCTGCCGTGTCGAACGGCAGATTGCGGGAGAACCAACCGGAGGAGGGAGGAGAAGGGTCCACGGTAGTTGAGAACATGGGTCGCCTCGCATCCAAGCCGAACCCAAGGAGACCAAATTTACTTGTTCGACAAGAACAGCTGCTCTCGCCCGCCTCGACGACCGCAGCGCCCGCTTTCTCGCTTTCAAGCGAATATTCTGCGTCGTTACCTCGTAGTGCGGTGAGGAGTCCAATAGCCACCCAGAATGACCCGTCTGCTCTGTTGGAGCCGCGGGCTGGGAGTTTGTTTCCACCGCCCGGGGATATCCCCGACTTTATTGATTTGACCACCGATAGCAGAAGGACATCTGCGAATTCCACCGCTTTTGGGAATGATACTCAGCTATGGCGAGAGGATGTCGCTTCTCGACCTGAGCCTATAACCCCCAGCGACAGCTCGGTTGTGTTCGGGAGTACCAAGATGGTATGGCGTGAGGACTACGCCAGCCGACCTGGTCCCGTCTCCCCCGATGAAGAATCTGTCGTGTTTGGGAGCGATGTTATGGTGTGGGAGGAAGAAGCTGCCCGGCGCCCGGAGCCTCAGTCCATCAAGCGTGGGAAGAAGCGTAAGAGCGATCAGATCAGCCAGCCGCCACCGACCACATCTCTTGATGATTTCCAAGACATCATGGACATTCTTTCCGATGATGAAAGCCTACATGTCTCGCCGAAGCGGTCTCCAACAAAGTCCCCAGCTAGAAGCAAGCTGAAGACTAGCCCTAGTAGATCGCCCTCTAAGTTACCTAATTTACCAGCTATAACGAATACTCCCTCGAAGCAAAGAACAAACCTGGTCATTGATGCACCCTCTTTGAAACCTCTGGATATTAAAATGTCTCCGTCGAAGACTCCTAAGAAGAGTGCCATCTTAGACCGATCGGAGATAAAGTCAGACCTGATGCTTTCGGATTCAGATTCCTTATTTGGTAGCGACGTAGAGCATACTTTGAAGCATCAGGCGAAAACCCCACGGCATGAACGAGTTATACAGGACTCGGAAGAGGAGCCTATGACTCCACCGACTTATAAGAAGGCTGGAAGCCCGGTTCGGCGGACTGACAGCCCCACGAAGCGACATCTTGGTTCTCAACGTGATCCTTACACCGCCGTTCAAGAAACGCCTTCAAAGACAAGGACGCAACCACTGATTTCGAGCCAAACCGTAACAATAGCACGCTCGCCTCAAAAACTGCATCGATCTCAACCATCTCAAAGCCAACCGCTCGAACTCCCTGGAGAAGCCAAATCTAACAAACCTGTGGAAAGTCTTCCTAGTAGCCAGACAAGTGTTCACTATGATGATGAAAAATTATCGGCTATGGTCCAACTTTTTCTCCGCCAACCATCAATCATCGAGATGAAGCGAATGTCTTTGGAAGAGGATCTACGGCAGAATAGAGAGCATTTCAAAATGTCTCTTCAGGAAGGTTCTCTCAAACCTAGAGAACAGCTTAGACGCGACAAAGAGCGTTTAACGAGACAGCAGGCGTCTTTGGATGTTCTTGCCAAGGAGTACCGGTCTTATGAAGACTTGGCTGCGAAGAAGGAAACTCTTATCGCACGTATTGCTGATGCATACGAGCACGATCTAAACACTGATGATGACGAGGCCTATCTACAAGAGCTAGACATCCAACTTAAGACCCGTCAAGATTCCCTGAAGACACACTTGCTGAATGCGGATATCAAAGATCCTAGCCAGTATGAGAACCAATACACCAAGCGGTCTGAGTCAATTGTGCAAGCAACGCAAGCTGCTCAGCTCACAGTACCCTTAAGTCTGTCTCGTGAATCCAGCCAGATTTCAGGGATGGGAAACACCCAGGTTATAATGCAGACGCAGTTCCCACGTCCGAGCGAGACACTCAACTCACAGGGGTTTGGTAGCCAGCACTCCGCTTTGTTTTCGTCACGGCGTGCAACTCGAGAAGAGCAACATTGCTCCGCGGGCCTGAGAGCAACTGGAACTGCAACACCGGGCCCACGTTACGTGCCTGATCCCATGGACTACGAGGATGAAGATATATTTGAAGCGCGGGACTTTTCACCTAGCCGTGGCGCGCTCAAGACTACACGAAATTTACATCAGCTGAGCGCTTCCAAGAGTCGAAGGAGCCCGAGAAAAGAAGCAGCCCCCCAGAGAAAAGGATATGAAAGTGATTATAGTGATGATATCGATATCTCAGAACTGGCTCAAGAGATTGAATTACAGCAATCGTCTTCGGAGGCTAGGCCCCCCCCACCCACGCGATCTGTGCTCTGCGAGACCTCAGGTAATCTAGGCGCACGCAAGGAAAAGTCTGCTATCAGGAAAAGGCTGAGCGCGACGGCTGCTCCGGTTTCAGCTCAACAAAAAAGGTTTCCATGGTACAAAGACGTCAAACGAGCCCTCAAAGATCGATTCAGGATGAATGGTTTTCGGCACAATCAGCTTGAAGCGATCAACGCCACACTCGCTGGGAAGGATGCCTTCATTTTAATGCCTACTGGTGGTGGAAAGTCTCTCTGTTATCAGTTGCCCGCCGTTGTAACCAGTGGGAAAACCAGCGGTATCACAGTCGTTGTGTCCCCTTTGCTAAGTTTGATGCACGATCAAGTCGACCACCTGAGCGCACTCAATATCGCCGCGGCAACGTTCAATGGCGATACTACGCCTGCAGCGAAGAAGGAGATCATGGATGCGTTGAAGCAACCATTCCCAGAACACTACTTCCAGCTTCTCTATGTCACACCTGAGATGATAAACAAGAGCCAAGCCTTCCTAGGTGGATTAGGTTGTCTCTATCGCAATAAGAAACTTGCTCGTCTCGTCATCGACGAGGCACATTGTGTTAGTCAATGGGGCCACGACTTTCGGCCGGATTACAAGCAGCTAGGCAACTTCCGGGAACGATTTCCCGATGTTCCACTCATGGCATTAACGGCAACGGCAACCCAAAACGTCATCATGGATGTAAAACACAATCTGGGTATTGATAAGTGTGAACAATTTACGCAAAGTTTCAACCGGCCCAACCTATACTATGAAGTCCGCCGAAAAGAGAAGGACAACACTGCAACTATTGCTGATTTAATCAACTCGAAATACCCCGGGAAAACGGGTATTGTTTATACTCTTTCTCGAAAATCTGCGGAGACCATTGCAGGCAAATTGCGCGATCACGGGATTGCCTCTCATCACTATCATGCTAGCGTGGAGCCTCAAGAAAAGGCACGAATACAACGGGACTGGCAACAGGGAAAGATCAAAGTCGTCGTTGCTACAATTGCTTTCGGAATGGGCATTGACAAGCCGGATGTGCGTTTTGTTATCCACCAATCCATTCCCAAGAGCCTTGAAGGATACTACCAAGAAACCGGACGTGCAGGCCGCGACGGCAAGCCATCTGAATGCTATCTTTACTTTAACTATGGGGACATCACTCAGCTTCGGAAGTTGATCGCTGACGGTGATGGCAGCGAAGAACAGAAAGAGCGGCAGAGGAATATGCTCGGTGTGGTAGCGGCCTTCTGTGATAACCAAAGTGACTGTCGTCGAGTCGAGATTCTCCGTTATTTTGGAGAAACATTCAGCAAAGCCCAGTGCAACGCCACCTGTGATAATTGCATGTCGAAGGACAAGTTTCAACAGAAAGATTTTACCAAGTACGCGCTTGCTGTACTCGAGATTGCGAGGTCGGCAGGAAGGGTCACACTTGCGCAGTGCACTGACTACCTCATGGGTAAGAAGAAAAAATCCGACTTCGATGTAGAGGAATTCCATGGTATAGCCAGACATATGCCTAAGCATGAAGTTCATCGTATTATCGACAGACTACTTGCCGAGGAAGCGTTGAAGGAGGAAAACGTATTCAAAGCGACCGTGAGGATGGCATTCCAATATTTCAGGGTAAGCATCCTTTTTAACGACTGATAATCTCTTTTGCGTTGACACCATGCTCTAGATTGGACGGACGGCGCAATCTTTCTTAGCCGGGGAACGCCAACTCTGGCTGACTACTCGCGTCAAGAGCGACAGTAGTTTTGTTGGCGCCGCGACGGCCCAGAGACGACTAGACACACCAGCAGCCCCGGCAACCACTAAACGGGGACAGGCGGTGCAGTTCACTTCCACGCTGGTGTCTTCGCCAGCCCGGAAATCAGCTGCCAAGAAAAAGGGCAAAACTGTGGTGAATTATGAGGAAGATAGTGATGAAGACTTCGGCGCGCACAGCAATGGATACGCACGGGATGGCTTTGTAGTTGATGATGGATTTTCGGATGACGATTTTGAAACAATGCCGGCTCCCGTGGCTAGACGTCAACGGATAAAACCGGTTGGGCCGCCTATATCTCGCGATACGCGTCTAAACGAGGAAGATCTGACAGAGGTTCAGAAGGATATCCTCGGAAGCTTCTTCGAGGATGCTAAACAGATGGAAGAGAAGATCAGGGCTTCACACGGATATCGAAAACCTCTCTTTTCTCAAATTCAATTGCGTGATATGGGTTTCCAGTGGACTACTAGCCTAGATCAAATGCGACGGATCCCGGGCATTGACGAAGACATGGTGACACGACATGGCAATAAGTTGCTCCCGCTGATTCAACGATATCATCAACAGTATCAGGAGATCATGGGCCTGCCATCAGAACCACGCGCTATGCCTCAACTAGGCGAAATCGTGGATTTGGTGACAACGGACGATGATGACGACGACGACGACGACGAAGAAGAAGACCAGGATATGCAAGTCACTGAAGATGACGATGATAATGACGACGAAGAAGGCGGTGAAACCTCGGGCTACTTCGAACCCTCCGTTACAGAGCAGACTTTCATGCAGAATTTCCGTCGCGCCAATCAACAGGAACCCTCGTCTTCTAAGTCACGCGGCCGCAGCTCAAGCGCCGGTGCTGGTAGGGGAGGGAAGAGCAATTGGCGCGGCGGCAAGAAACAATACGCCTCTCGGCGATCCTCGGGCGGGAAATTCCCAGGTGTCAAGAAAAAAGGCACCGCCTCCAAGAGAAACTCGAGCGGTCAGGCGGCATCCCGAGGCTCTGGGGCTTCCTCTCAGGGGAGGGCGACGGCAGCGAGGAGTAAGAGCAGCAGATCCCAGGGCGTCGGATTCGACGGCATTGGACTTATGGACCATTAAAAGAGCTAGAGGTTTAGCTAAACTAATGCATACTTGCATGGGGCCGGGGCGCTCGTGTCCGTGGTTGATTGATTCGTGATTTCGCGAAGCTTTATTATACCTGTCCTGTTATTTCTCGCTTCTTCGGCATTTACATGGTGTGTGGCATGGCTTGGCGTCGTCGTGTTGTGGCTATCAATCATTGTTTAATTTGCTGGTGTCGCAAAGCAAAGCAGAAGATGTAATCAATTCGAGGCAACTTATAGTATATATGTTATGGTGTACTCACGTTAGTATATGTCATGAATGCATTGATTGATAAATGAGACACCTGTTTCCTCTTGCTTTCTTGTTTTGAAAAACGATATGTGAGATGAGTGCGAATCGCTTGTTGCAGATGCATAGAAATCAGGCAATTATATATATCAATAAGGGCACGAACAAGAGCATACTGACTACAGGGTAGAATGCCAAGCGCTTCACACCTTGGTGAACGTCTTGCTAGTTCTAACTCACAATAGCTTGTGATGTTACTATATCTAGTAAATGTATCTACTTTTCAATAAGACGCCACTGATCACATCCGGTCAGATTCAATTCCGAGGGAGGAAAAAGAGTCCCCATGTTTCGTCTCGTACTAAGGAGTCCTGTATTTGACAATTTCTTCCCCACTGACTTGAGTCTGTCTGTGTATGTATTAGGTCGGTCGCCGCCTTACACAGCAGCGTGTATCAACGCAGACAAGATGCAGTAGTCTTGTCTTTTCAGACTCGCGTCTCCAGTTTCCCTATTCTTTCTGTGTCCGTCTATGTTACAATATACAACTTCCAGTTTCCCTTCTCGGTTTCTTTCCGGCTTTCGTCTCTTTCGCACGCAGAAAAAAAAAAGCCCTTGATCAAAGTGCCTTGGAGGTATCATTGGAATGTTATTAAAAAAAGGAGGAAAAGATTGTCCTTTTAAAACCAGGCAAAAAACAGGAACAAAAATCAAAGAGCGAAACGCCTACCCCCCTTTCCCCTTCTCCAGGATGAGGTACGCCGGTGCTATATGCTCCTAAGTTTGCCCGGTCCATTTAGGGAAAACAAGCAGACCGATAAGAGAGACTATGACAAGTGATAAGAACGTGCCGTGTGAGAGCGCCCAGTATGCGCGGCAGCTGTATGACCACAGCCCACGGCTAAGAGATGTGCATTGTTGGCAATACACTATGTGATGAATCGAGAAACTCTAGCCTGGCTCGCAAGCTCTTGACATATAGAATGGAGGATAGAGAGTGGATGTTGTGTTTGGCGGCGTTGCACAGTATATTCAACAGTTTAATATCGCCAACGAGGTCGGTTATCTTCCACCCCATTATTGCTTATGCGCGAACTAGCTGCACTTACACGGCCGGTAGAAGTATTACTTGTCTTAGGAAGTGGAAGTAGGCTGGTGCGTCTCGACGTCGCCATTGAACTAGCTGATCTCTGTTTGGTATCAAGAGGCCCACCTTGTACCCTAGGTGGCTGGAACGAAGCTCTTCGGTTATCGAGGGTGCTTGTAGATGCCTTCGATGCCAGTCGTTGTTTCGGTGCCATTAATGTCTGTCGGGCATTTGAGCCGGGAGTAGTGGCCGCGATTCGCTCTCGGAAAGAAAGCCGCGAGTGAGTATTTGGCTTAGATGGGCCACTGCCGGGGACGGGTGAGGCAGACAATCCTCTTGACAAAGAACTCCGTAGAGGCAACTTAGATTCCTGTGATCCTGGAGTGTTGGCCAAGGGAGAGCGCACAGGGGTGGGCGATCTTTTTGTATAGGGGCTGGGCGTAGTAAGAGTCAATGGTTTGAAGTTATGACCAACATCAGAGTCTCGAGTGTTCGTAGATATGTTCCACCGCGGCCGATTGTCTACCACGTCAGAGTTTGATTTTTGAAAGCGGCTCCCGAGAGGCGTCGCGGAGCCACTTCGAGCGGGCGGCGATAAGTTGGATGTTTGAGAGAGTAATGAGAGTCTTGATCCTGGGGGGCGTCGCGAAGGAGGTGCGAGTGTCGAACTACTCCTCCTTGATGAGGAAGGCTGAGGAATGCCGCTGGTGCTAGCAGAGCGGCTCTTGTTCTTAGGGACAGGGGTCGTAGGTTCGAGCCCAAGGCTAGACATGACGACAGATGAGGGAGGGGAGCTGCCTGGAGTTTCGTTACCGCTGCCGATGGTAGACTTGTCGTTAGAAAGTATACTCGATATCGAGTCTCGCAGTTGTTGGCTCCGTTTGTCTGCCTGAATCTCTTCTAGAATGCCGTCTATGTCCTTCATTTGCCGCTTCAAATCCTCCCACCGGGATTGTATCTCTGTATGGAATCGTAGAATTTCACCATTAACTGTGAGTCTGTCTTTGACCCCTTTGTCGATGATGGAGAGAACACGTTCAATGGCCGGCCCGTAATGCATTTTCTTAGCCTCGTAGTTCTCAATCTTCTTGCCCATCACTGGCGGGTTGGAAAATTGGAGGCCCTGGTCGACACTTTCACGTAGCTTCATCATGCTGCGGTCGACGGACTCGACCAGTTTCTGGGCCTGTCTGCCAGCACCACGGAAAACGAGAACCCACTTATCCTCGCCCAGTTCTTTTCTTAGAGAGTCCGCGTCCTTCTCGAGTTTCTTATAGCTAGCTTCAAGGCCCACTCTCCTCGCCTCGAGCTCTTCGCACGCAGATGGAAAAGCGTTTGACGCTCTCGCCTCAAAGACGGAAAGTCTCATCGGTAGAAAGTCTAATGAGGCTCGTAGTGGCTGCATACGAGCAAACAAGGCGAGCAGGCTCGAATCATCCTGTGTTAAAGCCGGCGTACCCGGAGAACTCGGACTAAGAGGAAATACTGGCATGCTGTAGCGATTGTTACGGACCACAGCGGGCGGCGTCTCCTCAACAATAGTTTCAAGGTCACCGATGTCAACCCCGTCGCTACCAGAAACTGCCATGATGGATTTATGCCGCCTTTCTTCCATTTCGAAGACAAGCCGACTGAGGTCATCCATCTCGTTCTGGATATCGCCCAGGACCATATTCCAGAGCTCTTCCCATTCCATAGCCGTCTCGACCTGGCCCTTGGCATTGTTTAATGTTCTGCGAATCTTAGTCCAATCAGTCATGATCAATTCCATTTGCGTCACAGCATCCTGGAGGTCTTCGTTTGAAACTTGAGCGATGTCATCGCGACCCTGCATGGCCTCAATGGCGGTAACATAGACATTGATCAACCCTTCGAATCTGGTGATAGCACTTTCAACCTCTTCGTAGCCTTCCCTACCACCAGCCGCTGCCCACTCCACATCATCTTCACTATCAAGCCCTTCAATGACCTCTGACGCTTTCGCTATCCAGCTTCGAATCTGCTCAGCAGCGCCAATCAAGGCCTTTGCGGCTGCCTGTGCGGTGGGGATGGCAGCAACTTTACTGGACAAAAGGTCGGCATCGGGCAATTGCAGAGCGGTCAACTGAGCAAGCTGGTTGGCAAATGAGGCGCGGGATATTGTGTAGATAGAGCCCGGTCGCTGCAAGCCGAGAGGGTTAAAGTAGGGAAGATTCTGCGGGAATTCAGCCGAAGGTGTGCCTCCGGGCGGCGTGTCTTTCGGTGGAGGAGGCGGTGGCGGCGGCAGATATTGCTCTTCGAGCCGCGGTGCGCTTGAGTCTCGCTCGATGTGATTGCGCCGCGTCTCTAATGTTGCCTTGGTACCATTTCCATTGGTGTGGTCAGGCAAGATGTACTTCTGGGTGTCCATTTCGAGCGGCGCCGTCTGGCTGATCTCGGGAAGAAGTTCAGGCTTTGCCGAGCTACTTGGCTGTATAGGAGATGTCGCCTTGTCCTCGTCACCACGCTTGCGAATAGAGTCGCGACTCGATTTGGACCTTAGTAACTGTAGATGGGCGCCTGCACCCTTCCACGGACGGCCGCGGCGCTCGACGACAAGGCCCGCAGAGTTGAGCTGATGATTGAGGTCGAGGGAGCGCAGCTGGTCTTCGGGAAGTCGCCCAACGGACTCTAGCTGCGAGGGGTTAAGCAACGGGTCAGGGGCGTCTCTTGCCCCGGAACCAAAGCCTAGAGCCTTCAGACGCGCTGCTAAGCCAGGGCTTGGTTTCCGACGCTGGGAAGCGGAGGGTTTGGCGGGCGGTAGATTACAATTGTCGTCGGTCGTAAGGCTTTGGGAGCCGGGAGGGTCGAGCTGGAGCAGATCTGACGATAAGTCTGAGAAAGTCAGGATGGTCTCTGGGGGAGCATCGGCGACATGGTGTCGATCTGGCGCGTACAGATGCGCTAGCGATCCCGGGTCGTCTTTCTCGGCGACAGGAGCTTGGCGGCTATCGTAGTCTTGAAAGAAGAGGCTCGGATGGGAGGGTGAGTGGAATTGGGGATGGAGGTGGGAAGGGGAATGAGGCGATGGAGCCGGCGAGGTGGATAGACCTGTCATTTACACCTCTCGCTATCCATATAACCCAATACGTGGAGGTTGGTAGGGGATCCGCCAATCAAGTGCCAATTGCAATTGCTCGGTCGAGCAGCAGACAAATGAGCACGTCGCGTCTCGAATGTGCCCGGGCGATGAATTGCCGTTACTACCTCGTCAGCACCGAAGAGAAGCTATGCAGCATCATCGGCAATAATTCCGGAACCGTAACCAGACGAGCGAGTAATGGGAGAAACTGAAGACGGTAGGCTAGGTAGAACTGGCTGGTTTGATTCTTAGGTCAAGGTCGCTCAAGCTACGAGCCACTACCTACTTCCTTAGCACAGCTGTAAGTCTACCTAGGTAGGCTTGGTAGGTATGCTCTGGGCACCCGCAGTACCGGTCATGAAAATATTGTGGGGAGGGGTTCCAAGTTTAGGGAAATGGGCACCATTCGTTACACGTTGCCACGTTTTCGTGGTGGCGCTCGTGGGGGGGGGTTGGAGATTCTGTTCTTATTCGTCTTTCCTTGCTTTCCATTGTAAGTAAAGTATTGGCGACTCGTCAAGGATAGATACGATCTTGGATGTTGGATGTCGACGGATCAGGGGCTTCCTCACTCACCACAATAGTATACTGTAGTGACTTGCCTATTTCGGCACCTTACCAACTCAAGCGTAGTAGGTGTGTAAGTTAATAGCAATATAATAAAGTCCTCCTTTAATTTGAACTTGCACCACCGTCGCAGCTCTCAAGATTTTTGTGCGCGTCTCCTCGGGATCGAAGGTATCGCGTCCTTGGGTGTCAGAAGCGTTTCGATTTTGCGGTTTGGTTGGTGAATCCGGGCAGTTTTGTCATGCAACCTTTTACTTGAACATCTCGAATGTAGTGTCGTTAGTTATGTACGAATCACTGAGGGACAAATAGTGCAAGGGGAAATTGTGAGGTAGTATCCTTGTTTCAGAGTTTGGGGAAGGGAGAAAACAGCTATATTAGGTGATCCCTTGCTGGCATATTGCTTTGATACTATGTGTCGTCAATAACTACTGGTGACCTCTTGCAAGGTTAATAGAACATTCTCGATAATTGCTTTGCACGAAAAATTTACACACTATTGATTCTGTCAACACTCTGTCTAATCTTATTGTTTCGTGGTTCAGGTAATTTTATGCCAGTTACTGGCTGATCTTGTGACATGGCCGGCCAATCGGATGTGATACCATCAAGTACTATTGAAGAAAGTAGTTTTTGCTGTTGATATGGTCATTCCGTTTCACACAGACCATGATGGTGACAGGAACCTATAATGCAGTAGCCGTTGTGTTGGCGATGGCATGATGGTGATAGAGCAATGCATCGCCTTGCCTATTTTCCTTTGATCTTATTGGGCTGCTTATATGATACAGTAGCATTTTGCCTGGCACTTACCGTTCATGATCAAACGACGCCTCGGCTTGTCGTATAGGCCGGACGGCCGTTACAAATACCTACCTCAAGCATACCTACCTATATATCTAGACATAACATAGGTGTAATAGCAATTGCGGGGTGGCCTGCGCAACCTTGCTTATTGAGAAGACGAATTGCGGGAGATCAGCATTATAAGAATACTATTATTATAATTTTGTTATCGCATTGATGACAGAGAACATGTTTGAATAGTCCAAGGGCTCATCAGGGACTTTCCCCCATGTCACTCCATGCCGGACTCTCGGGATGACACTGTCGTATTCTTTCAATCGTCATGTCAATTAAGTGGCTGGAACGCTTGCCACGTAGCTTACTATTCGTATAATTGCTCTTAATAGAGAGGATTTCCACGGAGGGTTGGAATTGCCGCACGAGTTCAAGCCAATGATGCATCGTAACTCTATAGCAGATGCTCTTGCTTTCTCTACCTGGTACTTGCGGTTGATATCTCGTTCGCAAGAGCGATACTGAATAGTGCAACAATGCATACTAAGCCTTGGCCGGAATGCTAAATATGACTGTAGAGTGGATAAAGCGTTGAATGGTGCTGCGTGAACATTCTAGAAAATGTCATCAAATCTTGTTGCCCGGACAAGTCGGAGTGCCTTAATTTACTCTAAATGCCGAGATTGTTTACTTTGAGAGAAGTGATGAAAGAACCAGCTCCTCAAGCCCGATAGCTTCTGCTGCTATTTTCCTTCATAAATAATAGCATTGCGATCCAAGCTTGGTGTAACACGTCTTTTATAACCCACCATTCAACCCATCATCACGTTGCACATTGTTCATTACACGGTATGTCTTCCCACCAAGAAGAATTAACCTACGCGTCTCCATACAATACCCGACGCGAACGACATGGCCGGCAACACCGTAATAAGGTAGGTAGTGTAAGCTAATAATAAATTGCAGGTGAATCTGGGTACGCTACACTGAATAATCCTTGTCTGGCTCTCGGTCCAGGGCTGCGTGATACCGGTAGCTGCTACTAAATCGGGTCCCTCCACCAGCAACGGGGAAGCAAGCCAAGCTCAAAGGGGCAACGACCCCTTATTGTTTGTGCGATGCCATGCCATCATTGTTCCCTCTCGGTACCCTTTAATAACTTATTAATTGTTCCCCGATCGTTGGATCACCTTTGACACCTTGGTGCCTGCCTAACACAATACCTTGTTTTAGTTCTACCCGGTCGTGCCGCGCGCATGATAAAGCTTCTCATTCTCCCACCCTGGTTGAGATACGTCGTATTCATTCACTTTATACCTGAAGCTGGAGCTGCGGAGCAGACTTCAAACTCGATCTTTGCGACAGCGTTACATTTCTCCGTTCTTGTCGGATCTTTCCGGCAGTATATCTTTTTATCTTCGAGCATTCCTTCTATCTCGACGTTCCTGACCGCTCCTTAAACTAGCGAACCCGGACAGCGGCATCGCGCAACTTCGGCTCATAATAGTTCTCTCATACAGATAGGCGGCAACATGGCGACCAGCCACGACGAACCGCCCACGCTGCGCTGCGACTCGCCCTCGCCCCAGTCGACTCCCACGCGGCCCCGCGAATCAAGATCACTCATGCCGCGCTGCCTGTCAACCGGCTCTACCATCTCACGGGCCTCGAGTACAGATGGGTCTTACAGGGACTCCTTGGGCAGCGAACCGTACTCTCGCACATCATCCGCAAGCTACCGCTCGCGGATATCCGATATCAGCTCTGCTTCTTCTCGTCAATCTACTATTAGTCTGGACAAACCACTAAAGCGACGCGGCTATTCAAGGCCGCGGGGCACCGACTTTGCCGCAAGTGCAAGACATAGGGATAGCGTGCTGAGCTTGGGTAGTATATCACATCTTCAGTATTATTTTGCCCGGACAGGTCTTTTGGATGGGAAAGGTGGGCAGCTGGCTAGGAAACGGCACCCTAAGGCCACCTTGGATTTGTCATCATTGGAAAACTCCTCTCTGCTGAGCCCCAGGCTGATACCTGACGGGGATTCCTCGTACGCTTCTATGGCCAGCAGCCCGGATCTGGCCGCGCAGACTTTTGGCGAAGAGCCTTTGGTCGAGTCACCTACTTTTCATAACCCGTTCGATTCGGACGAATACGAAGAGGCGGATCTCGACGTTCTGCCACCAACGACAAGCACCTACATGCACAGGGAAAAGCCAATTCCCAAGCCACCCACAATCGAGGAACTTAAAACAGACCTCAACCAAGCGTTGGATGCTGGGGCCAGGGTTTTGGCCGAAATAACAACAGGAACTCCTCCATCACCGCTATCTACTACTGCGTCTCTTAGGGGTGGGCAGGGCTGGTATGAACTCCAGGGCATGCAAGTCCTGGATGTAATGACGCTGGCGATCCGGGCCGCCAAGATGTACTACACGGCACATGAGCATCCAGATCGCTTAGATTCTATCAAATCAGAGAAAGAAATTCGGTCTGAGTTACTCGCGGTGATGGAAGTACTGAAGCATACGGCGACTAGGAATTTCGCCGGTGGATACCGCGAGGATGAACGCAAGGTGATGACCTCGTGGATTGATAACATCCGCACGATGCTGAAGAGAGACGAAGAGATAGAGGCGGCCGAGAAGGCAGAGAGGCAAGGTTGGACGTGGCTGAAGGGCGACTGGACAGGCCGCGAAATAGAACGTGAGCTCGCGTTCCTGGAATCCATGGACAGCGAAGCAGATCCTTTACCGCCTTGGACATCGATCGAGTCCGCAACAGAACTGCCAACCCCGTTCCTAGAGAGCATGCAGAATGGGGTCCGGCTTGTGAGATTGCACAACGCCTCGGTCAAGAAGTCGCGGCGGCGCTTTGGCGCTATCGGGAAATTCCACACAGATACACAGAAACCATACCGATGCGCCGACAACCTACGATTCTGGATCAAGGCCGCCGAGCTGCGGTGGGAGGTCATGCTCAAAGTTGACGTCAAGGGTGTCGTGTATAACAATCCCGAGGCCTGGAAAGACTTCGAGGAGGCCATCTGGCAGTGGTGCCGCAAGGTGAGGGAGGAGATCACGGCCGAGTGGGAGGAGAACTAGTGCCGGTTGCCTACACTCTCCAGGACTTTTACGATCATGATAATGATGTGGATTGCGATAGAATAGAGATGGATCATATCTTACGTTGATATGTATAAGAAAGAGTTGGGAGTATATCTTATGCATGATTCATGGGTGGACTAACTCGATTACCTTTACTTTCTTTTGTATACCTCATCTTGTTGCGCGTTGCATAAGATATACCCAGGTCATCCCTACATAAGTAATGGGGCGCTATCTACACTAGCTTTCAGAATACCTCAATGGTCGCTCTCAGAATGATAGTATTAACACATTGCATTCAATGAGTTTTCTATGCCTAGCCAGAGTGTTCATCAAATACTATTATTATTATTATTATTAACCTTTCAACACCATCCATTCGATCAGGCGGGCATATTTGATGTGTATGTAAAACGAAAATTTCTATCTACCTGGGTAGTGTTTGATTCTAAAGCTATCATTCCTTGATTTCCGTTTGTACCTAAGCTGAATGATATACTATAGAATACAGTGTGTGTACTCTTAATTACCTGCTTTTTGACACAGTGCAGACAATTAGTTATCACAAGCACCAAGCAAGCCAAAAAATGGGTCTAGCCTTGCAGGCACCCCAAGCTGTTCGTCACCAACTTCGAGCCTGCCGTCGTCGTCGCCTTACAGTTTGATCATTCACATTTATCATCCCTCAAAGCCAAACAAACATTCCGACTTCACTCCGTCTCCCCAAACCCCCGAACTCGTATTTCTGCCGAGAAAAACATTTCCTGTCTATCCACACCAATTCATCCCGCGCCACGTAGACTGCGATTACAAGCCAGCAACATGGCTTCCGACCAAGAAAGGGAGCTCGCCCTGCAAGCTCTCCGATCCAAGCTCATCGAATCTCGGGAATGGGAATCCAAGCTGAAAGCGTTACGATTAGAGATTAAGGGTCTGGAAAAGGACTATAATCAGACGGAAGAGAACATAAAGGCGCTGCAAAGCGTCGGCCAGATTATTGGCGAGGTCCTGAAGCAATTAGACGATGAGAGATGTGAGCGCTATATGTCAGACTGATGGGCGAGATGCGGTGCATGCATGCTAATTGAATCACCCCTTCTTTAGTTATCGTGAAGGCGTCCTCCGGTCCTCGGTATGTCGTCGGTTGCAGGTCGAAGGTGGATAAGGCAAAAATGAAGCAAGGTACACGTGTGGCGCTCGATATGACAACGCTCACCATCATGCGCATGTTGCCGCGCGAGGTCGACCCCCTAGTCTACAACATGTCGTTAGAGGATCCCGGCCAGGTCAGCTTTGCGGGTATCGGCGGTCTCAATGATCAGATTCGCGAGCTACGAGAGGTTATCGAGCTCCCTCTGAAGAACCCGGAGCTATTCTTAAGAGTCGGTATCAAGCCGCCGAAGGGTGTGCTATTGTACGGTCCTCCGGGTACGGGGAAGACCCTACTAGCAAGAGCTGTCGCGAGCAGTTTAGAGACAAATTTCTTAAAAGGTATGATAGTTCTACTTTTCGATACTTCACCTTCGCAGCTATCAGACAGGTCACTGACAGGTTGTCCCGGTGTATAGTGGTATCTTCAGCTATTGTAGATAAGTATATTGGCGAGTCTGCGCGCTTAATCCGTGAGATGTTCGGATACGCAAAGGAGCACGAGCCTTGTATCATCTTCATGGACGAGATAGACGCAATCGGCGGACGCCGGTTTTCGGAGGGTACTAGTGCCGATCGCGAGATTCAACGGACACTGATGGAGCTCCTGAACCAGCTGGATGGTTTCGATTACCTGGGCAAGACGAAGATCATCATGGCCACCAACCGGCCCGACACCCTCGACCCCGCGCTGCTACGTGCCGGACGTCTCGACCGAAAGATTGAGATCCCCTTACCCAACGAGGTCGGCCGCCTCGAGATTCTCAAGATTCACGCCCAGAGTGTGGTCACCGAGGGTGAGATCGACTTTGAGAGCGTCGTCAAGATGAGCGACGGGTTAAACGGTGCAGATTTGCGCAACGTAGTTACTGAAGCGTGCGTATTATTTCATCTAATTTCTTAACTTGACTCCCCTGTCACATGAAACCATCGCTAATCTTTGTTCACAGTGGTCTGTTCGCCATCAAGGCATACCGGGATGCTGTCAACCAGGACGACTTCAACAAGGCGGTGCGGAAATTAGCCGAGGCGAAGAAACTAGAAGGCAAGCTCGAGTACCAGAAGCTGTGAGGGTCATCATGCTAGAGTCTGAAAGAGACTTTCAGGGAAACCAAAACATGGATGCGAGGTCTGGACAACATCAAGGACACACGGCTCTAGCCCTGATAGAAACTACCTACCCAACATCCATCCCTCTCGAGCAGCAGGCGTCCTGGTATGGTGTAATACTACTTGTGTATGTAATGTGTGTACCTACCTACATCTAGACGTCTCTTCCCGCGCGGACGAGACTTGATGAGATCGTCTTTCTCTCGTCTAGGTATTCATTTGCAGAATCAATCCACTTAGATGGCACCATCGGGTTGTGATCTTCTGTCTAGTTGCCTTGATTGCTATGACCTCTCTGTACCCCGGATTACCTCACTATAGGACTTTTCGGACCTTTTTGCTCTGTTATAGGTCGCTTTCTGTGCATTTTGTGATTTCAAGTAATAGGATCGATGATGACCGGTCTGTTACCTCTAGGGACATGAGAATATACCTATACTATGAAAAATTTGTCGCCGGGGGAAGAGGTCAATTAGGCGATACCTGATTGCTAGTGGTATAATAAGTGAACGAGTGTCCTGTAAGTGATGAAGATCTATTGTTCCTAGCTGCCTTGCCCTCGTTTAGCTGCTTCGTAACGCAGTATATTTATATGGTGATTCTACGTCTGGTGTACCACCTGCGAGCATCTTGGATTCCGAGTGCTTTTGTTGGGGATTCACTATTACATTTTACCATAATAGAGAGAGACAAGTATGGTGTCACGTCTTCAATAGAGTTTAGATTGTGCTTTGTAGAAGATCGTACGCAAGCGTATTCAGCGTTGAATTTATATGAGTTTGTATCCATGCACTCATGCCTTTCTAGTTAGGGATCCTCCTTGAGATGAGAACTATGATATAGTTTAAGTCTATACATAATCAGATACGAAAGAACGCGAATCAATGGCCGAGGCGAAGGTATTAAAGGATCTAATTGGTGAGGTCGGGAAACAGTCTCCAGGTTTAGTTATGTCATCCGACAGAGATAAACCATCAGAAGCATTTACTCGGTGTCCGTCAATACGGTACTGAATGCTGTAGCCTACAAGTCCGTCATTAATCTCGGACTAAAGAGATAGTGATTACTGCCGTGATCACTGGCTTCATCAGCTGCGTCTCAGCACGCTCCACCTCCCTGCAAGCCAACTACTGTGCGGTATGCGAGTCGGGTTATAAATTCCTGTCATGTTGTTTTGAAAATAGGCAGGATTCACCTTATCTGAAAATCTGTTCGAACGAGATCTGTATATGTCAAATATTGTCCACGAACCAAACCGAGATCTTGCGACACGTGGGGGTACGAGCAGAGGTTGGGGATGAGGCTGATAATTCGCTCTCTGGCTGCACTACTGCAGTTTGGCATTAACGCCCAACCCCAGAAAAGCTTGGGCAGCCGTCACGCGCGTAACCTTAACGATGAAAGTGCTATCTAAATTTGTCATGGGTATGGCCGAATCTGGACAGTTCGAGACCGAGCAATTCCTAGTATAGTTGGGCTTTTTTGCGTTCATGTGCTCACAATCAGGGCGGCATACTATTCTTGGATCCGGTCCATCTCCGCTATTGTGGCTAACAGCTACCGACAGCTCTTTTTTTCTCACGAGTTGGTCCAAGCTGGTTACGAATGGCCAACAGTTCAGCGGGCGCCCTTTGATCTGCGGGTCTGGACTGGGGTCTCGTAGCCATGACCGTTTGCCGAACCCCACTCCGGGAGCACTTGAATGTTGAACCGGCATCAACTTGGCAAACCCGGTGATAGAAGGAACGTGATATAGCTTTGATTTCAGTTAAGGCTGTTTCCTATATCTCTCGAGAAGCTATGAGGTAGAGGTCGAGGGAGTTATCAAATACTTCTAGCCTTTCGAATGTTAGCATGGATGCTATGAACCATTAGTGCCCTCAGAGGTTGACCTGGATTCAAGTAGCATTTTAAGGGTATAGTTGTCACATCGTCAAGCGTTTTGGGGATAGCGAGGTCCCTTCTCACCACTCACAGTACTGACCGATGGCGTTTAAAACGACACCAGAAGCACACGAGTTCTGCTGATTCGGCCGCAGGATTGTCCCCTAAGGAGACCCTTATTGAAAGCAAGCGCTGGTATTGGTGGGTTACCGATGACGGATTAAGATCTGAGGTAAGATCTCGTCTCGTCTCGTCCGCCGGGGCAACGGTGCACGATAAGGATCTCCTAGATGCTAAAGAGGAAAAAGCATATCAGCAAGGGAAGGGAGGGAGGCTGGCAAGGCTTGGGCTGATCGGAACCCGGACCACTCAAACGTGGCCTTAGGAGATTTGAAAGTATTACAGATGTTCTCGTATGACGACATTTCGGGATAGCAGGGGAGGCCATTGCTAGACAAATGGCATTCGCCCTTGTCGGATCTTGTGATGTATAACCCCAAAGGCGCCCCTTTTCTGAAATGGCGTCACTTGCTCGTGTTCGAATGTTGATCTCCGGGTTCGTTGAACGGAATTGGCAATAATCAATAATGGATGGTTATACGAATCGTAGCTTCGATCAAATAGCGTAGACTACAAGGCTCGTAGCGTAGCATTGGCAACGCTGTTGCGGGTTCCTGAACCAAGGATCTATGCGTACTGATAGACTGACGCATTAGTTCAGGTACAGCCCCAACAACAAGGACAGACCCCGGCTCGGACTACCAAATGGTGGAGGCTTTGCCTGGGTTCGTCTAGCTTTGTCTAGCTCCGTCAGGGTTGCCCACAACGTCAACTGAACACGAAGTTGCAGCCAGTCTGCCGAGTCTGCCAGTAATGGCGATGTCGATGGCCCCAATTTGCATGACATGGGATTTGCGCTACGTGAGAGACAGAACCTGTCGACTCAAGCAGCCACGGTATCCCCGACGACGGGTATGCGGGAGATGCTGTTAGTCTCAACGCTAAGCTGCCCCCGATAACACCCTGGAGGCTCGTATGAAGAGTTTGCCAATTCTCATGACATATTGGTAGCCTATCTTATGGCGGTACTGTTGTAAGTACCGTCCGTCTCTTACTTGGGTGTACTGGGTTGCCCAGATCTAGCATCAACAAACATTGTGCAGTGGGCAGTGGGCAGCGATGTGAAACCGTTCGGTGGTCTACGTGGCTGCGACATGATGAAACATAAGCTACCGGTTCGATGCATAAGCTAAGAATGAAGGAGGCCGTCCGTCGTACGTAAATCGTTGTATTTTATCAAGACTAGTATCGATACCTGACGAAGGTCTCTGTGTTAGTGGTGTAAGGGAGGGGGGTGGTTGTTGCCCCTCCACAGTTAGTTAGTTGCGCTAATCGTCTCGTTCTCCCAAGATGTCACCGCTCACTTCAGAGTCCTACATGTAGGTAGTTACAGTGGGCGATTCGTATAGATACTTCACGCACAGCGCCCTTGCTATGGCTGTAGCTAGAGCACACATAAGCAGCCCTTGTACTTCTGTACGTGGCATAACCTCAGCCCATCTGGTCTACCGCTCTACCACAACGGGCTGGACTTCCAACCCGCCTATCTAAGTAGTAGGTTAGGTAGGTACTTAGACAACCCTGGACAGTGAACAAAGAGAACCCCGCCGCAACGCCTTTGTGTACCTCTGTCAAAGCATCTGATTTGTCCGGGTCGGGCCTCCACACCACCACCATCGCCGTCATCAGCAAAGCGCCCGATTCACCGTGGGCTCCAGCTGCTGCATAGCAACGGTACAGCTCTGCCAATTCTCATCCTCGGGTTTTAGGTATAATATTCTACGTAGATAAAGGGTCCTTCAGCCCCAGCTCTCATCCTCCCAGTCTGTGTTCATACTTTGGTCTCTTTCTCCTCTCGTTCGACTGTCCATCTCCGTCTCTTCCCCCTCCTCCCCTCGAGCCCACCTACCACCACTACCTGTACCTGAAACCGACCTCTGTTTGTTTCTGATAATTGCGTAAGAGAGAGAGAAACTGTTCACATCCCCGAAAGCACCATGTGGTATGTTTTGACCGACTTTTCAACCCCCCGAGTTCACCAATCCCTCAATGGATCAGCACAAACGCCACTTCCCCCCTCTCCCCTCACCGACTCTGCGAACTCGCGACGATATGGGTTGAAAGCACTTTCAGCGGCCCCGACCAGACGAAATTGTTGTCCTGGTTCCCGGTTCCCTTATTCATATCTGGGCTACTAGAGCAACATACACAAATAATACCTACCACCAATTGGTCGTACCTGTACTGACTCGTGTCAACCAATCAGTGGAATTTTCGGTTACATCAACTACCTGGTCGAGAAGGACAGAAAGTTCATTCTCGACACACTAGTCAACGGTAAGATCTGTACCCCTT
Organism: Xylaria scruposa; assembly: GCA_022385635.1. NCBI lineage: Eukaryota > Fungi > Ascomycota > Sordariomycetes > Xylariales > Xylariaceae > Xylaria > Xylaria scruposa. The sequence goes on from MU280217.1 coordinate 89,883, forward strand.
GAATGGGCCCGCCAGGGTAGATTTGGAAGCTGATGCCGAATTGTCGTACGCAGGCCTCTCCCGTCTCGAGTACCGTGGCTACGACTCGGCTGGTTTGGCGGTCGATGGTGACAAGAAGAACGAGGTCCTCGCATTCAAGGAGGTTGGCAAGGTCGCCAAGCTCAAGCAGCTCATTGACGAGTCCAAACCGGACCTCACCAAGATTTTCGACTCCCATGCCGGTATCGCTCACACCCGGTGGGCGACTCACGGCCCTCCCTCTCGGCTGAACTGCCATCCCCACCGGTAATTACATCCAGACGCGCACATACTACTTAGTAACGCTTACGAGTCCCTGTACTAATTGTGTGTGTGTCTTGCGTAGATCTGACCCCACATGGGAATTTTCCGTCGTGCACAATGGCATCATCACAAACTACAAGGAACTGAAGACGTTGCTCCAATCGAAGGGCTTCAAGTTCGAAACCGAGACTGATACGGAATGCATTGCGAAGCTTGCTAAGTATCTCTACGACCAGCACCCTCGCATCGATTTCGTCGATCTAGCCAAAGCTGTCATTCACGAGCTTGAGGGTGCCTATGGTTTGTTGATCAAGTCGGTGCACTATCCTCATGAGGTGGTCGCTGCCCGCAAGGGTTCGCCCCTAGTGATTGGCGTCAAGACCCAGAAACGCATGAAGGTTGACTTTGTCGATGTTGAGTACTCGGACGACAACGGCGCTCTGCCCGCTGAGGCTGCCTCGCAAAATGTGGCTCTCAAGAAGCAGTCTGGTGGTCTTCTGACCCCGAGCGCAGCTCTGCTCGGAGCTCCTGACAAGTCACTCCTACACCGCTCACAATCACGAGCCTTCATGACGGATGATGGCCTGCCCATGCCTGCTGAATTCTTCCTTTCTTCAGACCCGTCTGCTATCGTGGAGCACACGAAGAAGGTCATGTACCTGGAGGATGACGATATCGCCCACATTCACGAGGGCTCGCTGAACATCCACCGTCTTAAGAAGGCTGACGGCACATCTAATGTACGCAACATCCAGACCCTGGAGCTCGAGCTCCAGGAGATCATGAAGGGCAAGTTTGATCACTTCATGCAGAAGGAGATTTTTGAACAGCCCGAATCTGTCGTCAACACCATGCGAGGTCGTCTTGATGTGGAAAACAAGACCGTTACTCTCGGTGGACTGCGGTCATATATTGCCACAATTCGACGATGCCGACGCATCATTTTCATTGCCTGCGGAACTAGTTATCACTCTTGCATGGCTGTGCGAGGTATCTTCGAGGAACTTGCCGAGATCCCCATCGCTGTGGAACTGGCTTCCGACTTTCTCGACAGAGAGGCTCCCGTTTTCCGTGACGACACCTGCGTCTTCGTTTCACAATCCGGTGAGACGGCCGACTCCTTGATGGCCCTCCGATACTGCTTGGAGCGTGGTGCTCTGACTGTTGGTATCGTTAACGTCGTCGGCTCTTCCATCTCTCTCCTGACTCACTGTGGTGTCCATGTCAATGCTGGTCCCGAAATTGGTGTTGCCTCTACCAAGGCTTACACATCCCAATTCGTTGCTATGGTGATGTTTGCTTTGTCGCTTAGCGAGGACCGAGCATCCAAGATAAAGAGACGAGAGGAGATCATTGACGGCCTGTCCAAGATTTCCGACCAGATCAAGGAGATCCTGAAGCTTGACCAGCCCATCAAGCAACTCTGCGCCAAGTTTAAGGATCAAAAGTCATTGCTGCTGCTCGGCCGTGGTAGCCAATACTCCACTGCCCTCGAGGGTGCTCTAAAGATCAAGGAAATTTCTTATCTCCACTGCGAAGCTGTCATGTCTGGCGAGCTGAAGCATGGTGTCTTGGCTCTCGTTGACGAGTCGCTCCCTATCATCATGATCTTGACACGTGATGATTTGTTCAAGAAGTCGCTGAATGCTTATCAGCAAGGTATGTGGGCTCCTATTATTTGAATATTCAGCTGCTAACCATGTCATAGTTGCTGCCCGTGGTGGTAAGCCCATCGTGATTTGCAATCCTGGAGATGAAGAGTTCCAAGCCAGCCAGGCCGAGAAGATAGAAGTCCCTAGAACTGTCGACTGTCTTCAAGGCCTCCTGAACGTCATCCCTCTCCAGTTGATAGCATACTGGCTGGCTGTGATGGAGGGCTTGAATGTCGACTTCCCTCGAAATTTGGCCAAATCCGTCACTGTCGAGTAAATCTGTTCGCCGATTTGTACAGGTTTATAGACGCAACTTCTAGTTGCAGGTTTTCGACGTTCACCGCGGCGTTGGCTTCAAAACGGGCTTTGTTTCACGGTTGGCGGCTGGGTTGGGATAGCACACACAATAAGCGTTCTTGTTGTTTGCCATGATTTGCGAAACATATCAAGATGAAGCACGATTGCCACTTCGCTCCATCTCACATTAAAGTGAGAACATAGGCATGGCAAGGCTGACATAGGAGCCCCGTGCTGGATGCATATGGTGCAAGGGAAAAAAAAGGGCAGGCAGGCACACTACCCAAAAATGATACATGTAGTCAAGTGATGATGATGACTAGATACTAATAGATGGCCATATGAAGAACATCTCGTGTAGCGGCTTCAATATTACTATGAATATCGTGCTCATATGCTCTACTGGCTCTACTGGCTCTGATAACCATATGAACAAGTCACATAGTAAATATTCATTATAAACATACATTGGAAGAAATGCGATCGTTTCACAGTTATATCCGTAGACAGTAACCAAATCTAATGTTACATAATATCTCACGGTTCTGCTTTGCTTGTCTCTATGAGAAGGTTGTATTCTTCTTTCCGCCTCGTGTCCAGAGACGATGACTGAGATCTTGGGGGTGTACGACATCACAAAAATCCTAGGCTACGGACGTTCTGCGATGAAAACCCGGATTCTAGCTCCTAGGTTTTGTATCGATCCCCATCTCAGGCCTAGCCATGACTGGCGTACGTCGTTTCCGCCATTCTAGAAACCGGCTCTATCTACAGATTCTATACCGTCTGCGTGCCATACCCCTTGATGCGGTCTGCGAAGGCCCAGCTCTGGTTCTCGAGCTTCTCGTTCTGGTGCAGCTCGACGCCGTCCTTGGTCACGACGGCGAGCGAGTACGAGTCTAGGGACCGCGCATCGCGGTAGAAGAGGACCTTCATGCACTCGCGGACACACTCGACGGCCTGCTCGCGCGTGATGGAGGCGACGGAGTCCTCATCGGGCACAAGACGCCGCATGATGGGCTGGGCCAGCATGCTGCCGAAGCCGGTGGCCAGGGAAGGGGAGGAGAAGGCGGTGCCGAGCAGGTCGGCGGCCGCGAGGAAGGGGGCGCCGGACTCGTCGAGGCCGGCGACGAGCAGCGAGTTCCAGAGCGGGTCGAACTTGGAGCGGCGGCGGTAGAGGAGCTTCTGCAGGTACTTGTGGAGGTTGCGGGCGTTGAGGGTGGGCTGGGTGCTGTTGGTGGACGTCGTGCTGCTTGCGTACGCCTCGTCGATGGCCAGCTCGGTCAGGTGCCGGTCTAGGTACTGCATGTCCGATACGTCGCCGCCGAACCCGACTACGGAGGACTCGGCGAACGTGCGCAGCCGCTTGACGTCTGTGAACCGCGCTAGAGAGCCGTAGGAGGCTGTGTGGTTGGGACGGAGGACGGTTAGCTTTCTTGACCGACGTAGTTGCGTGGGTAGGTAGATATGTGTCGATGGAGGAGGGGATCATCACGTATGCGGCGACATACCCAGGTTATCGGCGGCTATCACCACGCCGTCCTTGAATTTCATGCCCAGCACCGATGTACCGGTGACGATGGGTGACTGGGTGTGTTGATTGGGCCCGTTCGTCTGCATGTACGAAGGATCGTAGGCGCCATAAACGTCGTCCCTGGGCTATTGCGTCGGTGTTAGCGGTATCTAGATGAAGTCACTGGGCGTTCTTTCTGGCTTACACGGCCCCATGCTTGCGGTCTGTGATCCATTGTCGGTCAATGCGGCTGAGGCGTGCTGGGCGGGTTGTGGTTGTATTATGGTGTTGGCCAAGCTGTGGTTGTGGGATTTTGTGTAAATGTGGTGGTGGTGAGGTGGGATGTAGGTGAGTGAAGCTCTGGGCTGAGGTCAACCAACGCCTGCTGGAGCTCTCCAGCGCTGAGGTAGCTGCGCGCGTCAGTTCGTCTGCCTTGTACGTAGCTTGCTTGAATGTGGCCGAGCGTCCACAGCTGGTGGCGGGTGTGGTAACTGTACTTGGGTACACTCTTGACCCACTTAACTTTCACCAAGCATCTTCATTCATCTCGCCGCCCTATTATCACTTATCACTGCCTGCTTCTAAGATATAAGGACTATTTTCAAACCAGTCCTCGGGTTACTAGTCATTTTGTAGCAATCATTACGGAAATTGACCCTCTTATCTGCTCATATCGAATTCTTGTGTCAGTCCATCATGGCTGGACTCGTGGCTTACGAGAGTAGCGACGAGGACGAAGAGGTGAAGCCGCAGCCCGCACCAGAGGTATGAGTAAATGTCATGTATAATCTGGACTTAGATCCAGCTGGCGCGAGGGGCAGTACTGATTGTGGTGAGACCAGCCACTGCGGAAGACTGAGTCGGTCACAGCTGACGCAAATAGCACACCAAGTAAGTTCACTTTTTCACTTCTATCTCATGCTCATCTCTAAGCACCCATTCTAACTAGAATTGAGGCATTGCCCCAAAGGAACTTCCAAAAAGCCCACAACCCAAACAAACGGTAGATGAGGGACCAGCTGTTTATGGACCCCAAATAGGACCTGCGTCGGGACCCGGCTTCCCGCCATTAGAAGAGGATCCAGCAGGCGCAGAAGCAGAATTACCGCTGCCGCTACCGCCAGGATCACCCTACACGGCGACGCGCGCGCTCCTGCGTGACCTGACGCTACCCGCGGTGCCGGACATGGACATCCCGCCTTCGCCACCCGGTTCACCACCCTCGGCGGCCACGAGCAAGAAATTAGAGAACTTCCTCGAGCTGAAGAAGAAAGGGGTGCACTTTAATGCGCGGCTTGCTGACACGGCATCCATGAAGAACCCGGCGCTCGCCGATAAGCTGATGACGTTTGCCGAGCTCGACCACCGTGATCAGTATCGCACCACCCTTCCTGCGGATCTCCTCTGGGACCCGGACGCGTTCCCTCGGCACGCGTACAAGGAGCAGCTACGGCAGAGCCAGAGCGATATTGCGCAGGCGAGGACGAGGGCTACTGGTGACCCTGTTAAGTTCGTGGCGGCAGAAGGATCGTCAACAGCTGCAGAGGAGAGCAGGACAGGTCAGGCGCCTAGCACGGGGAAGCGGAAGACGAGGTTCGACACGTGAGGAATGGGGGTAGGGTCCATGGCATCATCGTCTCCTGAGCTACGGCGACCTGCTGATGACTACAGGACTGGATTATGGACAGCATATCACCTTGATCAAAGAGGTGTGGATTGGCTTATGTGCATGCTAATTCGATCCTCAGAGTGACGTGTATGCATCTGAGAGATAACTGACAGGGAGGACGATATCCAAGGAATTACACATAGTGTACAATCTAGGTTCACATCAATGGCATTGACTTTAGGTTGCCAAAATTGGTAGACATATGAAATTGTTAATCATAGGCCGTGATGTTGGCCTACAGGGGATATATAAATGTTGTGTTAATACAAAGAGCGTGGTTATTCCTCCAAACCCAATTTATCTCGATCGCGCTAACCCATCATTTCCCAAAACGCCCAAATAACAGAATAGCACTCCTGGTACTCAGACTGTAACCCCATATCTCCCCTGAGCTCGGTCACATTCTTCCAAGAACCGATAAACACCCTCTAAGCCTTCGAACTGTTCGGAGCATGGCTCGCCCGAGCTCGGGGGCGACATAGTTTCGTAACCCTCCAGATCAGAAGCTGACAGCCATGGGTTCTCGTCGATTTCCTCGAAACCCCCAAACAACTCATGTTCGGCGGGAAAGCTGTCCTCGGACCGGAGCGACCCTCCAGGGGACGTCAATGTCAGTAGGCCTCTGCCATCGGCAGCCTTTTCAGGTGCGTAGGGGAACCTCAATGCCATTGGCACACCCATCTCGGAATCAAAGCCAGGGTCTTCGCGAATAATACCCTTCGTGAGACCTAGATCATCACAAAGACATTCCACAGTGTCTGCATCGACACCCGGAAAGCGTACACGCAATATGTAGCCTTCTTCCAGCTGGATAGGGAGATCTCCCAGGGTCGAGAGCTTCTTTATATCAGCAAGTGTGGAAGTAAGGTCCTTCAGCGCACGCGCAAAGTCGACGGACAGCACGTCGAGGAAACCCTCGGTGTTCAGGGTGGTGGCGTCAAGGACGGGGGCCTTGAAGCCGGCAGACGGGTAAGGGAAAGCGCCGGCCAAAGGGCTGAGCGAGGTGATGACAGGGTTCAGCCGGAAGTCGACGTAAGAGCCCGCGGCATGGTGGGGCACGGCCGCCATCTTGCGGGAGGCCTCGTCCTGCAGGGCCGAGACGGCGCGGTAGCATTTCTCTCCGCGGTGGTTCAGGCCGTCGAACTGCGCCTTTTGGCCCGAGATCCAGAATGCTCGCACGGCTTGAGACACGTTCTGGAATACCTGCGCCTGCGATGCCGGGCCGTGGGAGAAGAACCGAGCCCCGCCGATACGTCCGGATCCGAGGCCGTAGCCGCCGGCTGTGCGGGGGAGGGCACCTCCCGTGAGGTTCGGTCGCAGAGTGCTCGCGAAAGGAGCACGACCCGTGATTTGGGAGACTGCTCGGCCGGTCTGGGTGTTGAGGAACTTGGTGCGGTCGATCCGGGGAATCTCACCAATTCGGCCAGTGCTCATGAAGCGACGCACGGCGGCGTTGATGTTCTTGTAGGTGGAGTTGGTCGAATGCCATCGTCGGTTCTTCTGCTGTCGCAGGAAGGCGGCCGGATGGATTGGGTGACGAGGTTGTGTGCGGACGAAGACGGGTTCGAATGCGGTATTCACCGGTCGAGTGACGTTGGCTAGTTTGCTCCTTATGAGCTTCGTCGCCTTGTAGGCGGTACTACGGGCAAGCCGCAGGGCCAGCGGCGCCCATATACCACCTATTGAGGCGGACATCTTGTTTGCGTTGTATTGCAGTCCAACTGCAAAGACAGGTTGATTGAGGTGGAAGCAGGAGCGCCAGCAAGACGGTGACTGACGCACCTCTTAAAGCCGGCTCGGCCGTGATAGCAACCGAGCCCGTTAAGTGGCGGATCAGTGGCTGTGCGCCAAGCTTTTGCCACATAAAGGGGTCGTCCCCCACCCCTCCTCCAAGCCGGGACTAGAGTGTGGGGCAACCAATCGGACCCATTCGAGCTACTATTTTTTTCCTCAGATCGCATCTTCTAAATGCAAACTTTCTCTACGCTTCACACTTTTCTTCCTCAGCATTAATAGGCCACACGGAGCTTGGCTGCTTCAGCTGTGAGCTTTGGTTGGTTGGAGTTAGGTCGATTGTATCGCCATTTGTTTCTCCGACTCTTTAGGTCGCCGGCCTGTAAGTTGCTTGCTATTCTTAAGATTCTGTCCTACGCCATGGAGATTTGCTATGATTACGACATACAATCTTGAACAATCCAAATCTTACAAGACCATGGGGATATCTAAGCAATTAGAAAACCATGAGCAAATTGTTTCCTCGCACCATTTGATTGGGACCAAAGCCGCATCATCTGCTAACGACGCGTGGATAGGACTGCTTTCTCCATCTAGTTAGATGGTTGAGCCAACCGAGCTGGTCGCAACATCTACTCGTAACATCAAAAGGTACGTTCCAAATAAACCCTGCTGCTTTCCTCTCAGCCCCTCGAGGGATGATGAAAATTCGACAAACCTAGGAATTCCTCTTTCCGAATATATCATGTCGATTTTGTTTTTAGTTTCAGCCTTGTCTGACCTCAATTACCGTGTCTTCATACGCTTTCAATCTTTTGTTGAAGAATGCTTGGGCTAACTGTCGCGGTTTTCAGGTATGCTGCTATATTCTCTATCAACATCATATTCACATGAGGATACTTTGAACGAACGGGCGGACATAAACGAACCCTCGTCCCTTCTCTCGTCAAAACAAGGCCGTACAACCCTTGGAGAGAAGGTCGGCGTGGACTTCTTGTTGATACTTCGTCAACTGATTGTGCTCCATCATTACTATTACGTCACCAATCTTGTGTTGTGTGCTCTGCTAACAGCCATTGACAGGTAAACATCTTGTCCTTTGTCTCGGCATCCAATTCTCTATTATGATGAGCACTATTCACACTGTTTGATCCTATCCACTGGATACGGAAATGAACAATCTTTTACAAAAATCTGATTTAATGAGGTTTGTCGCGACCTGTACCCACTGCCGATGAATCATGCTAACACAGGAACTAGCCTGACATTCTTCACAAAAGCCGTGTTTCTGTCTGTCTGGTAAACGCCCTGACTGACATTTAGCCTGTGCTAGGTAATGCGCGTACGAGAGAAACTGATCGATGCTACAAGCTCAAGAGTACGTCCATTCCTTCTTCCATATGACTTAAGGCACATGAATGTCGCTTGCGTCATACAAGACATTGGTTTCTACATGTCTACAAGGAGGTTTACTAACTGTGCCTCAGCTAAAAGTGTGCGTCCACATACAACCGAGATTGTCTGACTGCGAATACACAATTTGAGTAGCTGTTACATCTAGATAGTACAACATCATTCTCAATTTAATTGATATTTCCTGTTCCATGATTGTTGTCAATATGCACCACCTGCCTGACTGCGCTGAACCTTAGCACACTACTCAGGAACGGCTGCGTTTGTGTGACGTAGACTCCCATGGAGCTTTGGACCCCTAAACTGTCAACGACCTGTCGATCCTGTGCCTTGTCCACAGTATTAAGTCCGATCCGAGAGCTCAGCCTCATTGTTTCAGATACAGTATGCTATTGGTTGTTGCGCCCTTGTAGCAGTTCTTTCAGAATTGTGTGGGGTGATCCTAGACATACTAATATGACAGCGTGATCGGTACGTTCACCTTGTTGCGGCCCGATGTTGGCCAATTCGTCATGTCGATCTGTTCGCGTCTATCTAACAGAAAGTATCGAGAGTCTCGATCCACGTAGCGGTGTATACAGTATGGCGGAAACGTATGTAGGTAGGAGGGGCGATCACAATGCTCGCTCTGATCCGGTCGTTCAACGAAGATCAATGCGGGGTAAGCACGACCTCGAACATACGTTTTCCAATATCCGGGTGAAGCAACGAACTGTGTACTTGGACCATGGCCTTCGATCAGTCAGCAACGGAAGTAGCCTTTCCCCAAACCGGGGCCAGGTCTCCGATTTCGAATCAGAGTTCGACGCTTACCGGGATCAACCCCTTGCCATCCGCTCATTGGTGAAGTCATCACTGGGCCATTTCTGCTGACCAACTGGACCAACTGACGTCCTCTCGTCTATCTATTGTACTACACTAGGCTTGCTCTCAGTCATGCTATACGTCACAGTAGATGTTTCGCGACGATCAACTGTGTCAGCTAGCTCTTTGTTGGGGGAAGCTTGGAGGCGCGGGTGTTCCGGTTAGGTAGATACCTACTGTGTAGTATGAGGGAGGAGGTTGCTTTGTGCCAGAGCTTTGGAAGTAGGTAGGTTAGTGCTGTCTTTATTTAATAGGGAAGCTCTTCCCCGCTTCGTGTGGTGTGATGTGTATAACTCACTTCTTCGTCTTCTATGAATCAATGACAGCAGACTGCTTGTGAATTGAAAGTAGTCAATAATAATCCTAGAACCAAACAAACATACCTACCTAAGCATACCCCAGATTGAGCATCGTGCCGAAACCTTCTCTCAGGATGGATACCTCCAAGTCACCCACTACGCAGCAGCAGGACACTACCACGCGTCGTCGAAGGGTGAGTTGTCTATCCGTCTTCTTCCCATCCGTCGTTCGATTACGGAATGGGAGAGAGGAATAAATAATGTCAAAAACAATAGCATAGCTGACATATTATCCACAATAGAGCTCCGGCCCCTCGTACGAGAGCCTGATGAACTACAAGCGCTCCAACGATCCCAACTCCATCGCCCGCCGCGCCAGTCTGAGCGAGCAGAAGCCTCAAGCGGGCTTCTTCGGTTCGATGTGGCAGAAGTAGGTCCAATTATATTTATACATATCCGCACTTCCATTCAATCTTGACCTCTGTCATCCTCCTGAGATAGTCCGAACCTTACAAAGCTAACTCAACGATAGTTTCACTCGCGGTCCCTCGAGCCAGAACAAGTAAAAAGTGCTGCCCGTAAGGGGTAAATGAAACCTAGGGGACAGGATAGGCCTCCAAACTCCACTACCTGCAAGATTAGGAATTTCGGCTCGGTTTTCATGATGTTAACGACCAGATGGAGTAAATTGGGCGTTGTGGCGGTCTGTTGTATAGCATCTGGTGTATGATTACTTGCGTTACTAGTTTGGGTATCAAATTTTATGACACAGTTCAACCCAACCGCGCATCTATATATGTGACAGCTATGCTTTGTCAAGTAGGCATTATAATTCGATCGTTTGCTATCATATCCGAAGCTATTCTGTGATATATGGAGAGTCACTGTAACGGAGGAGCAGCTAACTCACATTGGCAACATCAGTCTAAAAATGACATCATTCACACGATGCATCAAAACAGAAACAGGTGGAAAGCAAGGACTGGCTTGAATTTGCGACTACCCAGCTATATACAAGTAGGGATCTAACGGCACCCCCAACATGAATAGGAAACCCCACACCAGTGGCCCTCCATTGCCTAAAATAATTGTTATTTTTGTTTGGGCATCTGCCTGTCGTTACCGCGAGGGAACGATGCGAACAGTAAGGACCCCGGAAAAAGAGAATTTTTAATCGAGCCGAGGGCCTTTGAGACAGCGACGGGCGAACCCAGCTGTCTGCAGGGAGACGCGACCAGCCCGGCCCCAAGGTCGTGTTGTTCAAAACTGGTGAACAACTAACACGACCCTTTTTCATCGCCACATATCTTTTCCCCACGCCTCCGGGGCGGTCTTTTCACATCGTCACCGTAAAGGCCCACACATGTGAAAAGTGGCAGAACGCTAGTCGGCGTGGGGATGGTTTCTCCTCGGCCTAGTCCGAGTCGCTGGCTCCGGAGCAAAGTAGCTTCTGCCGCGCGTGAGAGAGAAGTATGAAAACTTGACCCTTCTAAAAAGGAGGGTATGTTCTCGCTCTCCGGCATATTGCCCTTACTATCGCGCTTATCTCCTTCAGAAAGAACCCAAGATATCGTGGTCACCGCGGCGTATGAAAAGCTAGCTATGAGTGAAGCCTCGCCCCCAAGATAGGGGAACTAGTAGTGGCTCACAACATGACCCGCTAACGCCGCCCGAGATGTAGTCTAAACTAACCACACCTTGGTTGTGCAATACGGCTCGATTGCCAATACATACAAGCCAATAAACAAATGTTACCCGGGAGAAATATCGTAACCATGTAACGGTCAACCGACCAAATCCCCCCAGGAGGCTTAAAACACAATTATACTTATCATGGCTGTCTCGCTCATGATCTAACGCGTAAAAGTCTCTCTGCAACCATATTATGCAGAGAGACCTTCGTCATCTGAGCAGATATCCGAAAATAAGGAATCCAGATCATTACTTCCAGGTCGTATGGAGTAAAGGGCAGTTTGTTGTCGTTGCCCAGGACGTCAGCCGTAACGCCAATTCGTGAACTGAAGTTGTGTTAGCATGTTGTTCAAGAGCACGGCATGATTCTGCACTGACCTTGAGTGGTCTATCAAGTACCCAGACCATCAACGCCGGGGTCGGCTGTGAGCACGACCATGAGAGTATTACCATTCCAACCATGATCCATTGAGGCATCTCATTCAAACCGAAGATATGTTGTCGAGCCACTTCTCTTTGCCGCGTAAGTGGCACAAAATATGAAGCTCGGTGCGAAAGTATTACCGTACCAAAATCATATACAGCCGAGGCATCTCACTCATACTCATTACGACTCGGATTATAGGGGTATCCGAAGTCGCAAACCTACAAAGTGTGTGTGTCAGCTTCTCGTGTAATTTAGCAGCAGGACCCAAAAACATACCACAAGGCATCAAGCATACCAAACGCCCAGAACCAAATGCGTGTCTATGCTTTTGAATACCAACTTGACTCGGTGTCGACTACCGTGTCTCTTGAAAATGTACATGAAACAAGGAACCGTTTCGTTCATGCCGTCATTAACATGTTCATCCTCCAATAGGCCTTTTATATGTCTTGCCCAGGACAACGCTCGTCACTTCATGACTCAAGGAGGCCTTTCTTTTTTCTATGTCATGCCCAGGACATATCATGCCGGGTGCCTCTAACCTAGACTCCGCGACCCCATAGGCAGTTTAACGGTCCTACCCAGGACCATAATGTCATGTATCTATCCAGATTCCACAACCCGTCAAGGCCTTTTACCGTCACTGCCCAGGACTAGGCAGCCTCGCATCGCCGACGACCAGCATCGTGTGAAGTCCGAACGAGTATTGCGGATACTTCGACCCTATCCGACTGCAATGAAACAAACATATTAGCTAAATTCAGGCACATTCTAGTACGTGGTTGGCCATACCGACAAGTTAAGCTCGATCACTGAGATGGTGTAGGCGCCCGATAGGTGCGTGGTCGGGTCCCAGTTGGCTGATTATTGGAAACATCTCGGCAGCCATTGTAAAGCTATCGCGCATACGCAGAGACATGAAGTACACGGCAGAGGCGGAGACGAAGAGGTATAAACCCTCCAGCATCAGTGCAGATTCAGGTTGATGCAGGAGGGTTTGCAAGAGAACAGTCATGGTGGCATGATTTCGGAGGTGATGGACGATACTGGGCTAGCCATGATGATGAGATGGAGGGTCAGGAGGGAGAATAGAAGCGCTATTCCTAAGAGTAGGATTCGCTCATTTTAAGATGTTCCGGTAACAGGTTACCTTGAGACAGTATACCAGTGAGGGGTGCTTCAAGCTCACGAACGGTGATGATGGTGGAAGGAATGGGGATGTCCCTATCTAAGTTAGGTACCGACTTGCCTATGAAAGCTGATGCGGATCCCCTGCGGGTAGTGGAGACGCAACCTCGGATATCAGGATCATCCGATTCCGATAATTACGTACTATGTACAACTGAAATCCGCAACTGGAGCAAGGGCTTGTGACAATAGATTCAATAATTCTCTTTGGGACTAAAGGACCCTTGGTCTCTACTTATACGCAAAGATTTCGAGGATCGGCTGTTTGCTACTTCTCCGGTTCACCTCCGATTCTCTCCCTCACAGCCTCCTTGTGGTCTCGTCGACCAATTACTGCTGTGCCCTGCCGTGTGACAGTAACCACGGCGCATAGGGAGTCAAAACGTACTAAAGGCTTCGCTCTTGCTGGCCCGGTATTTCTCCGTAGCAAAGCAAACATGATAGTAGCAAACATGATAATAGCAAACACGATAACAAGATAAGGTACGGGTAGCTGAAATGCGAAACGCTGCCTCGCGGATTAATTACATGACCGACCTGCCCCCTGGGTATTATTATAATGAAAGTATTTAAAGCAAGGAAAGAAAGAGCTCAAAGAGATGCTACAATTTCAAATTCAAAGGAGGGTATCCAGTGCTGCTCTAATCCCATTAACTCCATGACATCCTATCAACAGAGAAGAAAAGTGTTTGCAGCTTTACCGTCGTTTGCATTGAAAGCCTCCCATGGTATAACCGTGTGGCATTTTGACTCGACAGAGTCGACTCTCATGACTTATTCCGTGCCTTGCTCATTGCTGTTTTGCTTTAGGAGGTAGTTCGACATTCTTGCTCGGAAGACTAGAGTCTGATATCGATGAGAGTGGGCCAGCTCGATAGAAAGACTCTCTGAATGTTTCAGTTGCCCTCGAGGCTGACTCCGAGGTTGATGCCTCTGGTTTGTGTGGCGAGTGCAAGCTGTACGGTCGCTCTGGCTTCTTTCCTTTGTCTCTAGATTTCTTGGGACTCGGTGGCTTTGGCTTTGACGGCAAGTCTATTTCCGAGGAACTGCTATCGAATATTGAATCACCCTTCTTTTCAGTATTGCCTGAGATTGCATGTTAGTGACTTCAAAGAATCCTTGTCAATCAGAGTCGTGAAAACTTACGCTCGGTGCTTGTACCTAGGACTGCTGGGAATTTAGTAAATGTGCTGAACAGCGAATACAGAAACGACGCACCTCGAATAGCAAACCTGCGGAATATCTCCTCCTCTGATTCGATATTATGGCTATCGCCATCGAAGTGATTAAATGCAAGCCCATCCCGGAATGGGTGCGAGGTAAAGATGATAGGTCCGTCTTGTTTGAGCTTCTTCTTGCACTTGACTAAGCTGCAGCGAAGAACGTAGACACCAAAATAGTTATCAAAGCTGAAAACGCATTCTCCCTCTTTCACATCCCGAATGTCCATACTTTTCTTAATAGGCATCCGAAACCCAGTGCTTCCGTTTTGAGTCTGCGAACGTGAGTGGGCAGGCAACTTGAGGGCAATTTTAATTTTGATGTACTTACCTGAGGTGTCTTCTTAGACTTCTTCGAGGTAGGAGTGTCTGCCGGCTCTTCAGGATCCAGAGCCCTTTTGTTAGAGGGTTCGTCAGCCAAATCAATGACGACATTTTCTGTCTCATTGACTGCACTTGGTTTTTCGGCCTCCTTGGCAACGGTTGTACTTGGCGCTACTGTGACGGATCGGGCATGATTAGTGGTAGGGTTTGTATTCACGGATACGTCTGGTGCCTGAGCAGGAATTGGTTCAAAGGTGTAGTTCTCGATGTGTCGTGTTTCTTTCGATACTGGCAACGGGCTGGATGCAAGGTTGAGGGGGCTGGTGGGGAAGCCTGCTGCCTCTTGAAATTCTGGCTGAAGGTTGTCGAAGAGTTTGTCCAGTGTCTTGGGTAGCTCGCTTCGTAGGGTTTGGAGTGTATTATCCCATTTCTTCTCCAAGTCGCTGACATACGGCTGACTCAATAGTCGCATAGTCTTAGAGTCGTCAGAGCGATCCGAAAACAACAATACGTTTCTTAAGCGTATGAAACGGTGAAGATACTCCTCTCGAAGTCTTTCTGCAACGATGGTCTTTATGTCGGCCATTATAACGGCCCCCACCCCTTCGAGTGGTTCAGCGTCGTTACCCATTGTGGTTGATCACGCGTGTCCTATATAGAAATGACTTATCTAGTGTTCAAGTGAGAGATAACGTGGTTGGGTATGTACAGAGAAGATATAAGACTGCATTGTGCGATCGAGTATGTGGGCGGTTAAGGAATTCATATTTATACTCAGAGAATGAGTAACAGCTGCGAGTATCAATCAAAATTTAGAATGCCAGCAAGCTATAGGTTTGGATCTACAGCAGGGTTCCTTATAATGAACCCCTGGATAGGCGAATTATACAATTGAGTAAATATGCCTAACAGGGGCATCACAACAAGGCCAAGGCCATGTCATGGCGAATTCTATTGAATGATGTTGCCAGAAGGCCTCGTAAAAGGTTGTTGTTGGTTCCAGAGTGCTGCGCCGCATTGCATATGTTTCGAAATTGGTTGAATGAAGGTGGGCTGACACCTAGGCTGCATAGTTTCAAGGCCCTAAGCGCCTAGAGGTCTTAACGAAAGGTTTCCCGACCTAACACACGATTAAAATAATGGAGAGTGTTACGTTACAAGTCGCGCATGTTGGAAACTGAAAATTGATGTCTGGTGCATTGAATGGTATGGATAGATCGGAACCCTGTAGATGCATGATTTGCTGAGATTGGAAACCAGCAATCAGTTGAACAAGAACATATAGACGTAATTTTTTCAAAGACGAACAACTTCATAAAATATAAGTAACATGAATGAAATCGCGACCGTAGATTATTGAGCCCATGTATAGGTTCTATAGAGTGCGAGTATCACTCACAAATTATCACTCGTGGCTACTCTATGAAAGATAGCCTATGTGCATCGACATGATGCTGAAAGAAATAGATAAGAACACTCCAGCCCAGTAGGAACCTGGCGGATTGTTGCAACAGATCTTAGGATATAGATGACAAGTACTAGTCAGATAACAACTCAGAAGCTACAACATAAAAAAGGACCTATTTTACATACTTCTAACTACCTACATGACCTCAAGACACTCATAATTCTGGGTCATCTTGTTCATTTCTCTTAACTTCTTTAGCCTTATGGCTGAAAGGACCTTCACTGGTTTGCTATCTGAGAGTGCTGTTGTATGTGTTCATCTTGTATTATGTCTTCTGGTTGATGGGCCTCGATAGCTGTGAATTGTTCTGTCCGGATAATCGAGTTATCATTGATCCGTGAATCTCCTTTGCCTTTGCCTGCTCCTAGATGGATATTAGACCCTCTATTCGTATTATTAGTAGACATCGGAGACGTGGAGCATGAATCTTTTTGTTCGTTTCCGTCCTCGATCTGTGTCATGCTTAGTTTAGATCGCTTGTAGGCTAGACCTGAAATGAAACCTGTTGCTGAGGCCCCTACGAAGCTTTGAATAGAGGTTCCTCGTGACTTGAAGTAGCGTCCTAGCTTTTTGAGTTCAGTTGTTTCAATACCTTTGGTATGCAAGGTCCGCATAAAACTATGAAGCCGCTAGTCATTTCGGCCAGGGACCAAAGCCCCACGCTAGAGAAAGTGTAGGTTATATCCCAAGATCCATTGTACTGCAAGGACGAGTATAACCGAAAGGCCGCTACGATGCAGGCGCTAATAAGTATATATTAGCAATTTCATCAAGCAATATAGCTATTCTCCAGATAATTCCTTACAGGAGACCGACAGCGAAGACGAAAGAGGTCCCTATCTTCACCCAAAAACGCATCTGTAGACCCCAGATCACTTTCTGGGGCAGCAAGAAGATGATCACATCGAAGACGAGGTTGGCTATTGGGGCACCAACAGTTATGGCGATAACATTTATGCACTTTCCGGGGAGAAGAAGATTCCAATTCTTCTCGAATGGGTAGCATGCAGCTAATTCGACTACGATATATGAAATATTCAACAAAATATGTATCGCCATGATTGTGCAGCTGGACCAGAAAAAGAGGTTACGAGTCTTCGCTGGACAGAATATCGATATCCAATCGAGGAGAATAGCCGGTTTAATGATCAGGCTGATGCTGAAGTATAATATGGTGTTTTGAAAGAAAAGCTACGTCTTGTTAGACATCATTAACGCACTCAAGAGTTCCTAGAAAGATTACCTGGTTGACTGCTGGAAAGTCTTTCAGTCGCACATCCCACATGTGAACAAACAAGCCGTAGGTGTCGGTCAATCTAAAGCTAATAGAAATGAATGCTATTTGAAGAGCCTATCATCTGGTCATTAACGTATAGGTTTCAGAGAGAACCATTTCTCGTACGAATGCCACAAGGGCAAGAACTATGTTTCATTAGAAAATCCGACTGCTAATAACACGCAGATAGTTGAATAACGTACTGGTGGGGAGGTCAACCCTTCTTAAGATCACTCGGGACCACACTCGTAGAAAAACGACTATCGTTGTGATGACTAAGATAACAACGAGCACCGCGCGGACAAGATTGTTGAGGTTCGGCGGATTATCGAAGTTCGGTATGAGGCCTGGAGGAGGAGCTATAGATGGCCCGTCGGGTTCGCCTTCTAGAGGGTGTTTTGGGTTCTGGTTAGTGGGAGCCATCGTGATCGATGAAGTATACAAGTTGTAAATAAGTCTGTTTATGGTACGGCTGATTTTCCACTCGCATTCCTATAGCAACACACCTTCAGATCTTAAGAAAGCGAATTGCTAGACATTACACTCAAGATTGAAGTCTTTAAGATTGAGCTCCTTTTTCTTAGTCTGGGCGAGTCTCCTGGTTGAAGAATTGAAGGATTTTGCCCCGCTCGCCGCAGTATAATTCTCACTTGCTCGGTGTAACCACAACATCGCACTTTCGACGGAGAAGGGTTGCATGAGCAAGCATGGGTAAATGGATTATCAGCTACGACAACGGTGTGGCGATAGCTAACCTACCATCAGATGGCGTTCGAGGATCTACCCATTCCTGAGGAGGATTGATCGTCAGCCGCCTGAGGTCCCGTCTATGAATCAATAGGTCTGGACTGCATCTGTGCTTCCAAACGAACAGCTAGCCAAAAGATGCAGCGTGTAGCGTATGGCACAAACTAATAATGTTATAGCCGAGGTACCGAGAGCCTGCCTTACCTACCTCTTGGATGCTACTTCGTGTGCCTCTAATAATTCCTGCAGTCGTCAGAGTCGCAGTGGTGATTCATTCGCTTGTGGAAGCGGCCTTGTCCGCTGCAAGACTCTGGCATAAGACTCACGCATCTACATAGTAGCATGCGTGTGCGCCGTTACGCAACAAGCCATCCCAGATTGCTAACATTCCAATATAGGCCACCGGTAATCTATTTGTTTGTGCGAGAATGCCATCGATGCCTTGATCGGTTAAGAAATCATCCGGGACTAATCTCCTGAATTAACCCGATCGGCTCCGCCGGCTTGGTGGTGGACCGCCGCGCTGTTACAACAAGTTTTTAAAGGCCTTCGCGTGCTACTGTACTGCTGACAGCGACAACGGAGGGACTGAATCACAAGGTGCTGAACAATCGTAATGCTTTAACGGTAATTCTTTGATGGTATATTTGCGATCGATCGCTCGTCCTTCGTCATCAAGCATATATGTTATAGTATTACAAGGGATCAACCACCGCTTTGTCACCAACTGAAATAGTAGGGCATTGCGCCTCGCTCGTGCTAGGTATGTGACACATGTGGACTCCAAAAAACACCTTACCATGAAAACGTCGAGTTTTGGCCAAAGTTATGAAAGGCTCCGCGCTTTTCACGGCTGTTTCTTGATTGATACAGACCATATGACACCTTCGGCACGCACCTAACGACTTGAAGTCGTATGCACCTATTCTAACCCTTTTCCAATGATCCTCTGAATAAGCATACTTCTCAAGATCAGAAGGCGATGTTGCCGACAATCCAAGCACGAGGTTAGCACGAAATGCTTCCGCAGGTATTGAACTTCCTCCATTCTTGATTATATTCTGATTCAGGACGGCGAGACTGGCCATGTTAATGGCAAGGATAGGGCTCTCATTGGATAAAAGTATTCGGCGCCGCTCTGACTCCGAATCTGAGTCTGGAGGTGTATGAATGCCATTGAGTTGACTCTGGGTATCATTGTGTATAATCGACTGGGGCTGACGACTCTGAAGGTGGGCTTTCGCATGACGCATACTCTTCCCTGACCCCCCTGGGGGAAATCGAGCTAGCGCGCATGGTATACCTAAAATATCGGAGAAGAAATCGGTAATATCCTTCGACTTGTATATCATCATCGATACCCCCTCGCCACAAACGCGGGATTCCTTCGTTCTGGATGCGTCTATTAAGTTTAAATTTACTGATAGGGGAACTGAAATTTCTGTTCTTTTGGTATGTGGGAGTGACCCTTGATAGGAGACTGTGAGTTGGCTGGTTGAGAGATCGATTGAAGGTCGAATGAGAGCCATGCGAGGATACCGCTTCTGACTAAGTGCAAGCCCAGTTCCGTGATGCACTAGACACCACTCCCGATCCCAAGCCAACCCTTCCGGCCTCACTTCCCAAGAAGCATTAGCAGGAACACGAAAGCCGCCACAGCTTTTGATTGGATACACCATGATGGCGTCAACGAATAGATCCGGTGTATCATCCTCAGGAATCGACTCTATGCGAGGAATCAGTGGAGGGCTATAATTTTCTCGATAAAACTCCTCAATGAAAGCAATAAACCTGTCCACGTCGGAAAGAGTGCTCATTGCCCCCAGACTGACCCGAATAACCCCAGTCGGCTTGCCATTTATTATGTCATTTTCGTTACCGCACCGAAAACCGGCGGAAAAATTCTGTCTAATTTCCCAAGGCTCAAGTCCTAAGGCAGCAGCAACACCCCCTGGATTGCAATGTCCCCCAGTGCGTACGTGAATCGTTTTAAGGACTGCCAGCTTTTCAAATTCGGCTAGGCTGATCCAAGTGCCGAAGTGGCTTCGCAAATTAAAAGCCACTATAGGACCATTTCCGAAAACCGTTTTGGTGTCATCTGTGGGAATCGAGTACATTACGCAGACTGGCTCGCCGTTGCTATGTCGAAGCTTTTCTAAACCTCTATATAGCTTACCAGCTAGAAAAGAGGTATGTGAAGCAACGTCTGTCATAGAGCCATACAACTTGTAATGCACTTCTAGTGCCGAGCCGAGCGCAACGATATTATGGATAGGCAGAGTGCCGTCTTCAAGGGCTTCATGTAAGCTTTCATTCTTGGGAGCATGCCACTGTTCCTTTGCGCAAACAACCATGTCGACCGTGCCACCGCCAAAATAGCGACGTTGCTTGAGCATTGATGCAGTGTCACGCCTCACGATGAGCCCACCCAGGTCGGGAAACCCAAATATCTTGTAAAAGCTCAGCACGGTGAAATCCGGTGCGCTTGCAGTATTGCTGAGGTCCAGTGGTGACGTGGCCACATATGCGGCGGCGTCAAGCAGTGTATACAAACGGTGGCCCGTACATGAACTGGCTTTGCGTAGTCCTTGGCACCATGAGAGAGGATATCTCCGCCCATCCATGTTAGATTGGGCTGGATATGCAAACAGTGTTGCTCGAGAACGAGAGGCTATGTCAGATTCGAAACGACCTGCTACCCACTCGTCAACGCCCTCGCTGTCTAGACAAAGGCTGTTCCTAGCCTCCTGCCGAACACCAACAAGGCTAGTATGACTTGCTTGATGATAATAATAATCGAACCCTTCGGGGCACCCCCGGAATGCGTCGCTAACTAGTTTGATACCAGCCGTGGCGTTGGCAACAAAAACGAGGTCGAATTCAGCGGGGTCAGCATTGAAGAACCGCAAGATCCCGTGTCGAATGTTTTCGATCCTAGACATGGTGCACCGAGAGGAAGCTGAAGCCGAATGAGGATTTCCAAACATATTCTTCATCATCTCTGCAGCAAAACGGTCCATCAAGGACTTTGAGTAGAGTGTCGTGCCAGCATGGTCGAGATAGATACCGTCTGGTACCAAAGGTTAACTCAATACGTATCTCAAGTATTATTTAGCTCATTTACCATGAAGCATAGGAAATTCTTCTTTCCTAATGGCCTCAATACGGTCATTATATGCTATAGCCCTGTTCTCCTTCATCTCGACGGTATTGGTGATGGAGCGTCAGGCATCAAACCAGACGCTCTGGGTGGTGACCGTCCGTCTGAGAAAATCGTGATACGCCGAGATGCCTAGTAGCATGATGCAGCCAGAATGAGCTGTGAAGATGTAATACATCTACCCATGGGATTACCCAATGGTGAATTTGGAAGGCATGTGGCGATGTTATATGCTTACAAAGACATGCTCCAAGCAGCCAGTCACGGGATTCGGCGGCAATGGGTGCTAGCTGTTGGTCTAGGGCAAGTAAGTAAGTCGGAGATCGCCGTCTAACTTAGGTAGGTACTTACTTACTTCTCTACTAGGTAATTGTCAGCCAGGTGTGGTCTGTGCATCTTTTCTCCCTACTGTAATTACATAGCTACGTACTAGACCAGATCCGGACAAGACACGCTTGATGTGGGGCTACCGCAGCACCGCGCGCTTTAGTTAATGGGTGGACCCGACCTGGTGGAACCACTTTACGCGTTCTCGTCGCGTCGTTGCAGTTCGCGCTAAATTGATTGATTGTGCATGTCTAAAACAGCAATCATGTTCTCCCTGTCCACTTCCACCTCAAATACAAACCGTAATCTGTTCTTGCTGTTGTAAACACGCTCAATTCCTCACTTCCAAAACTCAGTTCATCATCGGAAAAAGACTATAGGAAGGAAAAACATGCCGGCAAGTGCGCTAGGAAAGCGAGCCCACTGTGCGGCGGACGACGGTATGTGCGATGGCCATTGGTATTTTCGATACGAAGCCGCAACTGACATCCTCATCAGAGCTCACCAGCTCGCCAGCCAAACGAACAAGACGCCAAACTCGCAGCTCCCTTCTGAATGACGAGAATGTAGATCCAGCAGCAGTCACAACCCGGGACGACACCGATGGCAGCGACACAGCTACTACCTTACACGAGATCACCGAGGAGTCCTTTCCCAGCACCCCTTCGAAACGCGCAAGTCGCGCAAATAATAGCAAGCAAGGTGTGTATCTTCGTAGCTTCCACTGAGAAAGACACCTTCTCACAAGCAATTGTTCCAGTTTTTAAGCCTGTTACCCCGAGTACGCCGCGTTTCCGTGATGCAACAAGGGTCCCCGTCACTCCGCGTCATCGGGTGATGTCTGCGGGAAGGATCTCCAAGAGACAGACACCGCAGACGCCATTCACGCCTACCTCTATACAAACAGTATATCACCACGCTAGGCAATTATTCTACCGAAGCGCCGATCCGGGTCAGTTGATTGGACGGGACGATGAACGGCAACACCTCACACAATTCCTACAACGATGCACAACCTCCACACCTAGTGGCTGCATTTATGTTAGCGGCCCACCAGGTACTGGCAAGAGTGCTATGGTCAACGAAGTTACCGAGACTCTGGCCCAATCGGCATCTGTCAAGAAGGCGTATATCAACTGTATGAGCATCAAATCGTCGAAAGATCTCTATGAGATCCTATTGGAACAAATTTCAGACTCATCCAACATCCTCGAGGGAGATGCGGCTGCAGTCGTGGAGAAGCTGCTGATGCCACGGAAAAAGTCTACGGGCGTGTATCTGGTTATCTTGGATGAAATCGACCATATCCTCACCCTTGATCTGGAAAGCTTGTACAAAATGTTTGAGTGGTCTTTGCAGAAAACATCGCGCCTCCTACTCGTTGGCATCGCAAATGCCCTGGACCTGACGGATCGCTTTCTACCACGGCTCAAGTCGCGGAACCTCAAACCGGAGTTGCTTCCTTTCTTGCCGTATTCAGCAGTACAGATCAAAACGATTATTACTGGCCGTTTGAAGAGTCTTGTACCAGAGGGGAGCAATATCCCTTTCTTTCATCCTGCTGCTATTGAATTGTGCTCCCGTAAAGTGTCCAGCCAGACTGGAGATCTACGGAAAGCCTTTGAAATCTGCCGACGGGCCATTGACCTGGTAGAGATGGAAACCAAGCAGAAGCATGAGGCAGAAGTGAGAGAGAAGATCCTTCTTGCCACACCCTCCCGACGACCCCTAGGGGAGAAGGCGAACCTCTCCTCGCCATCTAAGGATAGACCCGAGAAGGATTTTTCATCAATGCTGGCAAGCTCATTGAAGACCTTGACGGTGGAGAGCGCGCCACGCGTGAGCATTGCACACCTTAGCAAGATCACTGCGGCGGCGTTTAGCAACGGGACGAGCCAGCGACTCAAAACTCTAAATCTCCAACAAAAGGCGGCCCTTTGTTCGCTCATGGCTCTCGAAAAGCGGAACAGGGCAACGCGGGTTCTGTTCGTCTCCCCACCGCCCGCTAAATCACAGACTGCCGCACCGACAATCAAGTTGCTGTACGAGACGTACAATTTACTTTGCACGCGTGACTCGATTCTTCATCCTCTCTCCGGGTCCGAATTTCGAGAGGTTATTGGCAGCCTCGAGATGCTGTCACTGGTCTCTGAGGTAGATGGGAAGACGGGCTCTTTGGCCATACTATCAACACCAAGTAAAAGGGCAAAGCGGAATGGTTTTGCCGCTGGCGTTGGATTAGCAGATGAAAGAAGAGTGGCAAGCTGTGTAGGCGAGAAAGAGCTGGAGCAGGCTATCGAGGGGCTTGGTACAGATATTTTACAGAGCATTCTGAGTGGCGATGCATTAGATTAGGCGCAGGACATTGTTTGCACTGCATTATAGGCGTTATTGCATTGCCTGGCGTTGTTGGCACTGCCTTTGTTTTTAGCGAAGGAGGTACGACTGAGTGAAACGAAGGCATTCTACAGGGTGCCACATGGATGCAGAAAGTATCAGGCGGCTACAGCCGTGCATGTACAGGTTAGGTAGAAACCTCGATAAAGTGATCAGCCCCTGGTTCTGACAGACCTTCCAAGCTCCTACCAAGACCAACCTCTGTGTGTTCTGCTATAAGCTTATAAGTCGACAGCGCAAGAGTACCCCTTGTGCAGACTGAACTAAAGCTTGTATTGAAAGCGGCATAGCATTCGAGTTACCTAAGTTAGAACAGGAGTCCTTAGTATGAAGGTACCGCAATTTGGTACGAAATATATCTCAGCTACCTTACTCGGCTTTACGTCGTAACCACTAGGCTTCTGTTCTGCTATCTGAAAAGGAAACAGTACAGACCACACATTGTTACAAGGGGAGATTGAGCACAAACCCGCACCGTTTCTAAGACTTCATATCACCCACTAGAACCATCTTTTCACCGGTTCTTACATTGCCTCTACAGGTGCACCGTATTGAAGGAAACGGGGCTGTTAAGCAACCTATGAGTAGTCATGCTGCTCTTCCTGCTCCGTATTGGTAGCCGGCGGAAGCTGACTGCAACTCGAAGCGGGGTCGCATGTTTCCGAAGAGCTCCATTGTAATTCACATCACAACAACTCGGCACTCAAAGAAGGTGTGTGGAACTCTTGACATGCCGGTATTGAACATAAAGCTCGAGAGGCCTCCGTTCCCTCAAGGGAAGACTCTGAAGGAGATCGTTAAAGACCCCAGCCGCTGTCTAAGTTGTTTTAACCTTTATGCCGGCACAGCTTGGAGTCGGACATCTGGCCCCATATACGGCCTAAACGTGAGCACAACGTACGAGGTCCACCGATATGCAGCTGAACGCCTCGGCATATCACCAGAGATCCCATCATGGATAACTGGCAGCCCGAGACTGGATTATGCAGCATGGGAGGTGCGAACCCCATTGAGAGACATCCAGGAGACATCCCAGGCCGGTTGCTCTTCGTGTACCTTAATCAAGCAGGCTGTGACATCGCTCTGTCCTGATTTGGTATCAGCTGAAGATCCCAATCTGGTGGCCTATCTGTCTTTTTGTACTGGGAGGATTCTTTGGATCCATGTCTACCGTGAGGAACTTGCCCAGGGCTCTGGGGAAGAGGATGATGACGAAGTGTATGGTTTCGGACAACCATTTGAACAGGTTAGTAACCAGGAACTACTGGTAGAACTTGAGATATACGTACTACAGGGTGAGTCCTGCCCGTTCCCCCTCAAATCGGGAGGTCAGTGAGAATAGTCGCTTAGCATCCTTTCTGACTAATGGTAGGCCAAAAATCTCTCTGGCCTACTATAGGGTGCTCAATGCCCTACCGGGAAAAAACAGATGGCGGTGTTTTTGCTGATAAAATAGGAGGCGTTGCAAAGCATATCGTACAAAACCCCGAATCGCGCCCGGGATTGAGACGTATCAGAGCTTGGATCGACAATTGCCTCGCAAATCACAAGTCTTGTCGAGAAGCGGCGTCGAAAGCCGGTCCATTTCTGCCAAAGCGAGTCATACATGTCGGCCCTGGTGATAACACTACTATCTATCTAGTTGAACCAGCAGAAGATTTAGAAGCCAGCTATATAGCTCTGTCACATCGTTGGGGCAAATCAACGCCGCCGAAACTGACGAAAGATACCCTGAGTCGGAGGAAACAAAACATGCCGTGGAGCCAACTAACTAAGACCTTCCAAGACGCAATTCTGGTAACACGCGGACTCGGGATCCAGTATATATGGATAGACTCCTTGTGCATCGTGCAAGATGACGCCGCCGACTGGGCGGCCGAAGCTGCGAAAATGGCGTCCATATACGAAAGTGCACTCCTGGTGATCTCGGCTACCGCATCCTCTGATGGAGATGAGGGCTGTCTGCTCCAGAGGACACCATATACAGAAATTCGAATTACTGCGGCCGACTCGAATGAATTGTTCACCGTATTTGCAAGAAAGACGTTGCCTCACAACGGATTCCTCGCATAGCATCCCAGTGGAGTTGAACCCGAATCAACTCAGCACCCCGTCGTGTTGCAGCAATGTCCGCTATTCTCTCGTGCCTGGTGCTTCCAGGAGCGGCTGCTTGGTACCCGGATTCTTCACTTCTTGCGTGACGAGATGGTTTTTGAGTGCCTATCCAGCATCGATTGCGAATGCGGAATGATGGACGGATTCACGGAAAACAGTATAAGGCAGCTGAAAGCAGGTATTCGACTTGGTCACGTTCCAAGGGATAGTGAGTTGCGTCCCGACGAGGATATAGCTTGGCAGCCAGAATCTATCAGAGAAATTCTGTTGAGACCCCGTTTGGCCGATGAGACTGAAGTGTAGGTCGACTCTCCCCAATACCTTTCGATGAATGCGCTACATACTTGCGGCTGTATCTACTAGTATAAAACCCAAGCTGATAAACAGACCAGAGGCAAGAGAGATTATGCTGTTGAAGTCTGGCATGATCTCCTTTCTTCTTATTCGGAAAAGTTCATCACATTCCCCTCGGACACCCTGCCGGCAGTGGCCGGATTGGCCAGCAGATGGTGTCGCTTGATGAACTCGAAATACCTCTGTGGTCTGTGGGCAAATAGTCTGCTGTCGAGCCTCTTGTGGATGGTCAATATAAGGGGTCAAAGGTCGATCGAACGACAAACAAAGGCTGAGGACACCGGCTACATCGCGCCAACCTGGAGCTGGGCAGCCGCGCAGCAAGAAGTCACCTGGGCCAACTACCATTACAAGCATGTCGATTATCTCATTGAGATTGACTTGCAAAATTCTGGCTCTGTATATGCTGGACCCGATATCTTTGGAGCTGTTATTGCTGGGTGGCTCTCACTAACCGGAAACGTCATGACTGTCACTTTCGAAAAGATGAGCTCTAGATGCGGCCACCTTACTAAGAACGGAGTCAGAAGCGAGTTTACACCAGACGAACCTACGGTTGTTCGAAGTTTAGTGGGCAAGGAAGTGGTATGCTTACATGTCTCGACAACAAAGAGGTGGCCGCATGTTTATCCGTATCTTGCTCTCGTACTTACCCAAGTAGACATAGATAATGAAGCAGGAAGCGACACGAGTCTCCTCCCGGATAGCGTGAAAGCTTCGGGACACATATATCGCAGGGTTGGAATCACGAGGCGATATGAATTGATTGATTGGAGCCATGAAAAAGACTCTGAAAGGGTAAGCTTGGTTTTAATCTAAGATGAATAGTGTTGGGAAAAGGTCAGGTTATGAGAGATAGCATGTTATACGGTTGTATTGTATTATCTAAGGATCATCCCTTCTACACACGTGTAGGGGGAGAGACGATGTATCTAGGTATTATATTTAGTTGAGTTGGACGGTCCAGAGTTTGTTACAGCAATAATTGGCAACGTGATTGTATTGATGCCGTACGAGGGAAACTATACAACTACCACAATCGTGCTAAGGCATACCCTTCACACTCTTAAAGGAGGGCAGACAACAGCAAATGATAGCCAATGAGCCAACTTTAGTGCAAGGTGAATCGGGCTGACGATTACAGCATAACGCTCTAGGGTCGGCATAGATATGGTTCATCCTCTTCTTAAGGCCCTCTATGTTCGAGCAGATACTATCGCGATAGTTGATAAAGAGATAGGTTAACTGATAAATTCTATGTTTGGTGTGGTGGGAGCTTGTAGATTCTCTTCTTATCTAGATCGACGTATAAACATCAAAGAAGCAAGCGGGCAGTGACTAGGAGTTTGTGGCTACAGCACGCGCGCCTTCACGGCTGCCCCAGTGAATTCGATTTGGCTGCCTGGGAGACCTGTTGGAAACAGTGAATGCTGGCACATTCCACACCCTTGATTAATTATATGTATCACTCCCCCGGGACCTCTCATCTAATTCTTTACTTCTAATCATCCCGGACACAGCACATTGACTGCCAGATTCATCTCGTCTCCATCCCTTCTGACAACACCCCCTACTGCACAAGCACCATACCTCTCTACAAGACACACATTGCATATTCATTAGGTAAGTATGCCAGGCCCAGAGGACCCCGCTCCATTTACTGCCAACAATGCACCGGTCATTGTTGGTATCTATGGAATTCCTGGCTCTGGCAAGACATTTCTGCTGCACCAGTTAGAGCAAGAACTTGGGCGAGAGCATTTCGAATTCTATGAAGGATCCAGAATGATCGCCCACCTCGTTCCAGGCGGGCTCGATCATTTCCGTGAAATGGCGGAGTCAGACAAGCTTATCTGGCGAGACCGCGCTATTGATACCATCCGACAAGAGTGTCGAGATAGTGGAAGAGTCGGAGTCGTTAGCGGACATTTCATGTTCTGGCAAGAGGGGGAGGACACTGGACAGCCTGTCTACACCCCGCGAGATATGGATATATATACGCATATTCTGTACTTGGACGTTGATGCAGAGGTTATTGCGCAGCGTCGCCAGGGCGACACCCAGAGAACTCGTCCACTTGCCTCTATCGACCACTTACACAAGTGGCAAGACGCCGAAAAGACTCGGCTACGTCATCTCTGCCGGGACCACGGCATCTTGTTCTGTCTCCTATCGGTGCAGCGGACGCTAGTGGACAAGGCGTCAGAGTTTTTACGCGACTTTAGGATTCATACCGAGGCCTATAACTCGTCCTGCGCGGAAAGAAAGATGAATGAGATCCTGGGCGTCGATACGAAGCTCCAGACGATGTTGGTCCTCGACGCCGACAGGACACTGGCTCCCGAAGACGCGGGCGAGCTATTCTGGGCGACTGGCCGGCAGGGTGAGCACGATGCCCACCCGCTCAAAAGTCTGTTTGGTGGCCCGCTCGGGTACTCCTACACGGCCTTCCGCCAGGCTGTCTTGCTGTATGAAGAGACTGCCGATGAGGGCGCGTTCAACGCCGTCTGCGCCGGCGTCGCCTCAGCAATCCATGTCCATCCGGAATTCTCGTTGCTGTTACAGCTTGTGGCAGACCAACGTCACGTAGGAGCAGTGGTCGTGACCTGCGGGCTGCGGGCTGTCTGGGAGAAGGTCCTAGAAGCAGAAGGTCTGTCGAAAACCGTAAAAGTTATCGGCGGAGGACGTATTGCCGACGGTTTTGTGGTGACCGCTGAAGTGAAGGCCAACATCATCTCCCATTTGAGAAACGTCCATCACATGTATGTGGTGGCATTTGGCGACAGCCCACTGGACTTGCCCATGTTGGGTGTAGCTGATGAAGCCATCGTTGTGGTCGGTGAGGAGGAGACCAGAAGCAAGACCATGGACAAGGCTCTACATAAAGCCATAGAGCGCGATGGTCTCCGGCCAAGCCAGGCTCTGCTACCGACCCATGCTAGTCCTCGGCTCGACGTCGTCGACCTTCCCATCATCCAGATGAACCACCTTAAGTTCATTAAGTCGATCCTCTCCCTCCGCCGTAAGCCACTTACTACTATTAGTCCCTTGGTGCTTCACGCGACAGACAAGAAGGTAGCCAAGCTGCTGATGACGCCGACGCGCGACGCGAATATAAACGGTCCCAACTTACGAGAGACTCATCGCCGTATTGGATGGTTTCTTGCTGCCGAGTTCCTGACAGAATTGGTCGGCCTGGAAGAATACGCGATCCCCCACGTACAAGGCCATCAGACCAGCGGGTTCCGTCTCCTCGGCGAGAAGCGTACCTCGATCGTCGCGCTGATGCGCGGTGGGGAGCCAATGGCCTTTGGTGTCAACGACGCCTTGCCAGAGGCAATGTTCATACATGCAAAGGACCCCAAAGATGTGCTGCCCCAACACGTGGACAATAGAGACACTGTCATCCTGGTGGACTCGGTGGTCAACAGCGGCAAGTCGGTGGTGCAGTTCGTACAGCACATCCGCGACATCTGCGATCGGATTCGCATCGTTGTCATCGCCGGCGTTGTCCAGGCGCAATCTGTTACAGACGGCAGCGACTTTGCCGACATGCTCGCGCGTGACGACGGCCTGCATCTCATCGCTCTGCGTCTCTCGGAGAACAAGTTTACTGGCCGGGGCACCACGGACACTGGCAACCGGCTGTTCAATTCGACTTGTCTCCCTTAATCGCGCAAGCCGTAGCAGCGACTGAGGTCAGGCGTTGTTGGAAAGCTTTGACTGACCCTAGGAAGGCAGAGCTTGAGAAGTTCATAACCGGACCCCCTTCGAACTCTAAAAGTGTCTGCAGCCCTCTGATTGGTCAGTTCAGTTCACAGGGTTGGTTTCTCAATATTTAAATCAGAGTGCTTTAGCACTTTGATTTACAGCATATTTAAAATGGAACTTCGCCGGCAAAGCTTTCCATTTTAGTGACAACTTGTTGGCGGTACCAGGCATTTTAATGTATTACCTAGGTAGCTTGGAAGCCGATTGTTGGGAGCTTGTTTATTTCCGCAGCGGCGCCTACCTGCCAGAAGGCGCTTAAGATAGCTGAACGAATCTTAATAGAGTTCATTTGGGGCTTTGCTCATACGAAATAACTCGTACTACTTGTATTGAATTCAATGCTCTTTTGGAAGTAAAGCCCAGCCCATTGTAACGCGATACGTATACGGTATGTATAGCGTGATGGATAGGTAGCTTGCTTACACGTGGTTGAGGGCTTGAAAAAGGTTGGTAATGAAGGTGATTGGAGAATGGTGCAAGCTAAGCTTTAAGGACAAGACCGGCGATCTTTCCAATATCAGGGGAATCAATATCAGGGGAATCCCTATCTAGGTCACAAAAGCTTAGTATGACAAATTTAGGAGCAACGCTGATGCCGGCCGCCGCATTGATGCAGCTTTAGACTTGCGTCGGTACTCCACAATGGGTGCAGGCGGATATGCTGCGCTTGCCTCCTAGCAGACTGCTACACCACAATATAGTAGTCTACTGTACATCATCTACCTAAGTCAGTATAGAACCCGAGGTAGACTACTGTACACCACCGTGGATATGGGGTCTTCTTCCCACTTCGAGCATCAAACTTGTTACTACCTGGAAGCGAGGTGTTGGTGCGTTGTCAGGTACCACATAATGTCAGATCGCTCTGCGTCCAGATATGACATTGCATGATATGATGAAGAAGAATTCCCCCTCCATGGCAAACCTGGTTGTATCCGGGCCGCCCGCGGCAGCAGTCTCGACGCGTCTGTCGGAGTACCTATGTAAGTTGGGGAATCAGATGAGTGCATGGCCTCTGATCTCTGATCTCCAATCTCGGAACTCGGCAACCGTGATTCAAGGTCTGCAGGTGAGATACAACTACACAATACCTCAGCGTATACCCTATCATCGCCATCACCACCTCACCACCTGGCCACCTTGCCACCACATGGCATTCTGGGCGGACGAGCTAAGTTGAGGTGGTCCTGCTACCCATCAGAGTATCCACGGAGGCGGGGTTTCCCTGGCGTCTCGGTCAATGGCCCGCATTGTTGTTGTTGTAGTGTTGAAAGTTCCATGCAGTAACCGTATAATTAGACCCCCGAGGCCGACCATCATCTGTGCATTTATTTCACCGCTTTCTTTGATAAGTTGCCGGGATCTAATCTAATCAGGGCCGGCAGAAGGTTTCCGTGTTTCTGGCTCATTGTTTCGTCGGCCATCATGTCTTACAAAGGGCACTATCCCGGGTTAATCAACGCCGAAGATACTTGCCGCATCTAAGACTATACCTTATTCTACAACAACTCCGGCAGGTTTTATGTTAAAGTCTTCCATGTCCGGTAGACTGTTTGAAGTCGTCCATTATCAGGCTCAAGTTCGTGTTGTGCAGAGAGCCGAATCCTTCATCATTGGATGCGTAGCCGGGTCTCGTGATAGGTACTTACTTACAATGGATAGATCATAGTAGGTAGGCTATCCGAATTGTCTTGCTGCCCAACCGTTGAAACTCATGCACGTTAAAAATGGGGGCTTGACAGGTTAGAGCTGATTTGAGCAGGACTCGGATCGACTGATTCGGTCAACTGGAGATTGTCTGTCCCTTACCTGATCCATTGATTACGTGCAGATGCATCCTTTATGCCTCTTTCTCTTTCGCCTCTCACGTTGTAAACTCAACGTCAGCTGTTGCGCCTTTATACCGCTAGCAAGATGTTCCAATGCCATTTCACAGGACCCAAGCGTCTATCAGACACCCAAATAGGTGCTCTAGATTATCGGATTATCTGGACATAAGCGACGCTGCATGAGCCACGGGATTACGTATCCCGCCCACAGGATGACCCCAGTCAGCTCTCTTGCCAGCCGGTCGAAACGTCGCGTCCAGGGGTCTTCAGCCCCGCATATCCAGTAGGTATTATAAGCGCAGGTGGTTTTCTCTAGCACCCAGCGTCCAGAGTCTGGTCTCTCTTGTACTGCGTACATCCTACTATAATAAGCGTCGAATCTCTTGGCACCCGCCTCCAAGAACCTTAACCAAGACCTCCTCTGCTTGGCATGCAACGCCCAAGAGCTGTCAGAAACCGTCCACTACTTACTTGCTCTCTGCACCCTTCGCGACGGCGCCCGACCGCACTGCTGGGACGACCGGAGCACTGGGATTTTGCTTGGATACTATTTGTCACCAGGTTCCCGACAACCCCGACCGTCGTCGAGCCGGCTGGCCCGTTGCACTCCTTGTCCTGACGTCCTCTTCGAGCCAACCCATCGCCGTCCTGGTCGTCGCGCACGCGCGCTTCCCGCTCGCGAAGTCCACGTCGAGTTCCCCGGCCATTCGCGCCGCTCGTGCCATGCGAGGCACGCATATGCTCCCCCCGACTCGTCTATGGTGCTGACTAAATGGGTTCCAACCTCGACAATGTCGCCAACCTGCCGCTCAACGACCCGCCCCCCAAATCCTCTTTTTTCTCCCGCCTCACCGCCCCTATTCGCTCCCGCTCCCGCAACCTCGCCGACTTCCACGTCCGTCTGAAGGAGCCGCATCGCCAATATTCTGCCGGTGACCACGTCCATGGCTTTGTGATTCTCTCCGTCGTGAAGCCCATCCGAGTAACGCACCTGACTGTCACCTTACACGGTTATGTCCGCGCTTTCAAGAATGCCAGCGCTGCTGCCCAACTCGCCTCGGCCAATCCTGCAGTCATATCACATGGGGGTCGCAATGGCCGCTATCATGGAAATGGGCATGCATCCCTTTTCCAAGACGAGATCGTTCTGTGCGGCGAAGGGAGACTAGAGGCTTCCCGATGGGAATTTGAGTTTGATCTCCAATTCCCCGACTTGGAATTGCCGAGTAGCATCGATGTATGGGCGTCCCGTTGCAATTGGCTCATCGCATCAAAGTGACTAACTAATTGCTTGGATAGTTTGAAAGAGGCACTATAGGTTATTTTGTGACGGCGACATTGACCCGCCCGACAGCTATAGCCCCTACTTCCAGTTGTGAGGCTAGAGTCTCCTTAGTAGAGAAGGTTGACGTGGGGTTAGTTGGTTCGCCAAGGGAACGCAAGGTCTTCTTACAGACTATGAAAAGGCGAGCGAAAAAAGGCAAGGCGGTGGCCGCAGCGGTAACATCAGCGGCAAAAGGTCACCCGCCCAGGACCGAATTGGCGGAACCGTTATCGGACCGAGAGTCGACAAGGGCCACAGAGAGTCCGAACGACAGTACTATGAACCTAAGTAACCCAACACCAGCAGGTGTCGACGACACACCGCATAACGCAGTTTTGGCTGAGGCACAAAGCGAGATCAGTGGCGAGAGTGTTCCGAGCAATCAGAGCGCGTCTTATAGCGTACGAGGCGCAGATGCCAGTGGTGAGTCCACCGCGGGGAGCAAACATTCGGGTCACGACGAGAGAGAAATTACTGCCACAGTCGAGCTACTCAAAGGCGGATGTCTACCGGGAGACTTAGTACCGGTAAAAATCAGGGTTGAGCATAATCGTTACATGAAGAGCTTACATGGCATTATTGTGACGCTCTATAGACAGGGCCGTGTGGATTATGCTCCTCCAATATCCTCTTTTACAGGGCTTTCCGAGGAGGACGCGAAAAAGCTAGAGCGAGATGAATATTATCCTCGGTCAAAGACTGGACTTGGCGGCCTGTCTTTGTCTTCTGCAGGTTCGTGCAGTGTCTTCCGCAAAGACCTCTCGCAAGCCGTAGCTCCGCTTATCGTCGACCCATCCACGCTCACTGCAAACATCACAACTGCGGTCAGAGTCCCCGAGGATGCCTTCCCCAGTATCAGAAATGTACCAGGGGGGCTGATTACTTTCAAATATCATGTTGAGGTCATCGTTGATCTTGGCGGCAAACTCGTTGGCCCCTCAAGTGGCGCCACGCCGTCACAGCAGCCCAACCGGATAGCCTCTTCTGCTTCAGTACGCGGAACGTACGGCATCGATATGAACCTAATGACAAATTGGAATGGCGCCATTGTAGATACCGATCATATCAGACGACAGAAGGGAGTTATTTCCGTCTCCTTTGAAGTTGTTGTTGGGACCACAGATAGCTCGAGATCTCGAGGGAAAGCTGCTATACGCCCTTCTCCGCTGGCTCAAACTCCCTCTCAAGTTGAACCCTCCAACGGGCAGGAAGTATACGAGTATGACTGGCAGAACGGCGAAAATGGCGATGTTGATGGCCAGGAGGAATATGACTCTAATGGGTTTCAACAGCTGCAGTCTCAGTATTATTCCCCTGTGACGTCACCACAAACAGCGCATTATGATTTTCAACCCCACGAGACACAAGTTCCCATTTACGTACCACCTCCAGAAGTTGCCAATGAGGGCAATATTACAGATAAAGAACGTGCACGGCGGGCCGAGCACCGACTGCTTCCAAGCCAGCCTTCTCCACAAACCCCCGAGGCAGTGGCCGGCCCTTCGCAACCTTCAGCTCCTGATCAGACACCATATCCAGCAGCCTACAACCCTGCTCCTTCCGGCTTAAGGCCAGCGCCTGGTGTAAATGGCGAGGAGGGTGGTGGGCCGTCGGCCCCTACATTAGAAGACCTAGGCGCCAGCTCTTCTGGGCATCATACTAGCGATAAGCAAGAGCTGGAGCGTCAAAGATTACTGGCAGAAGCAAGTGCACCCCCCGACATACCTGATGATTACGACGGCGAGGAATCTCCCGCCCCCAATCTCAATCGGACCGCGTTACCCCTGCGGTCTCATGAGCCGTCGGCGCCAATCTTAGATGAAGATAATGGTCATGACACCGGGGACCATTATGATAGCATAATAGGGGTGTCGAACTCAATGAGTGCCTCAGAGCCGTTACCCAAATATGAACGGTGATACTATGGGGATGACGGGCCAGAGCAGCGCAACGCTAGACCTTGAATACATGGTTTGGGTTAAATGGGAGGCGTTAATCATTATATATATCCCCTTGGGAAAAGTAGCATCTGCATCGTTTGGCGGCCTTCTTGTTGGGTAAATATCTGTGCTGTATATTAGTCGTGATCGACTTAGTCATATTTCTAGTTAGGATAAACGATGGAATGAGATGAATGAACAGATCAAAAAGGCGGCCGTTCTGAGATTCCGACTTCTTTTGTCTCCTATTCTACTCTTAACCTTGAGTCAGTCATGGAATCCTGAAGTCGTAGTCTAAGCAACTTCGACGGCCACTCTCCCCGTGGAGTTGCTTCATTTGAATAGGTTCACTATAGTTAAATATCAGTAAAATTTATAAGTAACTATAGACTTGATTCATTCTGATAACGGACTTCGACGGACGTGTGAATGACCCGAATCTATGAAACAAAGCCTTTTTGACATGCACCTTCCTTTCTCTGAATACCACGAGTGTCTGACAATGTTCGACTAGTAACATTGTTTTTAACAATGACTTATACTCAGACTGCATAAAGAAGTGAATCTTTTACGAAACACCACAATCGTCTCAATAACATGGGCCTTAGTGCGGGTTTTATCATAAAGTAACTGCTGCGGCTTGTCGAAGAAGCATCAGAGTACATCTCCATAGTATTACACATCACCATAACAACTGAAGCCATGGAAACATCCAGAAACCGCGTAGAAATTCTCGCAGCAGTGAATTTCGTAGAGAGTCATTTTTCAGATGGCCAGGGTCACAAAACACATTCTTGGAGAATGTCTAATGCTGCAAACTCGCACTCACACTCACACTCACACCCACACCCACCGCCACAGGACCTTCCTCCGGGCGTCCCGGCCGATCAATATTTTAGCGGTCTTCCCAACTACCCTCCGCCGGGCCTCGTTAGAGCCTCACCCACAACTCTGGCCCCGGTTCATCTAATTACCAATGAGGATGCGTCACTCTTTAGTGATTTCGCTGGATACCTCGATAATGGGGTCGATGAGGACGGCAATCCCGTGGTTGTAGATTTAACCTGTTCCATCTGCATGGAAAGTAAGCTTCTGGTCTCCAACTGTCAAGCAGCTAACAGTTCTTCCGACTCGAGGCCTTCTGAGGATCTTTGTGTCATGCCCTGTGGTCATTTTATAGGATACGACTGCCTTTACGAATGGCTGCTAACCACGGCGAATAGTACTCCAACCTGTCCCCTGTGTCGTTTCGAGCTCGTGTATCGCTGTGGACATGATGTCGAGCCTAGGGAGTACACCTCCTTGATGACCAGGAGAGAGCAAGTGCCATTGACGGTGCCCGAGGGGGGTATGGTTCCCAATTACTGCGACGCTTGTTACGAACGTTGTATTATGCAGGCCGTCGAAAGGCTACGGCATCTACTTTTTCCTGACGACATTTTAGACGGCGATTTGCAGTACGAGAACTCGGCGGAGATACTGAGGAGCACGTCGGTGCAGTTTAGACGCAGGGTTTTGAACTACTTATACATGAACGAGCATTACGTTCGTTGGTAACCTCTCACCATGTTGCCCCTTTTCGTGTTAGACTTTATTGTGGGTTCACAATAAATTGACTACAGGCTGCTAGAAAAGGTTCCCATTAGCATAGCTGATAATAAAAAATAGAATTGCTATAATTATTTAGAACCTCTTAAGTTCGAAGTCCTGTCTGTGTTTTTGAAGTTCTAAAGTTTTAATCATTTTTACTTATACTGATAACATGTAACCTAACATACTAAGAACATTAAAAATCTCGTAGGCGCTCCTAATATAATACAATTCTACCTCTTCTTCTTAAATCTTAAGATATCCGGGAGTGTACATTCATTAATAGCAAATATATCAACCCCGTGATCTTGATATCTCTGCTGAATACTCTGCCTACTATTATATTACTGAGATAACCTCTTAAAACTCCCTAGGGGCCTCGATTGAATTTAGTAATGACATATCGTGGTGGGCGAGGTATAAATGAATGAGTTCTCCCTCGCTCCCCCTTTTCTATGACCCCTTTTGCACTTTATATATGAAAACTAATGATTTATTGACAGATATTCAACTATAATCAGTCGCGCTACTTTAATACGCATGTATCAACATTTTAGCCACTGATGAATTTGTAACTTACACGAAGAGAATTGGAAAAGGAAGCTGACCTTGCTCTTTGACTGTTTCTAGGAGGGTTTCAAGTAAATAGAACCAGATGGGTCCGAAAGAGGCTAGTTTTACTATAATAAGTTACGCTGTTTACCTACCCTGCCGATTTCCACCTTGATGCACCAGTAACGAAGTGGATATTTGGTGTTGTAGAGGAGATGGAGTGGACTACATCGAATTTATCGTGAGGGGTAGTTCCATTACATGGCCTGATAGAAAATGGTGGAGTGATAGGCTTGGGTTTTACTGTGTTTCGCAAGTATTTTTTATCTAGTCCTCGTTGCTTCTTTCTAGCAGTCTGGAATTGTTCGATAAGACACCCTTGAGATGCTTTTGAAAGATCAAATCCGCATCTTGCACCTGTTGCCCCCCACGCAAAACGACGTTGAGTCTCCAGTCGTCTGTGAGATCAGCGTAGCGTCGCGATCGGATAACCCGGACTACGAAGCGCTGTCCTACGCGTGGGATGACCGCGCCCCATTGACCATTCAGGTGTCTGGCAGCGAGGTGAAAGTTACCCCACGGTTGTACAATGCACTGCGCCAACTGCGACTGCGCGACCGCGTCAGGAACCTGTGGATTGATCAGCTGTGCATTAACCAGTGGGATCTAGACGAGAAAGCGCAGCAGGTTCAGCTTATGCGTAGTACTTACACTCGCTGCAGTCGATGTCTGGTGTGGCTCGGAATGCCACCCGCTGGTGTCACTGCCGCTGACGCGAAAAACGCCTTCGACATTATTCGCTATCTGGCTGCAGTTTCGACGGCTGATGCCATGGAAAGCCTGCCCTTGCCCCCCGCCTTGGCAGATGATCGCCCAGCTTTCGATCGCGCCATGAATGCCCTGCGTGCCGTTGTCCATGGACACAACCCCTGGTGGAATCGCGTCTGGACAGTGCAAGAAGCAGCGCTCCCTGACGAGGTCCTCCTTCTTTTTGGAAACATGACGATTACTTGGGACATTATTATGGCAGCGGTCAACACCTGGACTAGAAGGGGTATTCCGTGGCGTTTGGGGCAGTGGCTTTCAAAAGAGCAGCATGGTTATCTTAGCGAACTGATGGTTCATTCAGTATGGGTCAATGTAGCTAAGAAACGATATGATAACCCCCTCGAAACTGTCAACAGGTGGCGTTTTCGTTTGGCAAAAGACCTTAGGGACAAGGCCTATGGTTTATTTGGTCTTTTCCCGACGGGAAGTCGTAAGCGATCTATAGAGCCATTTTCTTCCTGTTTTAACTGCTTGTCAGGACAACGAATGTATTTCAGGAACATGCAAACTCCCGACTCTTGTACCCCTTTTTACCTGAAAGGTTAATTACTAACTCAAATGAACCACAGTGCCTCGATCCGAAGAGTGTAGGTATGACATCCCTGTGGCGGATGTGTTTAGCGGCATGACAGTCGAAATGATCGTGAATGAGAAGGGCCTGCGACCTCTAGTAGGCAATCCCAGACTCGAAGCCT
This sequence comes from Xylaria scruposa, assembly GCA_022385635.1. Lineage (NCBI taxonomy): Eukaryota > Fungi > Ascomycota > Sordariomycetes > Xylariales > Xylariaceae > Xylaria > Xylaria scruposa. Next base: position 128,830 of record MU280217.1, read on the forward strand.
ACAAAGCAACACCTGGCATCCCTCGATGGGCTATAGATCTTTCAGGATGGCCAGATCACGACCTTGATTGGTTTTACCAATGTTACGGCTACGATGTTTATGACGCGGATAAGGGACTTGAGCCAATTGAATTAGATGCTGTTTCAGCATGCGTCTCGGAAAAGACGTTAAAGTTGAAGGGTGTCCGTATTGGGTCAGTCAAATGCGTCCAGGAGGGAATTCGAGGCTTCCGCCGCGGGTGGAGTGAAGATATCTCTCTAAAAGAAACGATGCAAAAGTGGTTTGACACTGTGGAGGGCAAGGTGGCGGCAGCTGTCGTTCCTGACCCATACCCTGCGGGCTACTCTCGGTCGGAAGCTTTCACAAGGTTGATGCTTGGGGATGTAATCAGAGACAGGAACCAAGTACCTGAAGATCGTGAGGTGAATGAGCATTTCGCAGACGTCTGGGCCTTGATGGGTTCTCAAGATGTCGACAGCGATATTCATCTGACAGTGTTTGGCATGCTGGCCAACCAAGCACTTGTCATAACGCAGACGGGTTTGATAGGATCGGCGCTTATTGATACGGAACTGGGGGATGAGATCTGGATATTCAGAGGAGGAAAAGTTCCTTTCACACTACGTCCTCGCGATAGTGAGAACGGCGCAGAATACGACTTCGTAGGCAAGTGCTACATTCAAGGCATTATGCAAGGCGAAGCATTTGCGAATAATAGTTCTTCACAAACAATATCTGAGCAGATGGTTACTATCCATTAGAAAATCAGCCCTGAAGTCTGAGAATAAAGCTTTTCACAGCCATATTTGGGCATATTTGGAATATTAAAGACTTGGTACGATGGCCTCTGCTGACTCATTTTGGCGATAGTTCTGCCGTTCTATTTTTTAACCGCCATTATGTAATAAGTAAGAATCTAAATATTCCATAGCAATTATGCTCACAACTCGAGCCCCGCGAAGAGTACCGGGCTGCGTGAGATTCCAACTGGGATTCATCAACGCACATATAGTTTTGGACGGCTCAAGTGCAGCCCTTAACTTAGAAAGCTGAAAGGATCATCGGCAGCAAGCTTCCACATTGCGCACGTAAAAGCCTGAATATATATCTTAGAACCAGGATTATACTTAGAAAAGAAGCCGAAGGCCATAAAACTAAACTATCTGCGCCGATTCATAGACTTGGCCGATTTAGGGGGCGCGCGAGGGAGAGTGTTTGCTATTATCTGAGTTATGCTATTTATGCCATGAGAGGCAACTAGAGATCCTAGATGAGATTCACAACTCCGTCCGTAGATAGTTGTTTAGGTTAGTTTACAATTTTATGTGGAGTTTCTATTGATTGTAATTATAATTGTGAAGAGTATATTCAGGGTGCACATGTCGGCTGTCTACCTTTATCGCGAGCAAATACATAAAGCCTCTAAATCCTGACTATATTGTAATCTATAATATCGCAGCAACACTTAGATGCCCATCCGCCTCGCGGCCCATCGAGACCACTGCCAGGGATGCTCATAACCACCAGGCTGAGCATCATAGTACTCAAAGCCACCAACACCGCCAAAGTCAACATATTTCTTTACTAGTTTCTCAATAGTCGGCCCAGTCTCATTAAGCCCAACCCAGCTTGACCGCGGCAGTGGGTATGTAAAGTCCGAGCTCGTAGTGATAGTTGTCACGATGCGCTCTGGCTTCCAATTGCCCTCGTTGATGCATCGCTCGTAGTATCCCGGACCCTTGAGACCCGTCCACGAGCCCCCGTAGAATTGCGCGTTGTACCAGCTAATATTAGATGCGGCACGCTGTTCTAGGGCGCGGTAGCTGAAGCAGCTTACTGAGCCCTCATCTAGAAGCGCGTTGGAAACGGGTGCCAGTGTGATGATGAAATCTTGACCAAAGTCGGCACGGAGCCGGCTGATGAGGTGATCGGTATCATTGAGATTCATGGATTTGTCACTGCAGGAGCCTTCGCCATCCTCGATGTCTAGATCAATGCCGTTCAAGCTGTGGTTTGTGATCGTCTGGTGTACTAGATTGTAGTATGTATCAAATGCAGGGTTGTCCTCTTTGAGGAACTCGTAACCTTGGCGGAACCACATGGATACCTTAACGCCTGCATCTTGCACCATCTTTATCTCATCCCAAAACCAGTCATTGGCTGGCTCGTCGGGATTGCCACCGTTCAGGCGCATAGTCTTGTTTGCGATACCAAACTCGCCCATCAGAACATTGGTGGCGTAGGTCTTGTTGTCTGCATTGTCGACAAGCAGGTTAATGTGAAACTTTGCACCTTGGTCGTTGGTCTGCTGACCGTAGTACTGGACAACCCGCCTGGTCCCTGTCTGGGAAGCAGACACTTGGGAACCAAGCGTTAAGAGAAAAGGTAGAGTCTTGGTGAACAAGTCCTTCATCTTGAACAAAATGATCTTGATGTGAGTATAAAATGTCTTCGGTCAAGATACAAGCTCTCCCACGTTCCTGAGAAGCCATTTTATAGTTTTCTGTTCCTTCAAGGCCTTGCTGACGCATCCTCGTCATGTTATTGCGCCCGTCAATAGAATCTTGCCCTGATATTTCAACTTAACAAGTAAAAAGCAGGTACCGACCCCCCGGCCCCTGTCCCGGAGATCTAAACAGTATGGAACCCACAACTTTGGAGAGCGCCGTGACGTCAATTAGGAGGCGGCGCATAGCCTGGTTTCTAATTCGAGCTTCTTCCTCCACACCTCCGAGTCCCGACCATCTGCGGCAGTGAGACCGACTTCCGGGCCGACCCTCCAAATGGCCCTACCTTGCCGATCCTGGATCACGAATGGCTTCAATTACGTTCAAGCTCTGTGCTTAGATCAGCTTATCGCCATACACTACGTCAATCGTAAAGCGATACTGGGCCCATTATACTCAATTCCTTAAGACAATTGCATCGCCCCTTCCCTATCGTAAGCTCCTTCATCACGATCCATGACACGCGACCTGCATAGACCTAATATCCTTATCTACTGTTTGAAGAGACGACCCTTGCCACCATCGATGCTGCACACTTCAATCCTTAGGTTTTCCGCGATCATCGCCTATAATGAAAACGAACGCTGCAAAATGGGTTGAGTATTACCTCATACCCTGATGTTGTGATCAAATCCTTCCTTAACGCCTGATCGACATTCGGCTGTGCCGTTTCACGTCCTTTCTCGATCTGCACCTGAGAGCAATCCATACATTGAGGAGCAGGCTAACATGGACGTCTTCAAAGGTTGCAGCCCGGAGGATACCCGTGGCTTCATTGCCATTCAGGCGATCCGGCTAGAGAAGCATGGTGCGGCTAAGATCCAGCAAAGTGAGTCCTTAGCTCAGGGCTCATAGAGGAGCCCAGCTACCTCGGTAAAGGGGAAGAGCAAAAGATCGCAATGTTCATGCACGGTTATTCTAGCTTAGGGAAAAAAACCAGAAACCGAAATTAGTCCCCGAGAAATTTTCACCACCGTCTATGAAAGCTGTGAAAACCCCAACTGGTGAGCATGTACTCGCTATATAGTATATAGAACAGATACTGCCATAAATGACCTGAATTCTACACGACAATTGAAGTAGTTGACGCTGTCAGCAATCTCTTACCATGGTAGAATCAGTCCGTGCTGAGTCGCCATATGTCACGACCTCTGGGTATTGAAGGCAACGTAGGGGTAAGTCTTGAATACTTGTTGTCGCACAAGGAGCTCCAACAACTACATCTACAGGCTAGAGATATATATACAAAATGCCCTCTCTGTTCTGTTACTCTAGGGGGGCGGTATGCAGCTGTAGGTATCGCGAGGCTTCGCGAGAGTCTGACACCATACATGTGGCGTCGTCTGCCTCGTGCTCGATGTCTGTTCTGAACTTCGACTCCTTGATCATGCATACGTAGGACGTGATATTATAGAACTCCTGGTGGCTTCTCCTCGGCATGCCATGGGAGTTTTTCTTTCAGCCGCTCCATATCCTTTCGCCTTCTCTGCTTCGGTTGCGATATAATGTACCGATACCATAGAACGTTTACCAACACGGTAATAGGGATGGTTATCACCCAATAAATCCAGAACTTTCCTGAGACGACACCGCCATCACCAAAATCAAAGAAACTCGTGCTGAACACAGTAGATATAAAGGTTGGCGGCAAGAACACGAGCGTAATGAATGCGATAGCAATCATAGCCTGGCTATCTTTTCTAGTTGCTTCAGCTAACCCGGCGGCCGTCAGGTTGTAAGCTAGCTGGATCTCATTCTGGATTCGTTCCTGGTAGCAGATGCTGCGGCGATGCGTGGAGTAGGTAAATTGCGAAGCCCAGAGAAGCTTCTGGCGTGTTTGTCTGTGTACTATAGACTTTGCCGTTTTGAGTCCACCAATGACGCTGTCGTGACATTCGATGACGCTGTCGAGTGTTTGTTTGTCGACATTCAGAATCTCAACAAGAGAGGCAACACGACGGGCAGTTATATGTAGTTCGGAGTAGTCGTGAAAATAATTCACGTCGTTCTGGTCTTTGTTGTGCTCTTCTAGCTGCGCGTACTTGTGCTCTTGTCCACCGACGTCGCCGTCGACTTGACCTGATTCCCAACCGAAACGATCGATTAATCGTTCGTACAGGAGGGGATATAACCACAACGGATCACTTAAGGCCTTGCATGGCACGAAGTTTCTTAGGTCGTCTGAGAGCTGTGATGCAATCTCTTTTAGATCCGAGATGATGAGAATTCTCGACTGATCTGAAGTTCGATCCCAGTGCGTAAAAACCCAAGTATCCCGCCACTTGAGATTGTTCGGCTCGAATAATGTTTGCGAGCGACGTTTAAGCCACGTTTCTGGATAAACTGGTCAAACTGAACTTTGAATTTCACTAAAGGTTTTGTCGTATCATGACTTACTAGTAACTACGATCTCGTCTTGGTCATTATATTCATGCTCATAGCCGAAAAAGCCATTCGAATGAATAAAGGTAGGGTTGGTAGAAGCGCGCTTGAAAAATTCAAACGATTCAGTAGCAAGTGTGTTAAAGTAAGGGTCTCTAGATATTTGCTTAATTGTGATTGCCATCCTGTGTCACAGTGAGATAGATCCGAGCGTGGCCTAGTGTATCTAAGACGTACAGTACTGTCACTTTAGACGTTTTGAAAAGACCACAAATGTTATCTCGCGAATAGGCGTCGAACTCGGATGTCTGATCAAAGACGTTGAATCCCCTGGTCTCCGATCCTGGAAACTCAGTTGCGGGCCTGGCCGGGGACTCTCGAAAAACTTACCTTTGGGAAGGTCAAACACCCGTAGGACTTTTCCTTCCCTGAAAGCTTTTTCGTCCGTCATGATATCTGGATGGCCCTGCCACAAGATGAGAGGAATTGAAATAGGTTCAACTTTTGGGGTAAGCCTTAATCATACATACCTAAGAGGTCAATTATTCCTATCCTGGAAGACTGCATGGTGGCGCTAACAATGCTAAATTTAGCTTGCTATATGCAATCCTAGGCATAATACGGACGCTTTTTTGCTTTTTCCACATACATAATCGCTCATTTATTCTTATAGGTATCTCAGTTTTGCCCTTTTGCTTAGGTAATGCTCGCTTATGCTGACAATGCTATCTGTGTAAAACTCTAGGATTGACTATTGTCTGTCTTCCTTTTTGCGTTCTTTGTGTCGCTCTTTGATCTTGTTTTACTTTTATTTTCTTTCGGGTAGTTATAGCTTTCCTTTGTTTGATACGCTGTTCTTCTCGTTTCTAGACTTCCAATGCTTAGCTAATGCTACTAAGCTGAACCCTAGCATTATATAGGTAATCTAGGGGCTTGTATTATTTTCCCTTTTATGTGAGTTGCTAAGAAATAAAATTCCCTAAGGTTAGTTATAGATTAGGATCTAGTTAAGCCTTTCCATCGTTGTTCCTTGATCGAGATTAGAGATATCTATCCTTCTAATCAAAGTCTTGACTAAAAGTACCCAATCACATAGCCCCAACTATACCCCGGAATCTTCAAATGACGGTTCTTTCTGTTTGATCCAATCTGCATGTCCCCACCTTCACGGTGGCATGAACTCGTCTAGTATCTTCACCCAGTATCCGAGATCATTGGTGTCTTGCTCATCTTCATCCTCTAATGTTGATTGCCATTGTACCCCTATTTCTTCAGCTTTCAGCTTGTCGTTTTCGGTTAGTTGAATCGCCTCTATATCAGCCAAAACAGGCTCCATTCTCGGAGACCACTCTGTAGTCAGAAAGTCTGTAAATCCGTACTCGTGTCTATCTTGGCTTTTAAAGCTGCTGTAAGCGATCTGAAAATCTTCAAGGAGGATCTCTAAAAGATCTAATTTCTCCCGATCTTCGTCTTCGATTTCCACAATCTCTTCGTCGGACAATTCATACTGTATCTCTGGCATTTGACAACAGGTATGCCGTAAATCCAATGCTTCGAATGTAAAATACCTCAAGGCTAATCTGGCAACCCTATCCCATTCGGATAAGTCTAAAACTAACCCTTTTAAAGAATTCGATATGTTCTCGGCTATCTTGGGAAACAAGGGTTTATTTTTCGCTTTCTTCTGTTGATTAGGATTCCATCTACCCGTGGCTAAGTGCCATGTCTGCTTAAAGAAGATTTTCATCGTATGGCATCCAGCCTCAACGCATCGACAACGGCATTCGTCGTGTCGATCCACAGGTGCCACAAGCGAAACAAGTTCGCGATAAGGCTCTACCTCGAGAGACAGAAGGTTGGTGGAAGGGCGTCTTGGTGCCTGTTTCAGAATGAACTGAGCTGCTGTGTATGTGGTGTACCTATAACCGTGATAACTATTTCTATCTCGTACCGGGAATGGCTGCAAAATATTTGCTCCATGCTCAATAAGCCACAAAATATACGATGGTCGTTTGGAGCCAAGATAAATATGAAATGACAACGGGGAAAAGCCGTGAGTATCAATCAGGTCGATATCGCGAAACCACTTCTCATAAAGGAGCTCTGCCAGCTGATTATCCCAATCACGTTCGAATGCCTTACGATCATGATAGACTGACGTGTGAAGCGTATCCCAGCCAAACTCTGAGATTTGCAATGTTGCACGAACTGATGCAGGAATACTGATATCATCTTGGCACAAGAGTTCAGAAACTCTGCGTGCGTGAAGGTCAAGCACAGAGAGTTCATTTAGACGGTGATGGTTCACAGCCGAAAAAGGTAAGAACCGTCGTCCAAGTTCTTTCAGTACTGCCCTTTCAGAAACAAGATGATCGATAATTTTGAGCCTCGCCGTATGAGACATATCTTCGACGCAGTCCTCCAGGAAGTCGGATCTGCAACTCCATCCGGAAGCCAAGAGTATTCCCACACACTCGATACATGGACAATTAGAACAAGCTACCCACGAATTCCCATTCAAACAGAGTGTAGGTGTCAGGCGCAATGCATAATCTAATGCATAATCCCCATTTTCGTCCTGGATGTTAAGCTCTTGCGAACTGGCGGCAGCCATTAAAAGTCGCAGTATTCTTGGGTTATCTGTTGCGAAGTGAAATGGAGTTTGGCGCATCAGATTCTGTTCGTGTATTGTGGAGGGATACAGCGCAATAATATTTTCAACTTTGGCTTCGTCCCCGAGGAGAATTGCAGTGGTAAGCGGGCCACAGCCAAGAACTGGAAGGTGGAATCTTTAGCGATCACTATCTCGTCCAAGCATGATCAAAAATTACGCACACTCAGTCACCTCTATAGTGTTACGAAACCCAAAAAATTCGCTGTGCCAACCCCTTCCGTAACTATAATCAAGTCTGTAATTGTGGAAAATTGACGCCTCCGGAGCTTCTTCGCAAAGAGTAAACATCAATCTTCTGAAATTGAATACACTTGTCAAACTTCGCTTGATGAGTCGAGTTCCTGGCGAACTTGTAAATGATCAGCATTTCAACTTGCTACGTATAGTGGCGTCTTTATAACTAAAAACACAGCAATGCAGAAGAGCTTACGCTCCTTGGTCGTCAACCAAGAGGGGTGGCAATCCAGCCTCCAACAATAATTTCGTCATCGCCATGAAGACCTCTTCATGACCAGTCAAATGAAAATCAAAAGCGCTTAGTACCTAAATCAAACATGTCTTTAGTCAGTATTGCCGCTGGGAATAAACCAAAACAAAACACTGCAAAAACGCCAGCATATGAAAGTAGTGAGACAGCTGACGAAGGCTAAACTAGGCGGCTCACATCAATCCAGTAATGCATCACAGACTGCCCTTTGCTGTCAACCTCATAAGGGGAAGATTTTCGGCACCTATAGTGTTTCAAGATTCTACGAACTGTTATCTCGAAAAGCTGCAACTTCATGAGCTTGAGCGGTGTTCCGTAGGTCCGTAGACAGGAACCTAGAAATTTCAAAGTCCGGAAGACAGGTGATCGTTTCTCGTCAACTACTGGCCGAATTGTGATATTCGGAGTAATACTAAGTCCTCCTGATCCCGTACAGAGGGATATGGAGACATCGACTGCTTTGGAAAGAAGCCACTGGAGCCCATTGTAGGACAAACATAATGAGTTCGATTTAGAAATGACCTCACTCTTGGCGTATCTGCATTCAGGCAAGTGTTTCCAACGGATATTACTCAGCATGTTGACTGATAGACCTCCGATTTTCGTTTGTAGGCGGAGGCTTTCGTGATGTTGTCGGCATATACAGCTTGACATGCATCTATTTGTATCAAGACTGTGATCGGTCGGATAGCCACGAGTCCTTTTAAGTCTAGGTTTGGACTCATCACGCTGTTCTATTGTAAACTCATGTTCCACACCATCTTTCTCACGATAGAGGTTGCAGAGTTTCTCGAGTTGTGCAGGAGACGAAATCAGACGATACAAGGCACGTTGCTCTGCCGTCTAACGAGGAATTCGATTAGTCAAAAACATTCAATATAAGCCAGTAGTATGATCTGCTTACCGCATTAAGAAGATGTGGCGGATCGTGATCCTTGCTCTCGGCCAAGTCCTTCAGTAAATCCTTGGCACCTCCGGGTAGTTCGGACCTCAAGAGTGTCAGGTTTGCTACTGGGTCGGCATCCAGTAGGTTTCTATAAGGGAAGGTTTTGCTTAGGCCTTCTCGAAACTCGGCCTGAGCCTCTTGGATTCTACGCGTCAAACTTTCTTCCTGTCTTAATATAGTTGCAGACATCGAAGCGAAACCTTGCTGAATATCTGGGAGATTTGTGCTCAAAGAGTTTTTGATCTCGAGCAGAGCTTCGTCTACCTGGGGTATAAACATGTTTAAACTAGCTTTGATCGACGAGGATGTGACGTTATTGGCAGTCGAGGTTGCGTCAAGCGAGGAGAGCTGAGTGAGAGTATTCGCGCTAGATTCGTTGATGGAGGAGACGATTACCCTAGTAACCAGCAGACTATCAGCAGCATATCAGATAATTTGGAACAAGATTGATCTTACAGACCAAGAGCACGTGTGGTCGCGTCAAGAGACAAATTAGTTCTATCAAGCCGCTGCTGCAATGCTTCAAGAGTACGTCGATGAAAGGGGAATTGCATCTTCTTTTTCGCATGCTTGAAATTCAAATTGAAGTTCTGTGGCTGTCCTGTTGAGTCCGTAAGAGTTTTCATGAATTCTTTCAAAGCTTCTAGCTCCCGCTCGCTTGATTTCAGAGCTTCCAGGACCGTATTGCCGGCGATCGGATGCTTCAACGCAATATCTGGAATTGCATTCTTCAGTATGTCAAGAGAGCTTTGAATGTTTTTGGTTTGCCGTTGAACGGCATTAACCTCCTCATCACAGCGGCGGACGGCATCGACATAAGTAATTATCCGTGTGGAGAGTTCCAGCCCAAGTGACACGATACCCGAAACCGAGGCGGCGATACCAAAGGCCGCCGCCATTATGATCTCGTTTATCCAACGACTTTAGTAGCTTTGGAACGTCACTACTAAATGATCCAGTGAGTTTGCTGTGATAAGGTGTGTAGAGAGTGACGATAAAAGTATTAAGCGCTTTATGTCGTCGACATAGCCACCTTCCCCGCTCTACTCTTAACCAAAGGTGCACTTTCTAGTCACGTGAGGCAAGGCATAATTCATAAATATAATATGCTGATTTTCACCTGTTATGGGAGCAGGCGTGTTTATAGCTAGAGACTTGGTTCAGAGACTTTCGAGCAACAACAGCACTCATACGGGCCCTATACCAGAGATCCTGACATATATTCCTTACTTGGACCTGGGATGTCTTAAGCTAAGCTAAGTAGTCATTGCAAACTGTAAAATGGAAGATTTCTAGGTATAAATTACGGGAGGTATCCTCCGCATTTGACATAAAGATTAAGGGAGCTCCAAAATGAATGAGAGGGCCTTCCAAGCCTTCGAGCAAATTATTGCTTTCTTAGCTAAATACGTCACCTGGTGCCATTTGGCTTTTGTATACTATTGATAACTTGTCATTACCTACAAACTGAAATGTTTATTTTGTTTTCGTTAATATGTTACTCATATAAATATGTTATCAACAGCCACGGGTCATATGTTTCATACCTGATTATCTTAGAAGTACGTCTTGGTCAGTGATAAGTAACTGGCTATCTTGGTAGCCTGAGTTTTGTGGTTGGTTAGGTAAAGGAGCGGGACGCATGTCGTCTGGTTCCTCAGGAGTCTCCTGGAGAGTAGACAACTATTAACCTCCTCCTGGATTCTGTTGGGACGTATAAGGGACTTTGTATATAGGAATCTGTTTCTGCAATATGCGAGGTTAATGAGCCTATGATAATAGGCGCGTCGTCCACAGTAGTTTGCCCCGTCGGGTATTATACATTGCAGGTACACATAACCAATTTGATGACAACCTTGCTGTAGTCAAGAGTTGTAGCTCATGTGCTGTACTATATGCACCTAACATTTAGTTCCAAGCCTTACACTACTCTTATATATAATGCTATCATTGGTACATGGATTCTTTGAACGTTGAATGGGTTCTATTTCACCCATGATAGTTCAAATCGCTGGGCCTAGTTAACCTCTTCCGCCTCCGGCTTACCGCTGTGCTCTAAGCTTGGTACCTTGCTACACAGCTTGCATGCTAACTGCAACCGGTTACAGTTCGGGTAGGAGTTTGCACTCCGTTCACTATATCACGCATGCCAGTGAGCTGCTGAGAAATTAGACCAATCGAACTGGCTTATGGCCCTAAAATTGGACGTCGGTGCGAAAATATTATCGGCGGCAGCAGTAGCAGGCTTCTTTCGCTCGCTTGAGTCAATGTCTACGGTCGAATCTCAATTTCCATAACAATCTATTAGAGAGGTCGGGCGATAAAGCTGGCAGAACATTAGCTTAAAGCCGAAGAATTGCAACACATCATTGAATGGAGCCCGTGTTGTGTGAAGCGCTGCGTTTCACGGTTGTTTTCGAGCTAGTTGTTTGTAAAATCAAGTAATGTGTCTAGGTAAGGGCAGAAGACAACCCATATTGTCGCAGGCCTAGATATAGGAAGACACCATTCGTAGTAATTTGAAATCCCCTTATAACAGTATCATAAGGCACAATGCTCAAAAACGTGGAACGATCCCTTGTTATTAAGTAGCTAGGTAGCGCCCAACATGATTTTTTGAATCCTTTGCGCAACAGCAAGTTTCTATTGCCTACCTCAAGTACAGAGTCCAAGGAAACAGAAATGATCGAAAAATATGTTCATTCATTTATAGACCAGATTTTTTGACACTATTATGAGCTGTATATAGGCTTTAGGAGAGTGAGGCAAGCAACGCGAATGCTTCTGCCAGGGGCAATTAGTTGAGCGTTGTTGTACTCAAGCTATCAAGTCATTATGGCGAAAGATATCTGCAGGCACTGATTAATCCTACGATAGGTGAGCAGATACTCGAGTATTCAGTCTGATCCTATCAATCTGTGATACCGAGTGAAATAGTGCTGCCTGATTGACCCTTGGTGGGAGGACAATACAATGACGCGGCGTCTCCACTCGACGGATTCTTTAGAGTCACACATTTCTGCCTGCCAACTTATCTTTCTCGCCCCTTCCCCCCGCATTTCAATCACCGTCGTGCAAGCTGTTGAACTTGTGTCAAGGACGCGCGGCTTATCCGGCCAATCTAAACAGTCCGCCGCAAATACATTTGGTCGTTCGACTACTTGGTGGACTGTTTCGGCTCTGAAAATGTGCACTGCATACGTAGGCAGTTTGCCTTCGGGTGACGCGAAAGCACCAGTCCGCTTGGATAGGTAACTGTAGTAAGTGATTGGATTCACCGTAGCTTGTGTAGCGTATAGATAGCAGGCAGGTATATATATAAGTGCAGGACATCCTCGAAACTCTAGAGTCGAAGTTCGAACCATCACCTTCTTCCACAATGGACAACAGCAACAGAAACCAGAATAACAACGATCCTGCAGCTCCCTTCTGGGAATTTCTTCGATCCTTTGAGACCAATAGACAGGCATGGCCTGGATATGGAGTAGATAATATGGGGTCAGGATCCCGTGATCGTTTCTTTGATGCCGCCGGTTCTGCGCCGTCGTTCGGATTCGGGACATGGCCTTCATCTTGGGGAAGAAATATGATGGGCGACCACCACAGATGGGGTGACCATGCCGGCCATCATCACGACAACAGACGTGACGACTCTGGCGACAAGGAGTCCAACGCAGAGGAGACAGATGCCTCTTCCGATACCTGCGGCGGACATCCGACGCCCCCTCCACCACCTCCACAAGATCCCTTTCACCCGCCTCCACCTCCACACGGCCACCATCCTCGCGGCCCCCCACCGCCCTTTGGACCGCCACGTGGCCGAGGAGGCCGATGCGGCCGCGGTGGACGCCGTCACCGCCCGCCGCATCCCGGCAACAACGGTCTCGCTGACCTCCGTGCTCTACTAAGCGCCTTGCCCACGAACCTGTTCGCTCGCAATTTTGCTGACCGGTATCGCGCCGGGGCTGCGAGCGCCACCCCGAATCAAGACGATGCGTTCATGCCTCCTGTCGACATTTTCAGTGCCGAAAAGTTGTATATACTGCACGTCACACTTCCGGGCGCTAGTAAGGACGACATTAATGTGAGCTGGGATGGCGACAAGGTCAACATCACGGGTGTCGTGCATCGTCCCGGGAACGAGGAGCTCCTCGGAACTCTAGTCTCGAGCGAGCGGAAGGTTGGCATGTTCGAGCGAAGCATCAAGCTACCGCCGCCCGGTAGTAGCGAGAACGAAGATGTCGATGGATATGGGATCACTGCGAAGATGGAGAACGGCATCTTGATTGTGACTGTGCCGAAGGCTGAGAAGGATTGGACCGAGGTCCATAAGGTCGAGATTGAGTAAGGGGGCTGTTGGTATCCGGTATCAGTCAACAGATGGAAGGTCGGCGGGGAAACAACGCATTAAAACAAGATTGCAGAAGAGACACCCAGTTCAAGTAGTTAGTGACTTACTTTTAGCTTTATAAATGAATTTACGGTATAGCAAGACTGCAATAAAATCTTCACTCAACATCGCCGTATTTAGGCCCAGCTTGTATTAACAGCTCTAATTTGCGAGCTTATCCCTGAGCCACTAGTAGTTAAATCCCACACCTTCCTGTAATCAGTTAGGATGGGCGTGATGGGTACTTGTTGTTGTGCAAAGAGCTAGACTATCTGTGCCGACAAATCTGCCACAGAAGGTATAGCAGTAGTCCTAATTATGACACTTTTGCGATCTGATATTGATAAGCAGGTACACTAGATATGATCAGTTATATGTCTTATTATCACTGGCAACCGAACAATAATATGGGACGTGGTTTTTGACAACAAACTTCTGGCTTTTGGCTCACCACTGATACTTCCGTGATGCTTAAGACATGAACCTATACTTTCGCTTGAAGCTGCATTATGTTAACTCCCCGCGACTGGATCAGGCCATCGGGATAATTATTAAATTTAAAACATTTAACTACCCAAAACAAAGGTTTTTGTCAAGACCCCTGTGCTTGCGGTATGTAAAAACACTTAATGTTGCGCGAAGACCCCTAGAACGTGCGGCATTCGTTTCAGGTAGCACTACATGTAGCTCGAGCCGATTCTCGAGAATCTATCTTGTCCAAAGTCTCGAAACGAAAATCAGGAGATGTGGAGTCGGTATTATTGGCCTCGATTCTACAGGTACTAAGAGGTCGAGACTCGGTCGGCATAATAAGTGCTCCATAGTCAGATAGCCTTCTTGCCCTTTGATCAAGAGAAACCACAAGGTCACACGAGGCAGACCTCTGACCTTGTCCGACCTGAGCCTGAAGCAACATGCCGACAAACCTATCTATCCTAGGGAGAATATTAACTAAAGAATCAATGCAATCAATGTCGTAAAGTATCTAAAGCCGCTGTTGAACTTGCTACTTATCGGTAGTATCTCGGTGATATGCGTATCCCTTCGCTCGCTTCGAGGTCTCGCTGCTAGCGTAAGCTGAGGAGAAGCTGGTCGACGTACACTAGTAGATCTTGGTGGCGAAGGGCCAAGGTGATAGAAGCGAATAAAGACCAGGCCATCAATGTGACTAAGAAATTAGATAATTATTAGATCGTGGATCCTATAATACGTGGTACAGATGCATAGTATGCTATAAAGTATATGTCTAGAAATTCTAGAGGTAGAGCCATTTTGTACTGCCTGTATTCTTCAACACAATTATACTCACACCTGTAAGCATAGGCACATATGCATCAGTGGCTACATCTAGCACACTGACTTCATAGGCTAGAAGCCGTTATAGGAATTTTAAGCGGTACGATAGTAGGAATAAGGGTCGTTGCCACATTGGGTGGGATAATAGTCGTGGTTGCCGGATTCTATTGTACCTTCTTCTATCCAACTATATCTCGAACGCCTAGGTAAGACTTGAGAGATTCGGCCCTAAGAGGCTGCGAATCCGCCCGTCGCAATTGACTGCACCCCTATAAGAGCTGATAAGATCAAGAAGATGCCCAATAAGGTTGAAGATCAATTAATTGCAGAATTACCAAAATCCAGAGGGTTCCAGCCGCCATCCATACACAAATAGGTATAGTATGCTGAATAAACAGAACCAATGATATATTCAATCCACGGGGTGGTGATTAACAGCCCGGGAATCATAGTAAGACTGCTTATAGGCGCCCTTCAGGGGTTTTCCTTGATCACAGGATGAGATAGGGTGGTGTAGGGATGTGTGCGGCGCAATGAACTTGGCGAATAAAAGCAGCGGGGTGGTCTGCGTGCCTGCCGCAAGCGGTTTTGTTGTCAATACCTATTCACCCACCCTCAAATACCATGCTAAACATTGACCTATCATCAAACGCCATGGTCGATATTGACATGTCCTCTAGGCCTAGGTGGAGGGTTTGGGACTGGATGATTAGGCGACGGGGAAGAATCGTAGTCGCTGTCCGAATACGCCAGGTTTGGCACAGCGCGGAAAAGTCTGACCAAGCCGTAGGAAATGATTATTATGAGGACAATATGAAGCCCGATAACCAGTGCGACGGCATCGTTGGGCTTCACCATCTTTGGTGAAAATTTGGGTGCCGATATGTGGATAGATAGTATCGTGATTGGATGCTGCCGAAACATGGGAGGAAATGCGAGCCCGAAAGCCTGCAATATGAAACTGACGCTTGCTAGCATGAGATTCCTGAATGTTTCCAGGCAATTCAAATGAAGACAAAGGAAGGTCGTAAGCCGTAAACTTCGCCAAGCTTTTGTGTTTAGCTAATGGTCGAGTCTTGAAAGTACTTGTTCCTAGCCTGGCTTGATGGGAGATGCCGCCTAAGAAAGGCCCTTTCGTGCGCTCTGATTTATCTCTTGATTTGTATCCTATCAAACTTGGATGCAAAAAAGGGGTGCGGTGCTACTATGTCTCAAATGCGGGCTTCAACGAAGGCGGATATATATTTATATGGAATAAGACATCAGGCGAAAAGGCGATGCCTCAGAGACAGAAAAAGAAGTAAATAAACATGCAGCTGAACAATCTACGTCTCCTAGGTAGCATTGCCTTCTTATTGCAATGCCGGCCAATAGTGTGACCCAAAGGACATGAATGCATGTGCCTTGTTGGGATGGGGGCCAGAGTCTGTATCGAAGCCACATAGGTGCTGAAACAGACACTGTAAGATTTCTTTCGCAGGTCCTTCCATATCCTAGCTGGTCTCACTGTACTAAGTAGCCTCGCTTCGCAAAATGAGGGAGGTCGTATCTCTCTTTTAATTTCGAGCGGCTTGACACTCTCTCAGTAAGGCTGAAGGACAAGTACAAGGGAATAAGAACGCTGTGATATTATTCATCGGTAGAAGAGCTTCGATGCCCTTCCCTATTATATCTAGACTATCTATACTCTACCTCTACGCTACTATACTTGATCCCTTCGTGTAGGAGATCGAACGAAATGTTCGCCGAATGGCACGTCATCTGGATATGAAACCGAATCTTGTAGTACCAAAGGTTGTCCGTCCCCTTCTTCTTCCGCATCTTCTCCTTCGGTATCTGGTTAAGATCAGCTGTCAGCCTCACTAGTTCTTTACATTTACCTGTTTAGCTATCAGCACGATCAAGGCCGTTTATTAAGCAACGTATGTAGATCTTGCTAACACTTACCCGGGTCAGGATAGTCGGGTCGGGCGTCCTCATTACACGTGTACACCGTCAAGGTAACTAAATCGAGCTTGCCGCCTTGACGATTTACGTCGTTCTCGGACATATCAAAGTAGTACTGGAATGGGACAGGCTCAGACTCTTTGATCTTGGCTCCCTTATCAAGGAACCACTGCATGACCTCAATTCTCTCGCTGCCTCCTACGCCAGCTGCAACCCTTGCGAGCGTGATCGGTTAGCTCAAGATCTCTGGAAACCGGTATTCGGGTTATATCCAAATTGGCTACTTACCTCGATCTTGTTGGATCGTGCTTGTCAGGATCGTAGACATCCAAAACAGCGGTACCGTAGTGTTTTCGAGCGATGCGGGAGTCAACCCAGATTGTGGGCAGCCTGGCACCTGCCGTCTTACTCGCGAGGCTTTGAATTAGTGCGCCCCTTACAATCGCAGTATTGCTGTTGCATAAGTACCTAAGTTAGCGTCTCGTGTTGTAGGGTCTCGCCCTGCTCTTAGTGTACATACCAGTGCTTCATCCTCTCCACCTTGACCGTCATGTCAACTTGTTGTTGGATGCGTTTCTTCAGATACTCATTTCTACCAAATCCTCCTGCTAAGAGCACGGCCTTCACCGTTTTCCCGTTCTTTTTTGCCTCACTTATTTGCAAAGTAACCAGGTCAAGGATCTTGGAGATGATAGGTTCGAATAATTCTTTCATCTTCTGATACGGGATTTCAAACGTGCTTCCACGTATACCAGGGTTGACTCTAGGAGGTATGCCAACAGCAGGAATCAGGCAGCGCTTCCTCGGGTCACCGTCGAAGTTCTGTTTGATCTCAGACTCCCACTTCGTTAACGCTAAGTTGTGATAGCCGCCGCTGTCCCATTCGTTGAAGGCTGCGAATTCGTGCCGGATCCAGTCGTCGAATCGGCGGTCGAGAAACGTAGAACCGCAGAGGGCGCCGCTGCCGGCTGCTGACTCTTCAAGACGGGTGGGCGTTAGAGAGGTGATGGTGTAAGAGATCAGATCTACGGTTCTATCTCCGAATCTCTTGTTAACAGACGGAGCCGACAAAATCTGGCTTAGCTTGGGTTATTTCACTTACCCGCCGCCAGCATCACATATCACAAAAGTGTCCCCAACAGCAAGGCCAATCTCGCGACCCATGTGCTCTAATGCAAATATGCCTGCAGCCTCCGGCTCACTTATGATTTGTACGGGGCTGTAAAATGCCATCCCCGCCTCCTTGGCACATTTGCGTGTTGTATTCTGCGCAGTCTCTGGCCACACCGCCGGCACTGTGATGATGTATTCCCACGGTATGCCGCGGAGAAGCGCATCGCTCGAAATACTGTATGTCCCTATGATGTTGGCCTCGGTGTGCTCTCGCAAGATTCGAAGGTAGTCGGTGACTAATTTCTCAAGGTGTTCAGGCTTCGGTTGGATTGCTGTCTTCGGGTACTTTCCAGAGAGTGTCCCTCGTAGGTTCGGATCTAGCTCGAGTTTGAACCATTGGTATTTGGGCTCTTGCTGTTCTCCCTCTGTCTGGAAGCCCCATGCCATCGGATTGCCCTCAGGCCCTTCTCGTCCTTGATAACCATACTGTAGTGTTCTGTTTAGTAGATAAGGCAAGCATCAGTAGCGCGTTCAGCTTCTATAGGTACAAAATAGAGAGCAAGAGACTGACGTTGGTACTTTGTCCTGTGTATTGGCCTTGTCGGGCCATTCATCCACCACTTCAATAGAATGATTCTAGACAGGATGTCCGGAGTTAGATATTACAAAACACGTAGCATATGTCTTAAAACACATGAACAGTGAATAGATAATAAACCATGTGAAAGCGACCAAGTATTGACCTACGGGTCGTGTTTGTGTCCAGGCCACGGCCGAATGAGTCGTACCTACGTCAGCAATGAGCTTAGAACAAGATAAGACGGGACACACGATCAATCCACTAACCAAAGTCAACAGCCACAAGGATCTTTCGCTCGCTTCCAGGAGCGGCTCTTGATGCAAGCCTAGAGCTCCCACCTTTCATGGCTTTCGGAACACTTCCTGATGAAATAGTTGAAACGATATGGCGAGGTCAGGTGTGGGTTTCGTCTGACATCAAGTCTCTCACATTCTCGCTGATCTCCAAGACATTATGAGGACACTCTTTTCCTCGAATGCCGCAAGGCTGTGGGCTATCTATCAGCTAAGCCGCATCTTCATTTCTGACATGCCAATTTAACACCACAAGCAACCGCTTACGGCGGTGTGTCAAATGCATATCCCCGATCGCCGTGACCTTCCTAATACAATCTTCTACGCATTGACTCGGCTGTCAGCATTGCGAAGGTGGGAGTACAAATATAACAAGGTCTGGGGTTTCGTGCAGGAAAAGCATGGTTCGCCACTCAGGCTGACCGCCACCCCCAATAACTTCATATTACCTTGTCCTATATCGGATGATATTGCTATAGGCTGTTGGATATTGCAAGGATACTGTCCTTTAGGCTTTCCTACAACATTCTTATCTTTAACTGTAGGCTTCTGCATACTAATCTTAACCTTGAACAATTATCTCGCCAATTGAGCGTCTTGAATGTGCGCCTACATTTAGCCTTCTCCAATCTGGATTCAACTCACACCAAGCAGCTTTGCTAATGGCGAACCACCCGTTCAATGACTCAGCTATTTCCCTAGAGTCAGCCTTAGAGGCAATTCAACAGCTCGAGAATGAGAATAAACAACTTGCTCATGATCTAGAGGAGTGCAGGGATCAGCTTTTCGACGTCTTGCAGAAACAGTATGAGATCCCTGAGCAGCGGATCAAAGATGACTTCACTCGGATCTTTCTTGCGATTGACTCCTGGATTGACGATGTATCTGTCGATGATAGATTCGACTTCAAAGAAAGATATGCTAGTAACATACATAGCACTATGTTCAAGGACATCTTCCAAGATCTTGGACTCAAGGGCGGGTGCTTGGACATTTCTTGGGCCAAGAAGCTCGGAGAGCTCGAGGCATGTCATTACGTCGTTCTATCTTTGCTGGTAACCTGCTATGTGGTAGAAGATATCTTCGGCGTGGGTCCAAGACTCAAAGGAGATCCCTTTCCGCCGGGAATCATGCCAAAACAGATAACTTTCATAGAGAAAATTAAGAATGCGATGGGTTCGGATTCTGATACATCAAAAGGAGGTCAGTCACTCTTGAAATCAATACGCAGACGATGTGTTCGTGCTAACGATTCCGAAATTAGACATGAGTCAGTACTCTAAGTGGAGAGGTGAAACCATCTCCGCTCTCACGAGCACCGACGAATACAAAGAAATCTGCGATGAGGAAATAGCAGATATCAACGAGTCTCTGAGGACCGAACTTGCGAGATGGATTGATCGTAAGAGACTTGATGAACATTTTGGTTCCTTACTACGTAAGGTGCTTGATCCAGCATACAAACTTGTTCATACCCTGGGCCGTTCTAGAAAGACCTATCAACTCCGTCTTGAGAAAGCCACTCCTAGTTTTGTTCCGCCAAGTGATGGCTCATGGGACTTCAAAGACATGGCGACGTGGATGATAATGCCTTCGTCCGAAGTTACTGGGTCTATCCGATATCTCTACCCTGGCCTAATACGAAAAGGTTACGGTAACCAAGAAGACCTGATTCTAGTTCATCCTGTCGCTCTGGGATACCGGAATCCAGACCTCAAACCACGATCAAGTATTCCGCAGTCTGTATCGACGAGTATTTGTCCGAAAAGACCTAACATAAAAGCCGTTGAAAGGACAACGACAGATCCAGCAAGAACAGAGGAAATACGATCTAAGAGAGACGCGCATGAGGCGTTGAGACTTACCAACAAGCCGTCCAGAACGGATCATACACATAAAAAAATATCTAATCAAGGCATACATGATCAACCGCGGGCAGAGTACAAGAGTCGGGAAGGGACCATGCTAGATAGAGCTGGCGAATTTATCCTGGGCCGACCTTTTCAAAGCTCCAGCTCAAAGGCTTCACATCCCGCGCCGCCAAAAAATGAGGGAAAACGATCGATAGAGCCTGAGGCCCCGAGATCTGAGACGTGGCATCCAGAATCTCGGGCCTCCGACGCTGATATTCGAAGAGCACGGCGTGGGTCGGTTGGATAGAATGACTTCAAGACATACTTCGAGAGATTGGGCCTGTGACGATGCTGCGACGTGAGGTTAGGCCACTTCTACTAAAGTTCGCAAACCTCACGATAATAGCAATACGGACCTGAATTAGCAAGTGAGAGTGAAGCTCTCGTATCTTTAAACTTGGATTGCCGCCAGGGCTGAAAAAAAGGACTACACGTATATAGCCTTTTCAACGCCCCAGTGGTCTATTACAAATCGAATATCGCGAGATACAAAACTCTGGAATTTATGGTCCTGTCGACATTAGATTACATCAAAATCTGGACTCTGGATTATGTAATATGATCATCGCTTTCTACTTTTAACAGTTGCTATACTCCAGCCACCTTTACACGAGAAAGATTCATGCTTGTTCAGGATATCTTTCATGGTAGGTTAATATTGTGACCTGTCATAGACTCTATGCTTACAGTGAGCAGAGACACTTGTTCGTGCGCGAAGGGCTCTTGAACACCTTCGTGGTATGCCTTGTGACATAACTGTCGAGAATTTACGGGTTGAGTATAAAGGCAATATACTCCCTACTAGCTCGATAAACAATTAGCTAGCTTTTGATCTATGTTTTTAACCTATTTGAAAAGACATTAAAGTAAGAAATAACAGTTGAAACCCGTGAAAGTCATGATCTGTATCTTGTTGGCTCTCCTATGGCTATATTGCGGATATCGATTCACTCAAAATGGTGATAGGATGGTTTGAACGCATATATTGGGGAGCATGAGCGGTAGTCGAGGACTGGCGGTGCGCATTCAGTTCGCGGCTGTTGCGCAGTTAGAGCAGACCACCTCGAACCAGGGCTGAGCTAACCCGCCCAGGCTAAAATAAAATGACTACCCAAGCGCAAAGCTCTGCGGCAATATGTGCTATGTTGTACGAAAAATCTAAGGTGAAGAAGAAAAGAAGCTATTCTACAGAATCACACAGACTTAAAGTGTGTGCGCGCGGTGCAGTGAATATGGGCAGTGTACATAACCCGGCAGTATTCCTGACAGTTGCAATCATCTGGTTGGAGGGGGGCTTCTACAAAAGAGCGCATGCGGCGCTAAGCCTATCGAGATCTTATTGACCTCTGTTCACGAAAGACAGTGCTTATAAGAAACCCCGCACAGGTGGCTCATGTTAATTATCACCTCTCGCACTGTTGGTAGTATGGATGGTTGATGCACCACGATAAGCTGAAGTCGATACACTCACCATTCATGGTTGGCATTTTCGAGAATTGAGCTCGCAAAGTCACCATTTCGCGAAATGAAGGTGATTTTCGAAAGATTCGAGTCCTATTTAGCTATAAAACCCGCATGGCTTCTCCATTTAGCTTTTGCACAATTGAATACCAAAGACAAAGTTACAACAACAGAGTTGTGTGAACCTCAGGAAATCAGAGCGAAGTGTGGGGCAATATATCACTAAACTCATTTGATTGGATAGAAAATAGTTCCCCGCTTCGTTGTCCAGTCCAATGATTTCCGATAACACACAGTCCCCTCCATTCCCTTCTATTGAGAATTCGGTGCTCGTTTCACAGATCTCGCACGATGATGGCATTACCGATTCTCAAGGACATGTCTCGCCCGAGATCTTGAAGCGAAAGCCAGGAGACGTGGCTGTTGACTGTCAGAATGACGCCGACACTACTGACCTCGATTCCATAGGCACTAAGAGGTTGAGACTCGATCAGCAGAATGATGGCTCCACGGCTAGAGAGCTTGCTTGTCCTTTCTTCAAGAAGAATTGTCATAACGCAGCTACTCATAAAGCCTGTAGTGGTCCAGGCTGGACCTCGATCTCTCGATTGAAGTGAGTCATATAGGGTTGACCTGAACTAATGTGCTAACTAACTTATCTATGTTAGAGAGCATATTAGTCGGTGCCACAAGCTGAAGAATCAATGCAATCGATGTCGCGAAGTCTTCGGCACTGCTCTTGAACTTGCTACCCATCAGAGAAATTCAGAGTCCTGCCCATTACTTGAAACCCCCTTGCTCGAGACCATCACAGCGGAACAAGAAGCCCAGCTACGATACCATGGCGGTAAGCGTATGAAATGTAGCAATGAAGAGAAATGGAAAAATGTGTACCAAATATTGTTTCCTGGTGACGATTCTGTCCCGAGTCCGTGTGCGAACCCCCGGCTAGGCTTCTTCCCTAATTGTGACAAACTAATTATTTGTTTACTCTAGATTATGGCGAACCTTGCGGCGAATGCATCTCCCAGGTTCGTTCCCGTCTGCTCGATGATTATCGTCATTATCAACTGCGAGAACTTGCGCCCTTGCTTAAGCAAGAGCTGGCTGTTATCAACAACATGACCCGCGAGCTTCGTTCTCAGATTGCCGAGCTACTCCCGCGATTGAGTATTAAGGTTCTCAATGACTTTCAAGACAACCACAGAATGGATTTCTGGGGAAAAGAGCCGATCGCATGCTCTAGCCAACAGATGAACGGGCTGGCGGACACTGAATGCGAGACAGTACAATCGTCACCAGGTCAGGAGATGCACTCGCTCGAGGACTTGAGGACGTTTTGCTATGGTTCCACTGATAACGCGGACCAAGTTGCCACAGATTTTATTTAGATGAATGATATGGAATTGGTCAGACGATGCTTTTAGAAAGCGATGGATTGTGATACCATGATATACCATGGTTTTGGCAATGGAATTGATTAACAGCACGTTCGGGATTTCTTATCATTATATTCTTTTTAGGGTGTCAATCGAAACCCAGTCTTTTACAGTGGAGGCATGCAAATGACATTGTGTGTAAAATCGTACAGAAGGCTACGGCAAACTTGCCTGCTTGCAGTCATTTTTACACTGCTTTAAGATAACTTTCATTAAGATTAACAAGTTATTGATTAATGGTTATTTGATAATCACGCGGTGCGTGCGAGAAAAATTCTACAGGACGCTAGGGTACTAACGAGACTATTCATTTCTTATGCCGTAGTCTGAGCACATGGGATTAATTTCTTTTATACGCGGTAGCGTGAGAAATGTATATTCCGGCGTTTCGCTGTTAGATCAACACCACTATCTGGGGAGTGTGCTCACGACGAAAGGCGTCATTGAGGACTGGCGTATCCGACCGGTCCAAGAAAAGCGTTGCGATACCAATTCTTGCCCAAACATGAGAGGTTTCAGCGTTATCATAAACATGTGTTCGTAATATAAGGCCAGTAGCGCGTGCATCGTTATTAACGTGCAGGTATAAAAACATCCCTGGCGTCGTCGAGGATATATCTGACTCCATAAAATCATCCATGTCCAGCCTTCCGTACGCGAATACCTTCGTATAGCGTCCAGAGTCATGAGGCTCGTCAATGATCAAATCGTAGGGAAAGAAGCTCCTATCCTTTCCTGAGCCCCTTTGTTTTTGAAGGCGGCTGAATCGTTTCGTCAGGCTGCTGACTCTAAGGAAGCCCGGATTGGTTGATCGTGGACTAGGATACTCTTGATCTATTTCGAGCACTTGAAAAGCATGCAGAGAGAGACAGCTTAGCAGGGTGTCTGGGAGTGACTTCTGCGAGTTTCTGAAGTTTCTCTGCCAGAGCGAGATCTGTCCCTCGACTGCAGCCCAAGACCAGCTAGGGGCACGCCATGCATCAGGGCGCTTAGCTTTACCAAACGACACGTACCAAAGTAATTCATGTTGGAGGTTCGATTGCCACATACCAGCAAACCGGATGTATCTTTGACCAGTCACTGAAGCCATCTCCTCCGCCACGCTCTGTATAGCGGGAAGTCTATCCGTGCTCTTCGTCAGATCGCGTGAGGTATACTCGCCGACGAAAAGTTGCCAATGCTGACGAAGTTCTTCATAAGAGGTAGAAATATTGCGCGGCCATAGGGTACTATTTATCGTGTCGGATTCTTGCGCAGGTTCGTTTTCTTCAGATTGCAGACATCCTCGACACTCAAAGAATATCTTGTTCTGGCAGAAGTGAACCATTCGCGTCGATAAGCTACGCTCTTGCATCGTCCACGCCCTTGTATTCCACTTCGAACCATTGATTGCAAACAGGCGCCAGATGATATCGTACGGATTGTCATAATCGTAGACAATTAAATAGCCATCATATGTGTCGCCCGCTCCCGAAAGACAATATGCGACCTTTGCCGAGGGGATTGAATCGATGTTTCTCGCCAAGAACCCCTCGTGGCATGACTTTGCTGATGTAGCGACGATAGTTATGAGAGCATGGCTGTAAACAAGGTGCATAAGACCAGCCTGCTCTCTCCAATCATCCAGCGAGTCCTGAATAATACACAGTGAGTCAATCCACAAGTAGCGTATTCCAAAGCGCGCACACACGTGTGCTGCATCGGCGAAGTTTTTCGGCAGCTCAGATTCTTGAATGCCGTTCTTGAGTTGAGCCAAGTTTGATGATAAGAGACGAAGGGGAGGCGATGCATTTATATCACCCCAAACATGACTCAAAGCAGCAAACCTCATCCCGATTCCAAGATCTTTTTCAGAAGACTCGATAAGTCGTATAGCAAGGCCACGGCCTCCATCATTGATTTCTAAAAGACGACTAGGGATCCAGTCTGTAGCAGTCCGAGCGTTGGTACACCCGGAATGGCTACTTAAGCATGTGTCAATCCAATGCGTGATCATCGCTACATTTTCATCGGAAAGTGTTACCGAGCTCGGTAATTTCCGCCTCCATTCTGGTCGATGGCTATGCAAATCTTGGCTTGTGTGAGCGTAATAACCAGGCTTCTTACTCTAACCCATCCGCTTACCTATAGAGTCGAAAACCGAGAACTCGAACTTTTCTCCATCCCAAGGACCGCCGTCCACACAACGCAATACTCCAGAAACTGGCCGAAATCTAACCGACATTGAAGTGACTGCACCTCCATGTTGGGGTCCGTCTTGAGGGGTGCAAGCTCTTTCATAGTCGATTGAACCACTCGGTGCTACTGTGGCGTACGGAAGGAAATCAAAATCGACTTGTATTTTCACTTTTCGATCCCAGGGCGCTTCAAGCTGTTTTATTCGCTTCTCGGAAAATACCCACACAAGTTTGCCATCTCCATCTTGAATTAATTCGATGGCTTCAGGAGGTATTGAAATCAGCCTTCGCCACATAAGAGCGCACAAACTACAGCCTGCCTGCGCGGACGTTGCGACGGCGGGGTACGTGGGGTAGAAATCGACCCTCTCGAACAATGTTTTAAGAGTCGAGACTTTGAGATAATCAAGTTGACTGCGATTTGGTATTATGACCCTGCAAGCAGAACAAGGCAGATGTGCGGTCGAAGTCATATTGGCAATATAATTACAGTAATTACAGTAATGAAGGCTATTCCCTAAGATCCAAAAGGAGGCATAGCAGTAGTTCTTTTCACTGTGGGGTAAAGGGCATGGTTTAACAGAGGCCTAGTTAGTCATCTTAGTTGGTGGCTTAGGCCTACTATACTAGACTTCGATAAGAACCAACTTACTGTATAAGCGAGATCACACGCAACACAACACCAGCATCTAAGAATACCTCATGCACTGGATGATGATACACCGGTTGTTATAAGATTGACAATCGTGTCTTGAAACCTGAACTCATCAGAGCAACCTATTCCTTGATCTTCATCATTTCCTCAAGGTGCATGGCATGGGCCTGGATCTTCTTGAATTGGAACGGCCAATTTACAACATCTAAGGCCAATAGTTAGTAATCACTGCTCTCGAAACTTCAGGCTTCTGCTGAAATGTTTTCAGAGACAATTCAAAGCAAAGGAGCAGGATCTCAAACAGGAAGAAGGACTAACAGAGGAAGGGCCGAAGATCGTGTCTATCCTTGAGGTTAGTAAATTGATTTCAAACCGATAGATTCTACAAGTCATACCTATTATCATCGGGATCTATAATCACGTCAGCATCAGCGGTCAAATTTGTGGAATTTAGTATAATGGTTAACGTACTGTAAGCCGATAGATGAACCGAAGGAGTAAGTATAACTGCCTTGTGCCCTGGAATCAGAGTTGAGTCAGTGATCAGTGCTTGTAACAGAAATTCGGCTTAGACCAGAGTGTTTCGAGAGCACGCGGGAGCAAATGGGCAGCATTTAAACTGGAAGGGGATGGAAATGCCTGTGGGTATCGTACTGTTAATTGCATAGTTCCTGAAGAAAACCATTGTTTTCTCGGCGATTTGCTGAGGCCTGAATTTTCCTTTCCAAGAACCTAGTAATTGGAGATAGCATGACCAGGGACCCAAGCGTGCCACGCGGCGCAAAAGACCGAACGTAGACAGCTCTGCATAGGTCAAGCCCATTTCAACTACAAAGATCCGAGAGTTAGCA
Organism: Xylaria scruposa; assembly: GCA_022385635.1. Lineage (NCBI taxonomy): Eukaryota > Fungi > Ascomycota > Sordariomycetes > Xylariales > Xylariaceae > Xylaria > Xylaria scruposa. The sequence continues at coordinate 155,941 of MU280217.1, forward strand.
CTTGTTGCTTTTAGTAAGTCTTCTGCATGTTCTAAATCTTTTAAAGAACATGCAGAGCAAATAAGCAGTATTTTACCCAAAACCAGTGATAAAAAGACAATGGGATCGTACCTTCATCCTCTTGCACTCCGGCAGTAAGAGGCAGGAGCTCCGCTGTCGGCGTGGCCTCAATGAAAGAGTTCATTATGGGGAGATTCCAGGCATCAATCACCCATCTATGCCAAGTCACTAAAGGAGTCGAACACAGTATTTTGGGAGGAAACAAACCTTTGGAAAAGTTTTGCATCATTTTTCCTGCGTGATACAAAGGTATCATATTAGTTTTCAAAGCTTTCACTTCTAAAAATATCCGGCTATTACAGCGACCAGCCAAAGAAGAGTTGCTTACTATAATAAAGGTTAATGAGTTAACAAATATGACTTTTCTCGAAACGAAAGCTTAGGATTCAAGAAAGCTCGGTTTTATACATACCGACTAGATTAAAAGAGGCGCGTCAGTTTCAAAAGCATCCTTGATAGAATTATCCAAGCCGTTGCACCGGCAGATCAACAATGGCAAACTTACTATAACAATAGTTAGTAGGTCAACATATAAAATTACACTGAAACATAGAGGCTTAGGAATCAAGCAAGCGAGGGCTCTATACATACCTATAGACCCTAGAGGTGCGAGATCACCTGAGGACTATGAAAATCAGTCAAGTATAGTTGAAATTAGAGCGGAGAAGACAAACAGCATCGTATTTCGTGTACTATGAACGCCGAGGTTAGTGATTGCTCTTTCAATTAGTTTTGCGATCCCGAGACATATTGTATGGAGTTTTGTCTTCTAGGTAGCTAGAAACTTATTGGCACATACATAACCCCTTAGATTCTCGTCCTTGATTCATGTTAGCACGACATTCCAAATCTAGAGTTCAAAGTGAAGCCTTATCCGTAGCAGAACATGAAGGCTATACTTACCACATTTCCACTAGTCAATACAAGTAAGGCAGAGCCCCTCCTCGGAGTATCGCGTGCCGTAGTGGCAAGTTGAGCCAACATATACTGAGTGACTAGCCGGGAGCGAGCTTGAATATTCTATTTGGGTCAATGAAGCCAAAGAGGAGTGATAGAGTAAGGGTTTTCGTACTTGCAGCGCCAGGTTTTCAGCTTGCGTGCCACCCTCAACTGTGTATCTTGGTTCGAAATTAAGCGCGTCCTTGATTATGCTTAAGTTGGCCTGGACTGCAGTATCAATCTGGATAGACATATGATAAGCGCCTATTCTTTTGCTAAGGATTTCTGCACTGCTCGAGGTTAGTTTGTACTAGTTTAAGTAGAATAACGATTCCGATCCGTATTTCACTAACGGGAACCTTGTGCATCCCTAAACTCGAATATAACAGAGATGGTCCCAAGAATGACTTACCGCGAGCGAGTTTCTTCGGACGAGTTGACAGTCCCCATGTAGCATGTCGTCAGTAAGAGATTCACGATCTCTTCAGGTGTCTTCGGGACTAGGTCCTTCAAGCCAGTCACACGTCTCAAGTCCGCCAACGTAGATTTCGAACCTGATTCAATGGAGCTAAGCACAACCTTTGCCATACCGTACTATTAACGCTGACGTTAGTCTTTATCCTGTTCTTCTACTGGTGTTGGACATGTCTGGACAACCCCCATAGGAAAGAACATACGACGAAGAGTGCAACAGTTGAGCTATCCAACCCTGGGAAACGATCAGTCGTATATCCAATACAGGTTACATATCAGGCTGCATACCGCCAGATAAACTGAGGAAGAATCCCGCCGACGATGTACGGACAAGGTCTATACCCAAGTTAATATTTCCAAGTCATGACCCCTATATTGACTTAATACGGCTAAAGGGGTAGGTCATTATGATAACTTACACTGCCAAAGACTATTTACTCCAGAGTAAGCAAGTGATTCTCCAAGAAGATTTTATGGAGATGCGACTACTTACTAGACAGAAGTGGACATCCAAATTTCAGGCATTGGGTCAAGGATATGGAGGTCCTTCTCGCTCGAAAATCGAAGAGAATCCGACAAATAGATATCTTCAGCTGAACACGATAGCCGAATATCGAATTCAACCCGTGGATAATCCGCCTGCGCGGCTGCTTGGACGTTGCGGGATATACTGGAACGGAAGCTGCGTATTTCTTCAAGATTGATGGTTGCAGTGATAACTTCGACGGGTTCTAAAGAGAACTGATTTCCTTGCTCTAAGACTTTCCCGTTCAACTATAATGAATTAGCCATGACCTGATGTTCAAGATCAAGTAGGTGCGGATCTCTCAATGTTGTCATACCAGTATCATTGAGGAACCGTCAAACATCATTCGGGCTTCCTAAATACTCGGAGTCAGTAATCGCCATCGAAACAAAGTCTGTACGTGCTTGAAGAGCACGGAAAGCGTCAAGACACTATTCAGACCAAAACAGGACCTGGAATCTGCTAAAATAGGAAGAAAATGACTTCTACCCCGCAGATGGCCGAACTGGACAACTTCCGGGTAACTCATTTTCACTCACCCCGTCGACTCCAGTTGCATTTGCGTACACATAGCATCCGCCGGTCTTTCTCCTACGCACGCAGGTCAGCTCCCTACACCCGTTCTTTTGCTAAGATATGATTTTAGGTACCTACGTGGAGTTCGCAATGAGGTCAAGCCTGGTCCTTAGTTTCCGAAGCTCCGCATGTGATGCTGAGCTCTAGCGACTTTGTTAGTAATGTGAGCTTTCGTGGATGTTCTGGATACCCACATTCAAGATGATTTCACAGCCATTCAACGACATGTACTATACCATGTAAGCATAAATCGTAGACTCATTTCGTCTAGTCAATAATGACCTACCGTCGATGGATTGCGGGGAGTAAACAGTTCTTCACAGGTTTCGCATCCAATAGCTGTATCTCTCGTAGAGAGGATGGCATCTCCAATAGGGACGGTCCGCTGCCCGGTGACTTTCTCAATCACTTCTTCAAGGTAATATGTTTCTGTCTGCATGGGCTTAACCCAAGCAGTGAAGTGTCTAGCCTCTCTATCGATTGGAAGTCAGTAATCACTGCTGATGTTAAGTGTAAAGTTGTCTCGGGAGGGTGTATATGAGCAGATATCCTGCCAATAAACGGAAGGAATGACTGGTAGAACCTACCTGTAGAGACCATCATTCGCAAGTGACATTTTAGGCCTTGTGACAAATGAGTATCCGTGCAGTTCTCGAGGTTCGAGGCATTTACCGAATGAACAGCACCTTCTTGTAGGTACAGAGGACACGACTACATGGATTGGCGTAGTGAGCACGAGTTGCTTTATATGGGGTCTGAATAGTAGGCCTACCAATTGTATCGGACATTTCTGTGACGGCAGCCCATGCCGAGATCAACAAGCATGTCTTTGCAGGCTTCATCGCTGATGATCTGGGCCAGCACTTCCCAGGAGTGGGCAAACGTATCTCCCTCTGCATGTTCATTAGCACGTCTTGAGGGACATGTCGATGCAAGGCAGCATACCCAGGTGATCTAAGAATAAGATGATCATTGTTAGAGTACGATCAACGAAGTATCATTCTGTCTCCTTACGATCTAAACAGCCGTAACCAGGAATTTCAAGCTATAAAATATGTTAGCATATATATGAGGAAGAGGTCTTGATGCACGTAGATTTTCTTCTCACCTCTGGTCCAGTGCGAACTCGAGCTCCCATGCTCTTTGCAACCTTGATAGATTCTAGTATCCTGTCCCTATTGCCCTCGAAGTCTAATGGGACACTGGGCAAAGTCGCCGCAGCGACAGTAAGGAATGACATGATGGTGTGACAGTCTATGCTCGTAAATCTATACAAAAAATACAATATTGTTCAAGAAGTTTGAAGTCGAATGCCCCTCCAAATGCCCCTCCAAAGAGACGCTAAAAGCGCGTTTTGGTTTGCTAGCTGCGGGGTAACTTAGCCAAAACATTCATTAAATGAGATGATGAGGTAATCACAGCTTTATCAACGTTCCGAAACTTAAAATTCCCTATTGGGCCCCCCATTGTTATTAGGTAGGTAGGTATGTACCGCCTTTTTCACGGAGCCTTGACATCCCCCTTAAAGTCCAAGATCACCAAGCTCCAAATCAACCATTTCAGCAACCTTCCTTCTCAGTCCGATCTTTCGCATAGATTAACTTGATTTACGGCTTCCAGCCCCCAGTTCTATTTTTGAAGAACTCGTCAGGATCGTACTTAGCAGACACCTGTTGGGCGAATGCCCTGCTCTCGGGGCGTATTCGGCCCCAGTAATCTTGCCGATAGAACCCGTAGTTCATAAATACCGGCAAGTACACATTTGACAGGATTCCTTCTTCCTGCCACCCACTCACGCGCTGCCGGATGCCAGTATACGTCGCCTCGAGAGTATTGGCCATCTTGGTGTAGTCCCATTGCGGGATGAAGCTGTAATTCAACTCTAAAATCAGTCGGTCCGCATCATCGTCTGCATCGATCAAGTCCGGCGCTCGGGCTTTCGCCTGCCGAGCAATGGATCGCGGAAATGGCTGGTATGCAATCGAGGCGATGCCACCGGGCTCGAGGAGCGTCGCAGCCGACACGTCGCGCCAGTGTGCGTGAATACCTTCCATCACCGTTTGGGAATCCTGGCTTGAGGGCATCGGTATAGTCTCTGTCCCTATGGTGACGACAGACCCTTTCACGACGACCCAATTGCTACCGCCGATGAGCTCGGAGTATGTGCGTGTTTTGGCAAGGTTGAGGATTGGCACACCAGCCTCTGTGAAGTTCTTGAAGAGGTCTGCCGGCGGCGTCGGTCCGTCGTAGAATAAGAATAGAATCCAAGTATCGAGAAGCTCGATGTCAATTAGTTCTGGTATCACGAGCCCGGTACTGCGCTCTGCTGTTACGATGACAGCTGCTCGGTCATCCGTGTTGTATTCCGTGAAGTCGCGGACGGCGCGAAGCAAGTTTGAAGCGACTTTATCGTTATGTAGGAATATCACATTGCCACCCCAGATATTACCTTGGCGATAAGTCTGAAGTGTGTATGTCGTCACAATACCGACTTAGAACACTCTTTGTCAGCGATCGATCCATGGATCTATATTCTAGAAGGATCAAAACGTTCCGCACTCACAATTATTGCCTCCACCTCTAAGTGCTTTCGCGAGGTCAGCGTTCTCCTTATCCGAGGCAGTTATGATGGTGCCATTTGCCAACACCACCTCGTACTCGAGTGCCGATGAAGCTGCCCATCCATACTGCGCGCTCACTGTATAACACTGGCGTCAATAATTGCCATTTATAGTAAGAATCACTTGGGGTTGCGGGATCTTGCAAGAGCAGGGAGTGTAAATTTCGCCAATCAAGGCAATTTGTGTCTCCCAGACATGATAAACAAAAGGGAAAATAAAAGAATCCAGCGAACTTACTATATGATAAGCCACCACCAAGTATCAGCCCACCGGTGCCAGTGTTTCCAATCCTTCCACCAACAAATGTCCATCCAGAACCTTGGAGCTTATCGGCGATACTGTCCGAGATCAGAAATTAGTATTTATTGTAAAGACATAAATTTTCTGTTATATGCAGGGTGGATAAAGATAGTGCTAATAGAAAGGGGAATTAAAGGGGGGAAAGAATCAAGATTGCATACTCATCTAGCCGATTGCCAGGTCCCATGCGCAAGACGCCGGTATTAGAATCGAGAATTGCTTCGTTCAACCGAGCCGTGGAAATCAGCGGTCCACCGTCTACACTAGAGAAGTAGTTATTTGGGTTGTGACCTCCGGACTTAATAGCAAAGCTCTCATCGCCTTGATTTATAGTCTGAATTATGACGGAGACCTCGGCTGCTGAGGTTGGGAAGAGAATACAGGAGGGCTTCAAGGCTATACACGAGCTCGACCAGTACTCCTGTTGCTCGGAAATGTAATCAAGGGAGAGAGGGTATGCGACCTCAATCTTCGTGTTCTTTGCTAGCGTAGAGCAAGTGTCTGCAACACAGAGGGTAATGTGAAGCAGCAAAAGAAGCAGTGCTGCCCGCATTGCTGGGATGTGCTCTCGAAGCCCCGGCATTCTCTTCACTCGCCAGTATGTCGCTTAGCCGCTAAAACGATGCGATGGTTTCTTATTCATGATATGTTTCCTTTGGGGATTCGGCCCTATAATATGTTCGTTTGCCCCCCTTACTGGCTACGCGGTGCTGCTCTCTGTTGTTGCCATGGCCTTGATCTCAGACGATAGCTTCTTTGGGCTCCGTCACCAGCTTGCAATTTTAGTTTTGAAGGATTGCGGGATCATGCATGATGTTGCAACCTTAGATCCGCAAAAAAAGTCATTCGACCCAGGTGACGTGTGTCAAGAGGGTGGTACTGTTAAGAATTTCTTGCTTGTGTGCTCGAGCCTTCTATAGTCCCAACCTAGTGATGGGAGAGGCATATTAACTGGGAAACACGATGATCGTTTCCTACTTAGTGTCATTGTAAGACCTCAAAAGTCGGTCCGGGACTGGCCAGAATCTCGACGCAAGAAATTACGGATAACATGATTCGACTACACTACTGCATGAGTTCTTCACGTTGCATTGGCTATCCCCCTGTTTTGTATATCATAGAATACAACACTACACTTGAGACAACTTCGTATTAAATTAACAATTAAATTAGTCGTTCTACTAATGGCTATGCCATAATAGAAGACCTCACAGACGGTTACATAATACGTAAACCAACGGTTGTTCCGGGAAGCCGAGCCAATGGTTCCACGAGCGGCTGGATTATCGGTAGTGTCGGTAGCTAGACTGTTGCATTTAGGTAAGGAGTGCATTGGCAAAGGGCCATGTGATGGCTAAATTAGCAGTTGTCAGCTCAAGACTCGACTACAAATTATGCCTATTTTAGAGTAAAAAGTGGTTTCCTGGCATCGGTTGACTGCGTCGGCCAACGGGCTGTAGTATTTTCGGGTGCTCCCTAGTCCACCTGCGATCTAGTTTCCGGTTGTTAGGTTCCACATTGCCCTGATTGTCGTTCCATCTCAGGCTGTGACGTGTCATGAGAATGGGATTGTTGGGTCTGTAGTGATAGATAGTGCAGTGAGCGATGGCACGACGGAACCGGTATATCTAGCGCCAAGGATGCAGATTCGCTTGCAGCTGCTCCAAACGACTTCAGCCTATAGCACACGAATGTGGCAATGAGGCACCTGCATCTGCGTCTGACCGCGTACCGTTCCGGGGAAAAGTGCCACGCTAAAGTTCGCTTACCACACATGCGTGCTCATTATCTATAGGCCTACAGAGCGATGACCTGCATTGAACATTAAATAGTCGAGGAGATACTCACACTATCTGTTACCGAAAAACGTCATATAACATAAGCGAAGCCATGATTTCGATCCAGCAATTTTCCTAAGCGAGATGCAGTCTCCAAGCGATCCCAAGATGTGGTAGACGTTGATTTAAAATACTTTTCCTGCGTCTCCTTTCTGCATGCATGGGATAACAGCTGAAAGAAAGACTGAATCATGGGTGGGAAGTCAGTCAACTAACAAGTCACGTACTTTACAAGGACATTCCATGCATAAGGGACGTTCTGTAGGTAGAATGATATGAGGGCCTGATGGCGTCGTTATCGATATGATTTGCCTATCTTGAAGCTGCCAAATAATCGTCGATCGGTGAGCCGTCCGGTGAGCTATGTAAGCGTGTGGAGGTTGCCGTTTTAGATGTCGGCAATTTCTTCCGACAGTGCTACTGTGCGATCTTATAAGTGCTCTTGGCACGCTAACTCATGGACCGTTATACCAAAAATTGTGGCGCGCAACTTATTGAGATTAGCGCACACGCCGCTTTTGTTCAGGCTCGGCTCACCTGGATTTCTATTTATGCATAAATTATTCAGAGTAAAATCGGGGTTTAAAACGGTTTGTAGCAAGGTTATGAAGTCAAGATGCTTCATGGTTGTAATTGTATCCCTTTGCATTTCTGCTCTTGTGTTATGTTGAGAGCCTCATGATAGAACCGGATAGACTGTTCAGAGTCCGCTATAGCCTTAGTAATGATGAATCGATTATAATGCACTGTCGCACCTGTATTAAGCAGAACTGCTCGACTTGGATGATAATCATCCGATGATTTTCCGGTGTTCTATCAAGGCCAATCTGAAGGAGCTGCAGTGATCGGTCCGAGTCTGCATTCGTATGAGACTATGAGACTACCGCGGAGCCAGTGCTAGAGCGCGCCGTTTTCCATTGGTTTTCTTTCAAATCTGCTATGGCTCCTATTTTCAAGAAACGGTGGTGGTATCCTATTGCAAGGCTGTGAACTGGACAACCTCGTTCGGAGTGGCCATTGGGTGTTTTTATGGGCGATTCATGGCCGATCTTGATGCATTGATCCAGGTAATTGATGCAGAGTTCCTATTTGGCGAATCTTCGTAGGTATGCTTCTGCAATGGTTTGAAGCCAATACGGATAGTCTGGGTGAGTTTCTGGTACCATTTCCAAGTTTTCTTCGTGTAAGCTAATGTATCGCTCCAAATATGCCAAAGTTCCAGTGTTCACAAAATGGCCGTTGTACAGAGACGCAAGATCTTGGTGAAGAAAGACCAGCTTGGAGGGATCTAACGTCTTCTTTATGGCTTCCTGGAGTTATGGCTCACTATATTAAGTTATAGCACTTGGTAATGTCAAGCAAATGAAAGGAATGACAGCAAACGAGGCCGTCTAATTAGCTACAATATGTAAGTAGGAAATGGCTTTTGCCAACTTTGGTCCCAGTGGGTACAGCACAAACCTTTGTCGTTACCTGAAGTCACGAGTGACAAAATATGAACCTACAAGACCCTTTGCGCCTCATACGAAGCTTTGCACCGAGAAGGTCCGGATTGGCACCGCTGGGTTACCAACGGTCCTTTCTGTGGGTGGCAACCACGCGTTCTGTCACCACTAAGTCAGTTTAGTCTAGGGACCAAGTGAACGATTTCCTAGGAAGTCCCACGCGTCGTAGCTATTACCAATACATCGAGAGATTTTAATGCTGCAGTGTAGTCGGGGTGCCATGGTTATATTGGCAGCTGAGGAGGATAAATGAACGTTAGGGCGGACGCATATAACGGTGTGTGTAGGGGGCTCTACTTAGCAATGCTATAACGTTTTGCTTTCACATGGTCTAACACAACGCTAAAGGGACGTCATCTTGTCGACCTGTAGGCCTTGTATTTGAGTGTTGCAGGGTCCTTCTGTCGTTAGATCCAATGCATTGTGTGGCGTCGCAACGGGTCTGCAATTGGCGCGTGTTAGATGAATCTTGGAATTTGGGGGCCAAGAAAAGGACCATGATTCTATAAGAAGTAAAAGGGTTAGTAAGGAGTAAGCTGGGCTGAACGACCCTTGACTAGGATTGTAATCAAGGGGCTGTTTGACAATATTAAATGGGAGTATGTCGCTTCGAAATTGAAAACTTAGTTTTCTTCTCGAGGGACAGATATCGAGGAGAAAATCATGAGAAAAAGCTAAGGATCGTGCTAGGGAAGGGACTGAAGCAGCTGCCAGGACACTCGACATCATGTATCGCTTCTCCTATGCACCCCAAAGGGAATACCCTTACAAGTGGCTCACCCCCCTCGTAGCAGCAGGGGGGCTCGTCGCGATCGCAATCGTCCTGTTCGTCAACATTGAAACGCAAAGTTACGAACTCGTCGCTACCCCAACCAACGACATCAGCGTATCGCAAGCCGACAATCGACACTCTAGCTACTTGCCTAAATTTTTGAGCCGGGACTCGAATATGGCATGCGACTATGCCACGCTTCGAGTCAACAGCGAGATTTTCACGAAAAACTATGCGCTACCCTATACCATCAGAAGTGTCTGGAAGCAGTACGCTGATGGGAGGAAAGAGAACCAGGACGCCCTATCATACCGCGAACACGCCCTAAATGACTGCAACGTAACAAGCGTCAGGATTTACGTCAACGGGAAATATAGCCAGCCCATAGTCCTCTCTGCCCGCTCACGTGTAGGGCTCGTCATCAAAACAGAAGTGACGTGCGCCATCGAGGTCGACAAGCGAAAGGATCAGAAGACCTACTTTAGTCTTGAGTCCACATACAACTACATAGACGACAATGTCCCGCAATTCCTGCTCAAAAACGCAACATCGTCACCGAGCCTATTCTGGGGTCAGTCTTTGCTGTCATTGTACTACCTCGTTACTAGCCACGCGTATTTCAACGCATCGCTAGGGGAAAATTGGGGTAAAACCGAAATGTACTCGGCGTTTATCGATCTAAAGCGGCAGTCCACTGAGAGCATTGGGGGCCCGGGCGAGGTTCTGAGCGATGACTTCTTCCACATATATTGTACTACCGAGGCTAACGTCTGTCTTAACAATACGATCCCGTCATTGTCTCAGGGCAACGGCACCGGCGCAGGACAGTTTGGGTCACCGTACCCGACCATCTGGCCCGCAGTGAATATCCTGGGCAAGGCAATGTGGTTCACGGTCATGACGGACCTTGGGCAGAAGAACATCACTGTCCCCAACATGCTCGCGGACACAAATCTTCTGGCGAACCTCACGAGCAACGTGACAAACGAGGTGAACGCGTGGCTTGAGTTGCAAAATTCAAAAGTCGAACGTGGCAGCACGGTAGTGCTTGACACGAGTCTAGCTAACAAGAGCTTTGATCCCTCTGTCATACCAGCGCCCGCACTTGGCGTCAACACTAGTTACTTATCGACAACCTACATCTGCCAGAAGGCAATGCTTAAACCGCTGGGCACGCGCTTCATTGCGATTCTGTCATCTTCGCTGATTTTGTTGCACACCATCTGGAATATCTTCTGGCTTGTCTTCAACTGGATCTTTCTAGGCAGGCTACAGGAAGAGGCGACTCGCGGCGCCGGGGTTCATATTGCGGGGGATACGAATTCAGGGGATTTGGAGGAAAAGGTGGGACAAAAAGCCAGTAACTATATACAAGTAAATCAAGCGGAGCGCCTCCTGGACTGATGAATTATATATTTTGATAGATATTTAGAATGAGTGATACCAAAAATTATAGATAGACGAGTGCTTGGATTGATACGAGACGGTTTAATTACGTTCATCTAGCCACACTATTACAGCGACTACGATCTAGACGAAGATATATATACGACCCACTTGCATACTGGCATGCGCAATATCTACGGTTGTCGCGGTTGGCCCTTCATATAGCCTCTGCCAGCTGAGTAAAGACTGTTTCCAGTCGCAGGCCAAGAGCTAGCGCCTCGCCTACTAATGACACGTTATCCTGCGGACGATTTTAAGGGGAGTCGATCGGAGAAGATCATCACAGATGAAGTGAATTTCCCGATGGCGGACGGTCTCACACAAGACACCTTCAGGCAGATAACTGAGGTGCAAAACGCCTACTGCATGAGAAAGTAGGAATGGAAGCAAGGTGATTGAATGGATGCTGAACAACCCAACGTCGAAGCCCTTGGGAATAGGAATATGCTTGACCCAGTCGTCTGAGCCCGGAAAGAGTTACAAATACAGAGAAAGGTGACTATGCTGGGACACAAATGGACAACGATGAGCATTAGTGTTGCGGTATTCACTACTAATAGAAAGGAATTTCATGGGCGGAGCTATAGCGTTGGCGTTGTGCGTCTTCGTGCTTACGTTGAGCTTGGATATTCCTGTATTTCGTATATACCTACTTCCTGGGAAGTCGCTACATATATACCGTCCTGTAATGAATGCTCATGTCCGTTTTCTTATAAAACGGTCACTGTCTGGTTTCGGTAATGTTGAAATTTATGCAAGTTTTTTGGCTTGTGCAAAAGTGGGCTCTGCTCAAGCCAGGCCAAACCCGGGCTAAAAGCGGCAACGGCTCACATTGGTACCAGCAGCTCGTACCAGGAAAAACCCTCTATAGCGGGTCCTGGATAGCGAGACATCGGGTTAACTTGCTGGGTTAGGTATCTATATGGGTACGTACCTCTTTTGACTATCCGTATTCCGAAGTTGCCAATGCTGTACCCATGTAAATAAACGACCAAACGAACTGTTCCACCGGTGCCTAAATTTTGTCCAATCCGCGAGACAAAATGTTTGAGCAGCTTCTCAAGGCAGCTCGGGATATAGATGATGCAAGCTTACTGCCAGACGCCCCGCAGCTTCTGTTGCAAGGTAATCGGCGGGGAAATTCTACATCGTCCAGTTCACACGTGCTAATGGGATCTCGCAGCTGTCCCAGATGAGTTGTCGCTCAGTGATATTAGGGGCCTGGCTGCAGAACCCCATGATGGATCGGTTAGTATCATGCTAGACATCTGCCTATTCCAGTTTTCGGGCTTGGATTGCATAAGCTGAGTCTTCCTTGCCTTAGGACACGACTACCTTGCTGTGGGCCGTCTATGCGGCGTTGAAGGCCAAGAAGCTGGAGATGCAACATGACGACGATGGTGAATACAAGGTTACCATCGAGGAGATCGCTCTCAAGATCGGCCAGATGATGGAGCCAGTCTGCGCCGGTGCAGCTTTTGATGAAGGTGTGTCCTTCCGTTCTCCAACGTCACATGCTCGTTGAAGTAGTCTTTACTGATAGGCACTCTAAGACCGTACCGACTATCCGTTATTGTCACGTAACGGCCTCCTGAGTCTACATATCCTTAAGCTTCTCATTGCCCTTGTACCACATGGCAGTCTAGTCCTCCCTTCTAGGACGCTGCTCTCCGTGATCGCATTTACCAATCGCGATGACCCTTGGGCCTCAAGCTCCAGCGTTGAACTCGCGCGATCTTTGCTCTTAGATTATTTTCAAAATGCCTCACCACCGCAAGCCGTGAAACCAGCTCCTTTCTCAAACCTTCGCTCAATACGAGACGCTGGGACAGAAAGAAAACCCAGTGAAACGGTTCCCAAAACAGAGCGTGCACGCTTCATCACCGAAGATGTCTTGACAGATTTCTTACGTCCCTTGTTCGCGAAGTCCCGTCCAGCCACTGTGACGGTGTCTGGGCGCCCTGCTGCCTTTCCAGAGCCGCCCCCACGCTATGGTCAAGGCGAGGGTTTCGGGGGAGGTGAAGACATCATCAACGCGAAGCCGTGGAAGTATACACGACAATACGCAGTGACCGTGTTCGAATGGGCAGTGGGAAAAACAGATGTAAGAGATAGATAGCCATATTTGACTTCATAGAAACTCGGTATACCGACTAACCGCAACACTAGACCGACCTCCTACAGCAGAACTGGCCCCTCTACACCCCTATTCTCCTCACACTGCTCGACGAGTCGCAGCCGACTTCCCTAAAGCTCCGCTCTCTGTCTATCTTCAGGAGCTTCTGGAAAAGATGTCCTGATGGTCTTCTCTCGCGAACCGGCTTGGCCGATGTTTTCGAGCAAGCCGTATTCCCGACGGTACTTAGTCTACCGAGTCTCACACCTGAAGCCGAGTCTCGTGCGCTACTGGGTGCCGCATACCCCGCGCTGTTTGACATGGCGGGTATAGAATACCCGGGCTCGGTGGACAACGAGAATAAAGATGAGGATGCCAGCAGCGAAGGCACAAATGACCAGAAAGCAGGTGATGAACGGGGTCTTCGAAGCAAGGGGTTCTCTGAGACGCAACGGAAACTGCTCGACAAGATTGTCAGAGAAGGCATCATGACTGGGTATCACCATGCGAAAGAGCATATTCAACTGGTCGACTTTTTCTGTCAAACGCTATGCCATCTCGTGGACGGGATGAGTATATTATCAGTTAAGTATCTTAAGGTATGTTCCTCCTTTACTCTGTCATGCTTAATAAGAAAAATCGCTTGTCTACTCCTGTACGCCCACAAAAAACATATTATACGGCCGCTTTGCTGCCTCTCTCGCCAGTCAGGCAATGGTTCATCTCTAAGACAAGAGCGTTACGCAGCAGTGCTGCCAAGTGACAGAGCATAATTGGCAGCACGGCGACGTATAATTAGGCTCAAGCTCCCTCAACGATAACCCTCGCTCAATCTCTTTCAGATAACGAAAAGTGAGTCGTAGCGCTTATAATGGTTCTAGGACATTATTCCCATGATTTCAGAGATCCTCGTCGATCCCTTTGGCACTCAATACCCACCAACACTCCTCTCCGCCATTAATCTGTTGCAGGCAGTATTGCGAACATGCTGGCCTCGAGTCCCACACTACTGCAATGAGATTATCAAGATCACAATGCTCGCGTGGCTGAATATCGAGGAAGATGATTCCCTCTCAACCAAAGAGCCGGTCAGGACAGAACTGAAGCAACAGCTAATCAAAACTATTGAGATGCTCTCCGCGATCACGACAGCAGCCAAACTCGATATGTCTGATCGAGTGCGCCCACTTGTCGCGAAAGATCCACAGCTCCACCATCTTTTCACCAGTTGCGAAGCAAGTTGAGGAGGTAGGTGCTAACAACCCAGGAATGGGGGCTAATCCCGACTTCAGCCTAAGGCGACTTGAGGTTGTCTCCGAATACATCGCTAGAAGGCGTCGTAACTGCAGCAGAAGATGCCTAATCGACCGGCTGCTGTTTGAATAAGGACTTGCCACGAAGCCACTTCTTATATGCCTTATACCGTTTCTTGGGCAGGTCCTCCTCGGTGACTGTCAGCGGGTTATCGCCGACACGCAGCAGCTCGTAGTAGGCAGCAATATCCTCCTCCGTACCACTAGGTGCGAGGCCGTCCGTCTGCCAGCTGCCGTTGAGGTATTCCTGGTACTCGGATGAGTCGATGTCTGTCGGCGCTTCGTTCGAGACCACGAGGGGAAGACTCTGCGGGTGGCTGACATATCGCGTGTAATCTTCTTCTTCTTGCGCACTCACAGACGGGTTCAGAGACTCGTGGACCACCTTTGTGAACGTCCACTGGGCGGCCTTCGACTTCTCCTGTGGCGTCTGCTTGGGCTTGGTGCCGTCGATAGGGGTCTCCAGTGTTTCCTTCATGATGCTATGGGGAACCGTCGGTGCCTTGTCGGCAGGGATCGGCTGCAGCCAGCGGTGGATAGAAATCCCTTTCGCACTAACCTTTTCCGCTGTCTGGTCCGTAGTAACGGAGGAAGTATCATTATCCGTGGGTTTGATCGAATCATGGGGATCTACAATAGTGACGCCTTTCTTGCCCACAGGCTTTTTCTTCTCGTGGGTTTCCTGATCACCCTCCGTGCGGACTCGAAAGGGGCTGAGATCATACTTTCCTTCCTGTGTCGATCTGAAAGGTATGTACTTGATGGTAGAATTCATCTTGTACGAAAACATCTTCGGGAATGATGAGAGCGTAGCCGGCCGATAATATTCGAGCCAATAGTCATCAAAGAACGAAATTGGTTTATCACGAAGATCCCCCCTCAGCGGCACGGAAACTGGCAAAGTCATCTTCTCGAGGAAAGCAGGATTAAACCAATGGATATAATCGTGATGGTGCTTCTCAGACCATGTTCGAGGATTCTCGTGATGTAAATAATAGTCCGTCGAGAGATCCCACAACATTGGCTGTCCTTGAGCGAAGATATAGTTGCCCAGAAAAAGATTATAGGCTTCCTGTCTTTGACTATCGAGGAACGAGTTGTTGTAGTACCGCTTGAAGCTCTCAATCATATCACGCGAATGACTCGTCCATTGATTGATCTTACGGTATGTCTCCATAGTGTTCACGAGTTGAGAACCACCGTACTGCACCGCTATTGTGTCGCCATGATCGTGATACATGTGGGTAAAGAGGTTGACCGCATCTGTGTCGTATTCGATAGACGTATCTTCGAGGATGCCAAGAGCATGTAGCTGATGCCCAAGAGCTCGCTTGCCGATGACGAACTGGGCCGCGTTGGTGCGGTCTAGGCAGTCGATGCAATTGGTTCTGGCTACTCCGTTCTGAACTCGCCCCAGCGTTACGTCTCCATCACCATTCTGGAAAAAGCCTGTGGTCGTCACAACAGACTCGGCGATGCTCTCAAGAGTACCAATCACGTCCTGGTCCCGGCTCTTGGCGGCCCTGCTCATATCCCAAGCCTTATGGATGATCTTGTGCTCTTCGGGAAGAAACTGGTTGAGATAGTTGATGGCATTGGTGTACTCCTCGAGCAGCTTGGATTCTCGTGGCGTTCTTTCTCTGGCCTTTACTAAGTTCAAAACGTAGATCGGGGAGCCATAGCGTTCGAAGAGGTTATTGAAATGCAACGCAGCAGCTGTATAAAACGGGTCGACGAGGTTCAGCTCAATAGGTGGCTTGGGAGTCACACCAATGTTGTCTTGTGTCCAGTAGAGTGGGATACTACCTCTATGTTGCACATATGAGGTAAACTGAGGGTTTGAGAAAAGTTTAGGAGCAGGTGAGTGAAAGGAGGTGGTCAGTGATTCCGACACTATCTGTTCTGTCTCGACGTCATTCGCAACATAACCCAGATCATTGGCGCCGCGCTTCAAGAATCGAGCGCCGGCGAAAAACCGTGAGCGACGGGCTATGATGGTAATGTGTGCGGTTCTCCCGTACACGGATATAGCAGCTTGATCTATGTATCCGTGGATGATCGGACGGCACCAGTCAAAGGGGTTGGATAGGGAACTTGACGCTGGCTGCAGGAGATGACTGTTCCAAATAAACATCTCGTTGTAGTCGTGATACGTGGCGCCCGGCAGCCCTCCCATCATGGCCTTGCGCTCTCTACTGATATTGTGTTGCAAGGTCCTCGTGATGTCATAGGAGTAGCTATAGTAAAAAGACCTCGTCAAATCTAGATGGTTAAGGATACCAAGAAAGCGAGACTCTTCGGGGTTTCGTGTATCCGCTCTGTACTTGGCCGGTGTCAGCGGAATGAGTTCGGTCCCGTCAACCTGGTATACGTAATGACCGCCTATCATAGCCACCGTGCTCTTCTTCGTTATCAATACCATATAATACGGCCCAGTAAATTTGATGAAGCCGAGCAGCCCCCACGTCGTGCACCGTTGCTTGATGCCGCCCGTCGCTTTGTTCCCGTGATCGATGGTGTCGAGGAGCGAGTTCATCTCCTTTCGACCATAGATAGTCTTGTCTTCCGTGATGCTCAAGTTAGGATCATCATGCGTATTACGCTCGATCTTCAAGACACGGAAGCGCTTCTCGGTGACATCGCCGCCCACGATGTAGTAGCGACTGGCCGTCTCGTACAAGGTAAACTTGTGCATCTTGTAGACCAGCGGGATGGGGGTCCGCTCATCATCGGGCGGAGTTATCTCTCGCTGCAAGGCCTCGGGGCTGTGGGTGCGGATGAAAGGCCGGGCCACCGACGGCTCTTCGTCGTTATCATACTCGGCCGCGCTCTTGGATGCCTTCACATCCTGCAAGAGTGTCTCGCTACTAGCGTTGTTCTGCAAGAGAGGAAAGGAAGGCTCGTCGTCCTGGACATCATTGCATAAAGTAGAACTGCGCGCGACCGATGCCTCATAAGGCTCGACGTTTGCGGTAGTGCTCGATGGCTGGCTTGGTTGAGGTTGCAGCTCGGCGTTGGCCTTGACGCTGTTGGGTTCGATTGTGTCTGCCATGTCCGATATTTTTCCTATAACCAACACAGGCAGGGGATAGTCTCTCCTCAGCCCGATTTAAGCATGCCCGACATATCTTGACTATCTAAATCTTCCGCCATGAGCGTCTTGTGATGTCTATGTCAAAGGAATGTTCCAAGATGTGGGAAGCTACTTGGTACCTATATACTTAAAGTTATAGTAGAGGGAACCCTGCGGGACTGCGGGGAGCTCTGACCGGTTTATCTTTATGTCATCGGGCACACTGTCCCACTACATAAGTACCTGATAAATGGAGCTTTTGGACCCCTTGCCAATATCGTTTTTCGATGAACCCCTGCTCAAGACACTACTATCTAAATACGATAATCGACAAAACACCCCAAGCAATAGCCAATAGCCCTTTGACCGGAAGCAATTCGGAAAGATTCAAAGCCAGTGTCATACGCATGAGTGATGATTCCGTCTCGATGCGAGCGATCTCTACCAATCCTGCTCGAGATTAGTCTACATGATGGCTGCAACCGGGTAGGCTTGCATTATTGTGTAATACAAAACGACAAGATTGGACCATTAAGCACTTAGACATCGGCTGAAGTTCCGATTAACCTGTCCCGTTCGGATTCATCCCACCAAGATTGTCTACATGATCATCGGACCTAAAGGCTTGACGCGGATAATGAATTTACGACTCCCGGGTTCTTGTAGAAGCGATAGTTAAATGTGGAACTCAAGTAGTCCTATGCGATTGAGGTCATTCATAATTTATTCTTATGGAAGCACGTCCGTCACCTAGGGTAGAAGAACCTCTGTTGTCGATAAACCCTGGAGTCATCTGAAGATCTCGCAAGTTCTCAAATGCCATTCAGCACTCACTTATCTCAGTAGGTTTTCGCATGGCTGAAAATGCTCGATGAGGACATTCCATGTTTGGGTGCATCTTCTCCGTCAAGAATTATCAACAAGCAAGTCATACTACCTACTTGTATATAGTGCGAGTTTGTTCCCATCATCCAAAGGGATAATATCGTTGCCCGGTAATGCAAGACATTGAGCGCTAGTGAGACAGATACCAAAGCAGAGAGTTACCTAGGCGACGATCCAACGCCTCTATATACCCATTATGGCGGCTGTTTACCAACTACTACTACCCCTAACCCAACTTCCAACCTTGAGCCCGTCGCCTTCAAGATATGCCTGTTGAAACTGACTCTTCAAACCTTGCCCCTGATCAACAGGCGGATAGTCTAGCGGCCCTGCAGCAAAGCGTAGCCGAATTGACTGCAACCGTTCAGGCTTTGACTAAAGGTATGCAGGCTATGGAGGCTCGGTTGACTACCAGTTTCGATAAAACTATCAGGGAGGGACAGCTCGACTGGGCGAACCGCCTGAGTAGCTCTTTCCGTGATACGATCAAGAAGAAACTTGGGGCTCTGAAGCATTCGCTTCGAGACACTATAGACGACTGGTAAGTAAATTTCTACTCTCTCATGCAGTGAATTATCGGCTAACATTGAAGCAGCGACTTCAATAATAGAGCGCGACTCTGGAACTACAGTGTCAGAAGCCCAGAAACTGAGATACGCCAATTACGGAATATTACCACGCATGAAAGAGTTGATCTCCCTAAAACACGAAAAGAACTAGCAAAGCTTAAAGGTAAGCTCTCGTATATGTTTCCTTATTGTTTTCCTTGCAATTAGTCATCCAACATATTTTAATATACTAATTGCAATATAACCTAGTTCCCGAGGTTACTGCGATTCTCTATGCACTCCGTCAGCAGCCCGACAGCCGCACGGATCATCGATTGGACCAGCTCAGAGATTTCATCGGCCTCCCCTTTTGAGCGCGGCGGAGATCTTCTCAAAGGAGCCGAATACCAGAGGGGTGAGTGGGCATGCATTGGTCGGTATGAGTCTAGGTTATTCAATTCTGTTGTCTGTGCATCCGGCGATTCTTTATTAGTAAATGTGAAGCCGGTCGTTATTGTAATGTTCAAATAGTAGGATACAAACCAATATACTCTACTACCCCCTGTAAGACCAGACTTGATAAGTTAGCGCTGGGTATGGCTTTTAGTACAACCTTCAGTAGAGAGAAGCCATTGCAATGCGGAGGCATCCAAAAATGTATATCCCTTTTGGTAACAGCAGGAAGCGATACAGGGACCACCAGTAGTTGACGTAGAAGCATTTCACACAGAACAGTGGAGGAAGTGTCCGATTATCACCAATAGATATTAATAGTTCTCGACTTCATTAAACCGACGGGAGTTAATTAAAAGGCCGAGACGGCGTGTTCTAACGGGTCCCTCTGCACCTCCCACGCAAGCCAGTCCGACCGTGTTGTTCTATGTGTTGTCAGCATGTCTGAGCCCGACAGAATGATTGTATTAGGAGATAAGTCGTACGGTAAGAGCCCCATCCCATTGACCTTCCAAATGCCCACTGCGAGCGCAACCAACTGCATAACAATGTAGGCTAGTTTGACCTGTAGCATCTTTGCCCTGTTGGTGTCGGACTCGAATCGCTCAAAGGCCTGGTTCGTTCCGACCAGTCCCACAATAGGGTTCTTGAAGGCCATGTAGACCATCATAATGCTGAATATCTGAAGAGAGTTCCCCGACATGTACATCATGAAGAATGTCATGGGCAAGCTTTTTATTGGGGCTAGAGCCACTTCCCAAGCCTTCTTCAATTTGAGAGTATCCATCTCTTCAGGTGTCGGCTGCTTTCGGGGCTGGACTTTGGACTCTTTGGATTCCTTGGCGGCTTGTTTCTGCGGGACGGTAAGTGACAAGAACTCAGCTACGAGGTTGCATTCATACCCTGGATAAGGCACCGGATTGTGAGGGATAGCCATGAGGATCGGGTATGCCACCGCTCTTGGACTTGTAGGCTGGCGGGGAGCTGAGGTCAGAGACCCATTGTGGAATTGGTGACGCGTCGGCCGACATGACAACCTCGACACGCAGGGGCCGACTGGTACGAAGAGTAAAGAGATAAGGGTACTCTAGGTAGTATATGAGACTGTGGCTAGCGAAAGTACAAGACGACTGCGGTGATGCGGAACCGAGTAGGAGAGGTCTAATCGAGGGTTGAGGCTAACGAGAAGTTCAGGATGCGACGATCTAGAACGTAACGACGGGAGCGCAATTAGGTAAGCAGGGCACCCCACTAGATGCGCGGGTACCTAGTTACCTATTTTTTTTAGAAACGGCCCCACAGCCGTTCTTCTAAGAGATATCGGAGCAGGAGCTGGAACTTATCAACTACGTAATGCCTAATACCTACATGTATATAGTACAGATTAACTTGCTACCTGTATTTCTTCTACTGCTAACAATCCCAATCTTCGCCGGGAATAGAGTTGAAGTTTCAGTAATCACAGACCTCGGTAACTTATGGCCACGGCGCTCGAATTCTAGGTAATCATTGACAGCAGAAAACATCCTAATGCAACTCACCCTGTCCAAATTCAAGTTATGGTTAAAGCTTGAGCCAAAAGCGGCGTAAGTAGGTAGGTAACAAGCTCCCCGCGCGCCAATCGACCAGCTTGCGCCAACCGCCCAGAACCCACTCTTATTCTACCTTAAGGTTAGTAGGTTTATGTACCCGCTGTCTAGTGAAGGGGTCAAGCTTTCGTTATTGGGGTGATGCCAGGGGCTCCCCTAATCGAGAAATGAACAGAGGCAAAACTCGGAGCAAACTGTACAGGACTGCTCTCGTGGACGGTTTACCTTTGGGTAGTTGTATATGACGACGCCTACGAGCAAAGGTCGCCTCGATACGTCGCTCCAATTCCTAATCCAACCACGGAGTGCCCCCGAATCAATCGCCATCGTCGTCGCAGATTCGGTTCTCTCGGCCAATTGGGCTCATCCAACCACACCTGCGATCCTCGATCGAGACGACGATTGACAAACCCGACGAAACGGGCTAAAGTCGGTGATGGTGCGCATGTGACAAGTATTGGAACAACCCCGACAACCCCCCCTTCAGCTGCCACATCCATCCTGCCGTCACTATTGGGCCGCCGCACGTTTTAGGCGCATGCGACATCTTTCATCCATCCCTCGTCCAGCCCGCGCCGCCGCCAGGTAGTTCGGCGCATCGAAGTCACCAAAGAACGAACGCCGGAACTCCCATATACGGTCCCTCCGCACCCACCCCGCCGCCGCCTGCTCTCCTTCCTTTGTCAACATGTCGTCGAGTGCCCAGACCGGGGACTCGAAGCTCTTCGCTCGAGTAAGCGCATTGTCTCGATCCTTTCCTACTATCATCCCTACAATACAAATTGCCTGATTATTCCCATCCCTATTCGCGCCTTTTCCTTTGCACCCCCCAGTCCTCCTCCCGCCTGTGCTTGCGTGATGTTCAAACACTCACCGAACATCCACATCACATTGCCCACCTCGAAAGCGCGCCGTCATCATTCCGGACATGAAGCTCAATGCTGCAGAGCATTCGTCGGCTCACTAGAACTACTTCGGGACGTCGACAGCATTGCCTTGTGCAATGCGGATATATCGAACGAGCCGTCCCAATTCCGCCCTGAACCCGATTCTCCCACTGCACATGACCATGCGATTTCCCTTGAGACCTGCCCAGCATGGCGATGTTCCTCGCATATATACCTCCGGACTATGGCTTACATCGAATGACTATGCAGGGTAAGGTCGCCGAGCTGCGGGCCGAGTTGAACAGCGGCAGCAGGAAAGACAAGAACTTCACACAAAAGAAGATCGCCTTGAAGAAGATAGTAGCCAACATGACCATGAGCAACAACGAGATGGTCTCCCTGTTTCCCGATGTCATAAACTGCATGCAAATCCAGAGCCTAGAAATCAAGAAAATGTAGGGCTCGCTTTCAGAAACCGTCTAGGAGAGCTTGAATCTCGCTTACAAGGAAGGACAGGTGCTTCTTGTTCTTGGTGAATTACTCCAGAATGCGAGCCGAGATCGCGATAAAGGCGATCCCAGTCCTGCAACAGGCAAGCTTTATCATGCCGCTTCGAGGCGGCAACAGAGGTGAAATGGCGAGTCTAACGGCAAAATAGGATATGGAGGATCCAAATCCCCTAGTCAGAGCTCTGGCACTCCGGACCATGTCTTATGTCCACGTTAAGGAGTTCGTCGAGTCGACTGTCCCGCTTGTAAAGCGACTACTCCGAGATGCTGATCCCTATGTTCGGAAGACGGCGGCCTATTGTGTTGCGAAGCTGTACGACCATGATAAGTTGATGGTGGAACAGTCCGACCTGATAGATAGATTAAACCAACTGCTAAGAGACGACAACCCTACTGTCGTCGCCAGCGCATTAGCGAGTCTAATGGATATTTGGGAGCGTAGTGAGACTATCAAACTCACATTAGACTACAGTAACGCGTCTAAGATGGTACAGATCCTACCTGATTGTTCTGAGTACGTACACACCCCCGAACTAACATCAGAAAACGCCAAGGCTGATCCTCTTCCAGATGGGGTCAAACATATATACTCGAGGCTCTCATGTCGTACGTGCCTCAGGAGTCTGGAGAAGCGACGATTCTCGCAGAGCGCATAGCGCCGCGTCTCTCGCACACCAACTCGGCCGTAGTCTTGACGTGCATACGGGTCATATTATACCTCATGAACTACATTGCCGAGGAAAAGCAGATCTCGGCACTGTGTCGAAAGTTATCTCCTCCACTCGTCACATTATTAGCAAAAGGATCGGAAGTCCAGTACCTTGCGCTGCGAAACGCCTTACTCATCCTTCAGCGACGTCCCGACGTCCTGCGCAACGACATCCGTGTATTCTTCTGCAAGTACAACGATCCCATCTACGTCAAGGTCACGAAGCTCGAGCTCATCTTCATGCTGGCGAACGAGAAGAACATCGACGAAGTGCTGACCGAGTTGCGCGAGTACGCGACGGAGGTGGACGTTCATTTTGTCCGCAAAGCCGTGCGTGCCATCGGGAAGCTGGCCATTAAGATTGAGCCGGCTGCTCGACGGTGCATCAACCTTCTGCTGGAGCTGGTGGCGACGAAAGTTCCCTACATCGTGCAAGAGGCGACCGTCGTCATCCGCAACATCTTCCGGAAATACCCCAACCAATACGAGTCCATCATCGGTGTGCTCTGCGAGCATCTGGACTCCCTCGACGAGCCCGAGGCCAAGGCGGCCATGGTGTGGGTCATCGGGCAGTACGCCGACCGCATCGAAAACAGCGACGCGCTCCTCGAAGACTTCCTCTATTCATTCGCCGAGGAGCCGGTCGAGGTACAGCTCGCTCTGCTCACGGCAACCGTCAAGCTGTTCATCCAACGACCCACAAAGGGCCAGGATCTCGTCCCGCGCGTCTTAAAATGGGCCACGGAAGAGACCGACAACCCGGACCTCCGGGACCGGGCGTACATGTATTGGCGGCTGCTGAGCACGGACGTCAACCTGGCCAAGCAGATCGTCATGGGCGAGAAGCCGCCCATCACGGCCGAGTCGGAGAAGCTGGACCCCCAGACCCTCGAGGAGATGTGCCTCAACGTCGGCACGCTCGCCACCATTTACCTGAAGCCGGTGCAGACCGTCTTCCGCAGCGCGCGCCCTCGCCGCCTCGCCGACTCGCCGGCCCTGCAGAAACACTCCTTGCCCACGTCCCAGAATCTGCCCGCCTTCGACGCTAACAAGTCCCTCTCCATGTTCGGCATGGGCGGACAGGCAGCTGTTGTCCGGCCCGGTAACAATGCGGCCTCGACAAACCCCGCAGGCGGACTTGGGACGCCGGGCTCTGATAATATGGCCGGAGCTGTCAGTGACGCAGACGCGTACTTCGCTGGCGTCGGCAGTCAACACATGGCGGCAATGGGAATCCACGATGACGGCTTCGGTGGTGGAACTGGTAATGAGGCCGGGTATGTTGTCAACCAGTTCGCACCTCAGCAAGTCCTTCAACCTGCACAAGGGGTTGGTAGCAATGGTGATCTCCTGATGTTGTAGTTGACGCCGGTGGCCAAGTCTTACCGGTAAATCAGTACCCAGGCAATTGTTAACATTGAGCCGTGGAACGCGGGATATTGCAGTAGTATTGTACAGATCGTAGTAATGTGAATATGGGTTAGATGTGATATAATGTAATGCATACAGAACTAGAGATAGGTTTCGAAATTGTATTTGCACACCACAGGTCTCTTGGCATATTTATATCTCGTAGTAGACGCATTGGATTAAGTGATCAGTCTTTAGCATACATCGTCCCACCTCGTATTACCTAGCATAAGCAACAGATTACGTGTAATTTCTCTGCAAACCTCTCAGCCGAAACTTAGCATGCAAACAGCTATGCGTTGCGCTGTGCACTGTACATGCTCAAACCTCCAAAATTCAGATCCTTTCTTAGACCGCCATCATTCTCTAGCTCGATGATTTCCATACTTTTGACATCAGAAAACGACCACATATGGGAGCTTTCAGTACAGAGTTATGACCTCGTACGATCTGGGATCAAAGCCTCTCCCATTGCTTAGATCGCTATAACAATGCTTGCAAAAGATGCAAGAAAAAGAAGAACACAGATCATAAACGGGTTAAGTTGAACAGAGGGAACACCCGCAGCTGTGACGGGAACTGGGGTAGCGATAGGGTTTGCTGAGACCGATGTCTCAAATGTCCAGACGGTGTGCTGAGATGAGGTACTGCTTCCTACGGCCAGCGTAGCCGCAGATGTAGTTGTACTTGGCGCAGAGGAGGTGGAAATGACATTGGTGTAAATACCTGTAGTGGTGCAAATGGATGAATGCGGATTCAGGCTGGTGTTGCCAGGGCCCGTGTTGCCAGGACCAGTATTCCCGGGGCCAGTGTTGCCGGGGCCAGTGTTGCTGGGGCCGGTCTGCAGAGAGTTAGGAACAGTGACAGTAGTTCCAGGTACTGTCGCCCAACCCGGAACATTTGGAGTTGTAGCCGAGCCTGGAACATTAGGTGTCGGAGCTGAACCTGGGATATTTGGTGTTCCCGTCCAACCCGGAGTATTCGGCGCTGATGTCCAGCCTGGCACGTTGGGAGTCGTAGCCTCACCTGGGATGTTTGAAGCCGTCGGCGAACCCGATACGACAGGCGGCAGAGGGTTTCCGGGGGGAGTGGGAGTTGAAGGTTGTCCCTGGCCACCCGGTACGGTAACGACGACGGTGTTTGGTGAATTGGAAATAGGTGCTGGACCACCACCTGGAACTGTGACGAATGTAGTAGGCAGAACTGGTGGATTTGGCGCAGACAGGGGCCCCCAAGGATTAGTATCTGACTCGCACGGCGATGATGGAGCGTTGCTGGGTTGGATGGTAACAAATGTAGTAGGCAAGAATTGTGTAGTAAGTCCGCAGGCACCCGTGTCTGGGTTGCACGAGGTCGAGACTGGGCTGTTACCCGGAGCAGACGCCAGATTAACGGTCACCGTTTCGACTGTAGTTCCAACCAGAGGAACTGTTGTGATAAGAACTTCCGGATTAGTGGCAGTGGGGTTGGGGGATTGCTGTCCCGCAGGATTAGGAGATTGTTGTCCCGCTGGGTTGGGAGACTGTCCTCCGTTGGGATTTGAAGGTTGGCCACCACTGGGATTTGAAGATTGTCCTCCTGTAGGGTTTGGGGGCTGTTGTCCTTCAGTATAAGGAGGCTGTTGTCCCGCCGGGTTAGGAGACTGTCCTCCATTGGGATTTGGAGATTGGCCTCCGTTGGGATTTGAAGGTTGGCCACCATTGGGATTCGAAGATTGTCCTCCCGTAGGGTTTGGGGGCTGCTGGCCTGCAGGGTTTGGAGACTGTCCTCCATTAGGATTCGAAGGTTGTCCCCCATTGGGGTTTGAAGATTGTCCGGTAGGGTTCGGGGGCTGTTGCACTTCAGTGTTAGAGGGCTGCTGGCCTGCAGGGTTTGGGGACTGTTGGCCTGTAGGGTTTGAAGGTTGTTGTCCAGCTGTATTAGGAGGCAGACCATAAGCTCCGCTGGGCAGATTGGGCTGATCACCATTTCCGGGGCCGTTGTCAGGACCACTCCCAGAACCACCATTAGCCGGGCCACTTCCAGGACCATTCCCAGGACTGCTTCCAGGACTGCTTCCAGGTCCGTTTCCAGGTCCTGAACCACTTGTAGGACCACTTCCAGGGCCACTACCAGTAGGGTTGTTGCCAGTGCCGCTTCCGGGACCAGAGCCACTACCATTGCCAGGGCCACTTCCTGTGCCGCTACCTGGGCTGCTTCCAGGACCAGTGCCGGTATCGCTACCACCATAAGCGCCGGCCGGACCAGACGTTGGGCCAGTGATCTTATCTCCAAGAGCTGTGACTTGAGCGGAGGGATCTTGAGGTGTGAGTATGGTTGATAGAGCCGGGGGGACAGTAGCAACAACAACAGTAGCCTCAACGTCATCAATGACACCATACATAGGGGGATCCCGCTTCTCAATTGCCAGTTCACCATCAGGGGACAAGGTGGCTGAAGGACTGACGACGACATAAACCATACCCGAATGAGTGAAAGTAGAGGTAAGGGCAGAGTCAATAGCTGATGTAGTCACAGGAGAGTCATTGGCCGCTGAGTGATCCGCGTCAACCTGGAAGGCCATAACAGACTGGCACAAGGCCAAGAATGCTACGGAGAGCATGGTTGCGAAGGGCTATACCGCTAGGGAGAAGGACCTTTTTGAGGAGGGTTCCTAAGGATGATAACTGGGAATTAAAAGAGAGACTGAGAAGATTAAGTATTTTCGTGGAAACGAGTGATAGTCCGGACTGGCTCACGAGAATAGACGAAGACCCGATATGTGAAGAGGTTGAGGTTGAGGTTGAGGGTGGATAGATAGAGGAGTGGACGGAGAGAGTAAATGGAAGAAGAGTCAGGCAAAAGAGGGACAAAATACGCAGGTAGTGATTGCGCGAGTGGAAACTCTGAGACGCGAGTAATCTAAGGCAGGTGCCGTTTTCTCCTGTTGCGAGGTATGTAAGTGGAAAGAGCTGGGCTATGAACGGAAAGTGGAACGAAACTTCTGTCTTCATAGGACATAGCATTAAGAAATCACAGAATGTTGGAATACACACTGTCTGTATAGCCACGCAGAGCTCCTTTTAATCAGCAATGATCATTCATTAAAATTGGAATACATCTATCTGATTCGACATGTTTGTCGAACGCAGATTTTCCTCTAACTATGACCGTTACAAGAGTTTTTCTTGGAAGGGAAGGTGTAGACGTGGTTCAGGAAGATGAAACATTTAGTTGAGATCATTTAGCTAGCTGTTTCCCCCGCAGGTGTTCATATCTCAGGTAGGAGCTGCTACCCGCTATCCACATAACTTCGCATGTTTCGCTATACATATGCAGGCAGGTAAGCTACATGTTGGCGAAAACAGAGGAACTTCCAAACAAAGTTGTCTGAAACATTACCTATTGATCTGCTGATAAAACTGAAGAGCGAACATGTCTGACCGTGGACTTCGTTCCCAAAGCATTATACCTACCTAGGAAATTTTCCATAAGGGACCGCATTTTCATGTTCATAGTAATAATGCACCATGGTAAGCTCGAGTAATAATAGATATCCAACTATTAGCAGTGACCATATCGATTTAGCTGGGTTATTTTCTATGTCCATACCTATCATTTACATATTCAGAGGTATTACAGATTTAAATAATGCCTGTTGTCCAGCCAGTTTTCTGCCTCCAAGTAGCTGATTTTGGACGGCATACGAGTTGCTTCATCAATGTGGAAAGCGGAAACACGCCGCAACAGACCAAAACTTTGTCTGAAGCCAACAAAATTTAGTTATTGCTTTGTTCTTATCTTTTTCCTTCCTGTAATTATATATTCAGGGGCTCGGGCTCTGTTGAGCGTTCACACTCATATTGATAATATGTATCCGAGAACGTAAAATTACGACCAAGAGGTTTTGACGATAC
Source organism: Xylaria scruposa (assembly GCA_022385635.1). Lineage (NCBI taxonomy): Eukaryota > Fungi > Ascomycota > Sordariomycetes > Xylariales > Xylariaceae > Xylaria > Xylaria scruposa. The sequence continues at coordinate 184,386 of MU280217.1, forward strand.
CTTAAGTGATCTACATAATTCAATTTGAAAGAAATCCAAGGCAAACTGTCCACAGATCGTTCTAAATACAAAGAAATGAGCGAGGGCCACAGAACGAAAGTGTCACGACCTCTGGATACTGATGGCAACGTAAGGGTAAGTCTTGGATACTTGTTGTCGCACAAGGAGCTCCAACTACTACATCTACAGGCTAGAGATCTATATACAAAATGCTTTCTTTGTTCTGTTACTCTAGGGAAGCGGCATGCAGATGTTGGTATCGCGAGGTATCGCGAGAGCCTGACAAAAAGGTCATGGGGCTCCGTCAATGAGGCGAGCATTTCTCATGAAAAGATAGTTCCATGTGACCGCTGAGTCAAGACGAGGGAAGGCTTGCATTCGAATAGCGCGTTTCACCTATATAATTACATGGCGTAAGTTGGATATGTATAATATGGTGATACAGTTTGTAGTTTGAAGTGAGCATGAGGCATTAGAAATATGGCTTTTGCCTACTCCTGTTATCATATTACGGCTATACGAAGGGACCCGGTCCAGTTACTCGAAAAGTTAGTAGATGTCTCTCATATTCGGAGCGTGGGAGGAAGCACCCGGGCTGCGTGGCCCATCTGAAGTTGCAGTGTTACTAATCACCTCCCGCGTCGTGGATGGCGCTGTGGATGCGGAACGGTCGGGTCAGCTGCGTGGCAGAAGCGGAGCTCCGTTGCATCGCAGCCATTGAGCCTGGAACCTCTTCCGACCAGTCTCAGATCATGTTGTCGAAATTGGGTTACAACCGTCCATGGGCTGTGGGTATTCCCTGGGTGCACTATTTCCGGCATCGCTTCGGTTTTTGAAAGGTCATCCGCCGGTCGGGGCCTTTGATGTTGATGCAGGGCACTCAGTTACTGTAATGTGATAGGCTGCTCAAAGTCGAAGTGGCGAACTCACAAGGGTATCTCGGTAGACTCACGGAATGACTACTGTAGACGAGTGGCATGACGAGGGGTATTGACTCAGTGTTAACTTGAACCAAACTTACATCTCCGTTGGTATGCAAGCGAGAAGCACTGACTATATTTTATCTTTATTTAGTATTCAGCGGATATTGTCATCTTCAATCCAGCTGGACCAAGATGATGTTGTCAACAATGTAATGAATGAATTAGCTGAGTTAGCTAGAAAATGGCGATCTTCTTCTAATAGGCCGATAGTCTTTCGGTCCAATCGATGACAAGCCCTAGTGGCAAGCTGCATCCCGCTATTGAGACTTAATGATCGCTTGTCGCTCCCCGGATCGTAGGTAGGACTAGCAGCTCAGGCTACCTACAGTAGATAGATGGGCAATTTACATACTCGACTGCGTGGTAAAGACTGCCAGTGTAGACTTTGCCTCATTACTATAACTCTTGATAGGTAAGCCTGGGTCCCTGACATACGCCTTGGTCTCCTAGGTTTGGACTCAATTGGAACACTGTACATACAGTAAGACGTTGAAGGTTATATCCCATATAAGTACATTACATCTGTTGTGTTGCAGAATCCTTCCTCCTATTAGGTGTAACTCCTGTATCCGTCGATATCCCTCACCTCTTCACGGGACCTTATTTCCGAATATGCCCCCGATCAACCGTACATAGTATAAGAAACTCTTCTGTTACTCGCGGGTTCGTGGTACATACCCCGTGTTACGTTGGTCGGAACACTTAGGATGGTTGAGTATCAGAATTTGCCATGGCGACATTAAGCCCTTATTATAGCAAATAGCCTGGAATAACTTGGACACAACCCTAGTTTGAAGATGGATTATTTTTGGTGCGAATCATATATGAGAATCTGAGTAGGTTACCTAAATATAAAGAAGTGTAGTGTATTGTTCATCCTGGACAATGGCGAGTTAGTGAGCTAGCTAGTAGGTAGGCATGTGAAAGCTGGGGGAATGCTGGCGACGTCTTGGCGAGAGAAACCATATTCGGCTGCCCCCCAACATCCCCAGACCGCATCCCAGAAAAGGCAGCCCACATCCCCATCACTGACAGGGCAGGCTTTACAAAGATTAGGGGCGGGCGATCACTGGTTGATCAGGCCAATGGGCAAACATGGACCTCAGGCTCCGAGATGCGCTATCAGCGGGCAGCAAGTGCTACCAGTGCAGGTGGGCAGTGCCAGCAATTACACTATCTTGACTACTAACGTAGTTGCCCTCTCGTCACACCCATTGGAAGTTACTAATGTGCTAAGTATGCCCACTGTACCCCTGCCAGAGCGGGCGCCCCGTTGCCCTTCCTTGTATCTGTAGATAGAAGCCGGCACGGTGCCTATGCTTAAGCCAGCCTTAGCCCCGAAACATCATCATCCGTCTGTCATCCACCCATCCCATTTCCCGCTACCTATTGAACCGCCAATCCAGCCCATTCAACCCATCCAGCAACCCGGCCATCTTTCCTGATATTCTTTTGCTTGCAGCGATTTTTTCCCTTGTCGTGAATAAGAGCCACCGGGCAATTCCTCATCAGGATCCTCTTCTTACACTATTTCATTTGTCTTGTCATCGCCGTCAGTGGTCTGCGCCGTGTCCTCCTTTCCCTCCTTTATTGCCGCTCAGAGGATCCGATCCCGATAGTCGCATGTCTCAGTTGTGTAGCCAATAATCTGCCTGCACTGCATTCGGTTGAGACTTTTGTGCCCGTCGACGCGCTATTTCGATTATTCTCTCTCTTTCGTAGCAGTCTCGTGACGGCGCCGCCGCCATTCGAACTGGTGTTCGGCCTCAACGTGCCTTGCTCTGTACGGTTACAGGCTGACCGACCGTGACCATCATGGCTGACACCGCTTCAGCCTCTGCCGGCGGAGACAGTGGCGTCAGGGAGGGAGCGTTGTCGATGCACCAGCCTGCCGGTGACGTCGAGATGGAAGACCTCTCCAAACCACACCCTGATCCCGCAAATCCCGAAACGAACGCATCACAAAGTCACCCTGACGAGACGAGACCAATACCAGTTCCCGATAAGGACGCAAAGGACTCTGCGAATGCGGAAGCACCGTCGTCGTCAGCGCAGCATAATGGCCCAGCGTCGCCCGAACACGAAGACTTGACGATAGACCCGGTCGATTCTCAGCCAAACAATGGTGCACTCACCGTCAACATAATGCTTCAACTTACGAATGGTGCCAGACACCCGTTTCGGATTGACGAAAAATACCTTACTAAGCGCAATGTTACTGTCACCGGCAAGACGGAAGATGGCAACATGGATCCTGCGAGCATCACAGTCTACACTCTGAAAGAGCTCATATTAAGGGACTGGCGGAGGGAATGGGAAGAGCCACCAAGAGAACCATCAAGCATAAGATTGATTCATTTTGGTAAATTGCTCGAAGACAGGAATCAATTGAGCCGTGAGTGTATACCCAAAGGCTTTATCTACAAAATTTGATGGCCGGATGCCACGTACTGACGAGACACACGTTCTGTTTAGACTATCACTTCAGTACCACAAGCAAGAATTGGGTACACATGACTGTCAAACCGCAGGACCTGCTGGATGAGGAAGAAGCGGCCAAGAAGGTCAGGGTGTCTAGTTCGCATTCTGGCAGGAGTGGCTGTTGCGTCATCTTATAATCGGTGATAAATAAGTCTGGAGGATATGTCGTAATCTTTCTATATCGACATCGCGATTCATCTAGATCGATCTTGTGCGGCAGGACAAGGTAGCTATGGGCCGTAGGCGAGCACTAACATCATTGGTAACTCTTGGTCGAGGATTTTCCTGTTTTGTTCTGTTTCCGGGTTTCTTCACTTGGACGTTGAGGCATCGGGCGGCGTTAAAAAGGCGTGATTTTCATACGACCGGGGCTGCGGAGCTTGCCCATGGCGACCAGCGATTGTATTTAATGTGGGAAGATAGATAGATATTATTCTCTGGTGAAATCGCCGAGTCTATAAAGTGAAGCGGTCGCACACACGCATACCCCGCTGTTTCTTTTGGGATCTTGAGTGAGAGCAAGTGATTCGGCAAGGATGTCCGAATGGGCCGTGACCGAGGATGAAGCCACACGAGGCGGATTAGAGCGAGCCCAAGAATAATCAAATCGTGCCAATAAGCCTCTAGACATGCTTTTTTAACTTGTACGGATGGAATAAAGGTGCACTAGAGTGTAGAGCAAAGATTATTATTCAACTGGATTATTTTTACGGCCTCATAAGTTTGGGCAAATCTGGAAATGCTTTCTGGTGTCAGATATGAGGTCTGTTTCTAATACTAGGTCCCCAGCATCGTACAGCATGCTGAGAAGCCGTCTATGCCATGACCCCCGTCTTTGACTATGATACTGAACGACGACAAATATCTCGGTGAGAAGGTTCCGTCAACGTTGGAACCCGAACGCCAGGACGTGAATTTCATTCCACGGCTACAGCTCACGTTTCTTGCCTGCCTTCACGCAAAACATCCCAGAAGGGGGTCGTCGGGGCCGACCATCAATAGCACTGCCATCCACCACTCATGACGAGCGCACATTTCATCTCTATCAAGACTCGTCCCATCAAAGATCAGATCAGATCAGATCAGACCAGATCCTCAAATCTTCAGCTTCCGCTCCATCTCCTCATGGACGCCGAGGCCGCCGCGCTGCTCCTCGCCGGTGAACACGTCCTCCCAGTCGCAGGAGGCCTCGCGGCCCATGAGCACATCCTCGTGGATGCTGGCGCTGCCGACGCCGGTGGACCCAGGGCCGCCGCCCAGACAGGCGGGCCGCCACGAGCCCTCGCGCGTGATCTTCAGCTCCATGCCCCGCCGGATGGGCTCCGCCATGCCGAACGTCTTGCGCAGCGACTCCATGCGCAGGTTCTCCTGCGTCGCCTCCCAGGCCTTGAGGCGGGACTCGAGAGGGTGCCTGGACACGGGCGCGGCTGGGGTGGAGGACGACGCCGTCGATAGGGTGGCTGAGGGGTTCAGGCCTTGTCGGAGCACGTCGTAGACGCCTGGTGCTGAGGGGGCCGAGGTCGAGGGCGGCAGGTGCGTGAATGTGCTGCTGTGCTGGGCGGGGGGCACGATACGCATCGACTGTGGAAAAGGTCAGCTCTGGCTTGGGTCGACTATGTTGGAGATGTCGAATGACGATGAGGGCCCATGCTTGGTACGGGTTGGGGTATTTGCTTACCATCTTGGCGGTTGTGGATGAATTGAATGAGATTTCCTTGGTATTCTGTGTCCTCTACGAGGTTCAAGGATTGTCCGATCTATAGTTATGGATGGACTGTCGAGGGAAATGTCAGACAGTTGTCTATCTATGGGTAACGTAGTTGAAGCTTAATAAGGTGAATGCAGGTGGATGGTCTATCTAAGCTGGCACAACCCACTAACAGGTAGCAGGCTCCAGAGAGCTGTCGTGTTTGTACCTAGGTATTCGCAGCCTTGGAGCCTTGCCAAGAAATAGGATTTAGAATCAGCTTGTAGAGTGGATCGGCCCCGGCTACGCTAGCGTACCTTGTTCCGACCCGGTGCTTGGCAGACACCCGGAACTTAGACCTATCGTCATATATCCGATTATCGGATTGAATTTAGAAGCTCTCGTCCAGCCAATTACCATGCTATGCCAATGGGAAACTAAACGCTCACTTAGGGGGTTTATTGAACCTGAGATGATGAGATGCCAATTCTAGCTATCAGACCATGCGACCTCCTCCTGTTCGTGCCCCGGTGATAAACATCGCGAACGGCACCTTCTACCGGCACCATCCCAATGCCAATTCAATACATCCGAATCCTGCACTCTTCAAGGACCTCAGTTTCACATTGCCATCCACTACCGACCCTGCAACACACTGGTACGTGGTTGGTCCATCATTGAGCGGTAAAACCAGCTTTTTGCAAATTCTTGGGGGATCTCACCTCTGCATACCGCCAGCGGCACGCACGTATCCCTACCTATCGTCAGATGCAGTTCCTCACAGACTGCGTGTGCCCAGCAGGGCAATCCGCTACGTGGGCTTCAACAACGATAGTCTGACCTCTGGAGTCACCACATCGGCCTACCTCTCTGCTCGGTACGAGTCCAAGCGCGAGAACACCGATTTCTCGCTACGGGACTTCTTGCTCGGCAACACGAATCTGAACGTCCTGGAGCGGAACCTCGAGGACGAGCCAAATCCTGCGCTTCTGGACCGCGTCGTCAGAGACTTGAAGCTCTCGCAGCTGCTGGATCTGCCCGTGGCGTTCTTGAGCAATGGACAGGGACGCAGGGCGCGGATAGCGCGAGCCTTACTCACGGCCCCTGAGGTCTTGCTCTTAGATGAGCCGTTCATGGGCCTTGATCCGCCGACGGTTGCTGGGCTGAGCCCGCTCCTTCATGCTCTGGCTAGCAAGGCGAGCCCGAGACTCGTGCTCAGTGCTAGGCCGCAAGATCCCATTCCTGATTGGATAACGCATCTAGTCTACTTGAGAGCGGATTGCCAGGTCGGTGTCATGGGTGAAAAGGAGACTGTCCTCGACAGTCTTCGGAAATATGTCCGTGGAGTGTGGAACGGCGCTCTTGTAGAAGATGAGAAACTAGCGGTACATAATGTGGTTCAAATGGGAAAGACGCTCACTGCGAAGGGAATCCAAGGGGAGGCCTTGATGGGAGATGAGGTCGTCGACGATGAATTTAATACGCAAATCGCCAACAGAGATATCGACACTCCGAGGACTATTGGGGAACCACTTGTCGAGATGGACGGGTGTCAAGTGCAATATCGAGGTCAGATTGCGCTAGGCAACTGGAAAGAGCAGGTCAATGGTAAGGAACGCGAAGGCCTGACATGGACCGTTCGGAGAGGGGAGAGATGGGGTGTTTTTGGGCCGAACGGCTCCGGCAAAACTACCAGTGAGTAATAGAGTTTTTTTTTTTTGGCTTGAGATTTTTGCCAGTTCAGAAGATGGAAGCCCTTTTGCAGGCCAGAATCGCGCCTCGGAAGCATCTCGCTCTCTAGAAACACCCATATATCTGCTCAAAATGGAGCTTGCTGACTCCAAGCGTTGTAGTCGTATCTCTCATCTGTTCAGACCATCCACAGACCTATTCAATGCCCATCAAGCTATTCGGGCGCAGCCGGCTGCCACAACCCGGGTCCGGTATTATTCCCCTCACATTTTGGGATATCCAAGCCCGGATCGGACACTCGAGTCCCGAGATCCATCAGCACCTGCCGCGGAGTCTCACCGTCCGCCAGGTCATCGAAAACGCCTGGGCCGATACCTTTCGCACCAAGGCCAAGCTCGACGAACTGGCGACGGCGAAAGTAGAAGCCTGCCTGCGATGGTTCGAAGCAGAACTCAACCCGGCTTACACAGCGCCGTCTCAGACCGAACCTCAAGAAGAAGAAAGTCGGAGTCTTCAATGGGCAGATCACTACATGTTTGGCGAGCTGTCATTCTCGGCGCAGCGCGTGGCGTTATTCCTGAGGGCCATCATCAAGAGTCCGGACATCGTGGTTCTCGACGAGGCCTGCAGCGGCATGGACGACGGTGTCCGCAACCGATGCCTATTGTTCCTCGAGGCCGGCCAGACGAAGCAATACACGAAACTGAGCGACGGCTCGGAAACTATCGTTGAGAGCGAGGCTTCAAAGACAGGCAATGTCAAGATTGAGGGCTTGACAGACAACCAGGCCCTGATATGCATCAGCCATATTCGAGAAGAGATCCCGAACTGTGTCAGGGAATGGATCTGCCTCCCAGAGGCGAACACGGGCAAGCCTGCTAGGTTTGGCGTGGCCGAGGCACCCTTGGCCCGCGACGAGAAGAGTTGGAAAGCAATCTGGGGAATGGAGGATGCTTAGTACTTGTATCGACGGATAGGGGACTACAGGGCCCCAGCGCCATCTGCAAAATCTCATCGTTCGTCGTTGTACGAAAATCTACTAAGATTTAGAATCTAGATATCTCTTTCAAGTTGCGTAATTGTATGAGTAATACCTTAGTCGGTGCTCGGTTTATGGTAAGTATAAATAAAGGGAGCAACTAAGAATGAATTCTCGCAAGGATGCGTATGTATGTGACTTAGATTGCCACAAGCCAGGGGTTCCCACAAGCATCCTGGCCTCGTGTAATAAAGCAGGAAGTTCAGGAACCCTAGGTAATTTTGTCACCTCGATAACTCCCTAGGCAGGTTCGTGCGTTCACGACGATAAAAAGTAATGATTTACTACTATGATGGGAAAGACAATACCGTGCAATAGATATTGTCAAATCTACGAAATGTAGGTTAAGCCAGGTCAACCAGTCCTTACTTACTCTAACTACCCTTGGGTTGCTAAGATTCACGACAAAATAGTGGCGCATCACATTTGTATACTTCTAGGCTATTCTTGTCGCTGAAGAAAGTCTTGTACCACAAAAGCATTCACTTACTTCTATTACCACTAGGGCCTTTAGGAGGGTCGCGAACAAGCAACCTCACTTTACCATCCCCGATTTCGACACCCTGGCTGAGTATGTCCACTTCTTCTTTGACCTCGACCCCTTCCTTCGATTCATCTCTCGCCAACGATTTATCCCAACTCCTTGCGTCGATGCCGAGGATGCCCCCCATACTGTTGCGGTCGCCAGGCACCGAAAACTCTCGGTAGGCGTACCGCCATTCGTTTAGGAAATTTCTAATAGCCTTGCCAACCTTGTCTTTGCCGTTCTTACTGTGATGACCAGTTCCTGTAATTGCATACACGGGCTTGCTCTCTTTGCTGTTGTCGAGCAGGACCCTCTCTAAATACTCGACAGCTTCTTCGGGATGTAATCCATGCAGGTCTACGTAGATCTCCGGGCTGCCCACGTTCCCTTTGTTTCGACCCTCGTATAGCTCACGCGCGGCGTCTCGATGTGCCTTCCTCATCAGATCATTTTCGCTTTGGCCCCGAAGACTGAGGGCTTTGGCCGCCCGAGCGTCGTTGCGATTCCACGCTTGTGCGGCGCTGAGCAGCGAATGTTAGAATGTAATCACGACGGGACGCGATCGACGCGGTTAAACGTACCTTTGAAGAAATTTATTACGCAGGCCGCCGTGTTTGATAGCCTCTTGGCGAGACTTCAGGTAGGCCTTGTTCGCTTTTTCTCCGGTCTCCAGCCAAGGTATTTGCTTTGGCATTGGAATGGCCTGGGCAGCAGCACTATTCTCCCCGTTCTTAAGGTTCGTGGCGCTTCCGTTTCGTCCAATCTTTTTCGCATCTAGCCGATTTGGGACCGGGCTGGGCGATGGTGACATCTTCACAATATCAGCTAGAGAACTGGGAGTATAATTCTCCTTGTGTCCGTGACCGTGCCCACCACGTTTCCCATGGTGCTTCTTGCTAGGCTTGGCGGAAGCAGAACTTAGTGAAGGGAAAGCGTCATTGTCGTCCATCGATGGGGCGACAGTGCCATCTTTGGTCTGAGGCCGGCTTCCCGGACGAGAACGTGAACGGGCCCCGTCATTGACGGCAAAAGCGTGCACAGGTTTCAGACCTGGAGGCGGAGTCAACGCGGCACCCGTATAGTTGAAGCTGGGGGCGTAAGGATTTAGTTCCGGAGTGGTTGGGCGCAATGCCGGAAAAGCGTTGTGGTCTTGCACTTGGAGGTTCTGGGACTTCTGGGGTGGCGTGCTGCTACCATCTACGTTCAATCGATTCAACAGATGAGCTGGGTCGTGAGAGAAGATGCACGTGTCCCCTGCCAGACAATTTCCCATGATCCAGTACCTGTATTCAAGTTAGCGATTTTGATCATAACAAGGAGAGCGAGCGAATCACGAACTTGCAGATATGGTTACTCAAATCATGGCTGAACCGGCAATCTGCCCTCAAACATTGGCCCGTAGACAGATAGAACTTGCAGATAATACCAGTTTTCTGCTGGGCAGACGGTGTACTGGGTCGGATGTCGGGCGTCGTGGACTTTCCAATGAGTATGCTCTTGGACTCGGGCGAGAGGGCCGTCGCGTCCGTGGATTCCGAACCCTGCGATTCCATCATGGCCGTGATCGTGGCACTGAGATCGTAGCCGTGCAACGCGAGAGCAGTCTCAATCTCTTCATCAGTCTTGGACTGGCCTAGGATAGAACGAAGCATGTCATAGGGGGTCATATCGGACTGCTGCGATGAAACGTATTCTGGCGCGGCGGCGTTCAAGCCGCTCGCATTTCCTACGGAGGACGACACACTAAGCGCATCGTCACTGACGAGCCAATCGACATTTTCGGTCTGGAATTCACCGAATATCTCTTGCGCGGGACTCGTGTCGCTAGCAAACACATACGCATTTAGGTTTGGACTATTAGGGATCACTGGCGCCGCAAAAGCGAGACGGGGAGACGGCCTAGGCGACGAAAAGGGCGACACGGTGGAGGACTTTGTTCTACTGAGGCTGGTTGGTATGAACCCTGGAGGTGCTAGGGGGCTCACGCCCAAGCGAGGCGAGCCGGACGCTGGTGTGGCAGAACCTCGCCACGAGGCTGGCGACGGACGGCGGAGGATCGTTTGTCGAATGGGGGGTGGCGAGGTTGCGCTGCCGCCCGTTTCACGGTGGCGCCACAACACATCCAGTATCGTGTGCTCTAGAGAGGAGCCGGCCAGGGTCGTCTCCCTCTTGAGCATTTCCTCGAGTTTGTCTGTCTTGTCCTCATCCTCGATACTCGGATCCTGTAGTATGGGGAGGCATAGCTCGTACGTCTCGTCCGAGACCATGATGACGCGGCTCCGGAAGGGCGGATGTCGGTTTGGATGGAAAGAGGAAGATGATTACAAGCTAAAAAGGGAGAGCTGCTGTAGGGGGTTTGCTTAGCAGCGCATACATATCAAGGGATTCTAGACGGAGCAGAACAGGTAGCGGCCAAATAAGCATACATTCGAAACGAGAGAAGAGAAGAAGGCAGTGCGGCTTCGCGCACGATAAAGCAGGGTGCTAACTAATAAAAGTCGAGTGCCACGGACAATAGGCGATCACTCGCATTATGCAGATGTGCTACCAATGCTGTAAGACGTAAGGCTACCAAGAGTCCCGACGGAAACGAGAGGAAGCGCTGACACACTGGCGAGAATAGGCGGGTATGCGAGCCAAAATATGAGAATAAATAATAAAAGAAAGAGAGGGAGAGGGAGAGCAAAAGAAGAAGTGAAGTGAAGGCCTCGTTGTTGGGGGCTCAAGTTGTAAGACGAGTGGTCGAGTGGTGCTGTGCTATCCTCACCGAAGTAAGTGCACGTCAGGATCGTCGGGTGCTGATAACAGCAGTATGACTGAGTAGTAGGTAGGTAGGTAGGTAGGGAGGGTAGCCTACTACTACAAGGTATTGTATTATATGACCGGAGGAGCAGTTGGCGGTAAGCTGCTGCTGTACGCAGTGGACTCCCGAGTAACAAACAACAAACAAGGTCGCATATGAACAGTCAGAGAAAGGAGAGATGTGAATGGGCGAGGTTGATGCAATCAAGTGGGGCCGAGACCTGAACTCCTTTACTTCAGGTCCTTAGAGTTCTATTAGTGTGTGTATGTCAACCACAACACAACCATAGGTACGCAACTACACCGAGTTATAGTACCTTGTCATAGGCGTCTAATGGAGCTTACAGTGGGGAGCTCTCACGACAAAGTACACTACTTAAGTAGTTTATCCCTAAAAACTTATTTATCTCGTAACCTAAAAGGCCCGCTCATTAAAAAGGTCTCATAAATATACTGGGTAGTCCTGGGTAACTAGTCCTGGTCCTCCAATAATGGGGTTTCAGGGCGGCTTGTGCCTGGAGAATGTGGAAACAAGGGGCTTGCGGCAGCGAGACCAAATCCACTCCTATGACCTGCATGTACGTTCGCCTGCCTGCACTACTTCCCGTCGTCTTGAAGTGCTACTCCGGTCCAATATTTTTAGATACTATGTAGAGCCTTATATGTAAATAGGGCAGCTTGTTTGTTCTTTCGGACTGCTTCAGCGTAACCCACCAATTCCAATTCCCGACCGCCATCAATCACGCATTTTCGCAAACGACCGAGCACCGCCAGCCACATGCCAGCTGCGTCCTCCATAGCATAGAAGCGTATCGTGAACAAACATTCTTCCATATAGTACATAGAGTAATCTGCATGATGTCGTTTTGGACTGAGATAGATACAGCTACCCAACCTCTTGCTCGGGGCTCACGTCATTTCTCGGTATAGTAAGTAAGGTAATTTAGTCTCGGACTTTCATAGATATCGCGGTAGAACAATGCCACTAAGGCCAGTGCGATGCGTGGCCATGATTCGTAGTTGCAATAACAAAAGTCGTCAAGGACTAGTCTAATTTCATTATGATAATCAAGGAGAATTATGTCGTGCAATGACTTTTAAGCCCGATCAGATTACACCACCCAGCCTATCCGTTTTAAACCCCCTCCCGAGATGGACCCCTATTCGTACACTATTGCGTCCTAAGCTCTTAGATTTATCACAAAGCAAAATGCCCCAACATTTTAGTTAACGCTTCTTCACTTGGCAAAATGGAGATCGTATCCCAGCCACTTTCGTCGAAGAACCTCTTCCGCGCTGAGACCTGGGTAGCCGTAGGTCAGGGGTAGGAAAAAGTACCAGCCAGCAAGGACGATCGCAAGGATTACGCCACATGCTATCCATGCCGGCACCATGCTTTGACCGGCGAAACGCTCACGCGCAGTGACGTGGCGTTGGGGTCCGACTACCTTCTTGCCGGATTTCACATCCTCATAACTGGGCTCCTCGGCCGAAGGTTCTGCGTTAAAGACGAACTCCACCAAAGCCCCTACGATCAGACACGACGCGAGATGGGCGGGCAGGTAGTGGTGCAAAAACAGCTGACGTCCCATGAGATAGAAGGGGAAGTAGTGCGTAGCCCAAGCCAGGAAGAAGAAGCCTGTCGAGTTGTACAGCCTCGAGCGAGTGCCTGTGATATATATATGTTAACATTCATCGATCAATACGGTGAGAGGGGGATGACAACGTACGATGATCCAAGGCATCAATGCCACGGCGGAGGGAGACTTGGTCGGCACCGATGATGCCAGCATACACGGCAATCAGACTGCTAGCAATCCACCAACCAAGTGGGTTGCCGAGGAAATAGATCTGCTGGCGTGTGTCGTTCTGGGTCCAGAAGCTCACGCCTCGGAGAAGGAAAGGCCACTGGTACGGCTGGCTGGCATACGGATGACTGCTGGTCAGTTGACTGTTGTGCCAGAACATTGAGCGTTGCAGCTCGAACCATTTCTGTAGGAAAGGTAGCGTCTTGACCTTGCGCTCTTCCTTGACGCGGCGAGGCGAGTCTGCGGGGACCGAAGGAACATCCTCAACAAGCCAAACATTGGAACTGGGCGCAATCTGCTTGTTTCCGTTGATTTCCTGCTGCTTATGTCCCCATTCGGGTAGTGGCTTCGTGTGTGTCCACATGGCCACCTTGCTTGGGTTGTGTATGAATTTGAAATGGCTCGCGACACTCTTGAATTCTTGGTTCTGTTTTCCACCCTCAATCCGAACTTCGAACAGCGTATCCGCCGCACGACTTCCATAGGCATCACCTAGAGAGACGGTAGTGAACTCCTGGTTGGTGGGATAATAAGGCGACGCTACGTCATGAGATAGAAGAATAGTATCCGTCACAATATGGCGAAGCCTGACGAGTTCGTGATTCTTGACATGACGGCCCATGACGTGATTATCTTCGACCGGCAGGATCTCCCAATAGTTATTGGTATCATTGTATGGATAACCGGTGACCTGTTGGCCCTGGCTTGAGACGCGGCCATCGTCATATCGAAGAGGATATTTCGCGTCATGGCTGTGAAGGAAGGCTTTGGTCTCCTTGTGACGGATTGTGATGGTATCGTAGTAATCAATGGTGATAGCATTGGCAGTGAGGACGTTGTCAGAGAGAGTCTCCTGGAACTCGGGTGTCATAAAGTCATCGCCGGGTCCCGAACGTGTCAGAATTGCAAAGTGGACCTGGAACCAGAACAAGTAGAACAGGAAGGGCAGGATGATCAAGCCCACCGCTCGGGCTGCGAAGTGATATCCGAAATCCTTGAGACTCAATGCACCGCCTGGCCGCTTCACGTTCAAGAGGTCCCAGAGATCAATAATCACTGCGGAGCCGATTGTGACGAAAGCAAACAGACCAACATATTTGGTGGAAATATCGCACGACAAGGCAAACCCGGTCAGAATTAGCCACTTCCACCACTTACGACTAAAGGCCGCGTGTCTCAGCTTGTAGAACTTGATATAGCATAGGAGACTGCAGGCCATGGCCAAGACCAGGGTGGCATCGAGCAGTATGAGTCGGGTCTGGCCGATGTGGGCATTGTCGAGAAGAACGAGGCCGGCAGCAACGAGACAAGCCGGCAGACTGTAGGCGGATTCCCACATGATCAGGAAGACGACGGAGACGGTCAAGGAGCCGAGGAGGGCGGGCATGGCGCGAAAAGCCACGTAGGGGACCTTGTTCGAGATGTACGAGTCTCCGATGTTCTCAAAGTGGAAGTGGCCATCGTATCCCACGAGCCATCCCATCAGGGCGAAGAGAAGCTTTCCGAAAGGGGGGTGGACATCGAAGAAGTATGTCTTCTCAAGGTAATACGAGGCGAACTAGACAGCGAGAAAGAAATGTGGTTAGGTAGGCGTTGCTAATCCTCGTTTGCCACATCGACACCAGATAGAGGCCAACTCACCTTGCCAAAGTGCACCTCATCGAAGACGACCTCATTGGGATGGCTGATACCCCAGAAACGGGTCAAAAAGGCCAGGGCGGTGATGCCAGCAAAGGCGATGCGGTAGTTCAGCTCGGAATTGGACCCAGCAGATTTCTGAATCGGCCTGGCGACAGCGTCGACATCCGTGTCGGCGCCAGCAGCAGAGCCGGCCTTCTTCTTGGAAGAACCGGGCACGTTGCGCTGGCGCAGACTTCCCTGCGGAGTCGCCGTCGACATGGAGGAGGGAGGAGGGAGGAGGAGGCAATGATGGTCTGGTTGGTTGTCGTCACCCGAGAGTTGGAGAACTACCTGGGTAAGGTTGTTGAGGTTAATACATCAACCCGGGCGAAATATACGACTTGCATATTATATTAGTTTAATACCACGTAACAGTGCTCGGCACTGTCATCTCTTCTTTGAGCTGAAAGTGCTGTAAGGCCACATATACCACGCCTACTCCACTTAACTTGCACCTCCTGAATTTTTGCGTAACCTGGACTAACATGCGAACCTTAATTGCAAGGTCTGAGACGAAGAGCTCTGATTGGTTCATCGTAATCAGGGCAGCACCTTGCTTATATTCAGGAAATCAAGAGGCATTGAAGTTAGTAACCTGAGGCTGTCTGTATTGACTTCTTTTTTTTTTCTTGAATGCCTGCCAGGTATAACTAGCTCTCCTAGCCAGAATCCCAGCTACCAAAGAAGCTAACCTGTAACTACTGGTAGCTAACCTCTTCTGTCCCGTTCGCTCGGGTTGCATACCAACGCTAAGTGCACAATGTAGGTCGGTTTCGGGAAGGGAGTCCAATCTCTAAATTCTCAGAAAGAGATATAAATATTGAACAGATTCGACAATTTTTAGTCCAGATCAAAACCGAAGCTGAAGCCACCGCCTCCACTTGACTCTTCATTCTTCGTTCCCACTGCTTCCTCCCATTTCCTCTTTTTCTTCAGACTTCTCCGATTGACGTCGTCGAGCGCCTCGTTTAGAAGCTCGGGGTAGTTCTGTTCCAGTCGCTCCACAAACAACTCGAAGGGACTATCAATCGTCCGCTTGAAGCCAGTCACCTGGTCGGGTTTGTTCTTGAGGAAGGAAAGGACGTCGGCTAGGTGGGATTTAGGAACAAAGTTCTGTGTGAGGGCTATCCCAGCTTCGAGGTTGACAACTAGATGCCACCAACCGCTAGGCACATGCAAAATCTCTCCGGCTTTGCATACCCCTTCGATACAATCGGGCAGTTTTCGAGCCTCTGCATGGAATTCGAGAAGCCACTCGGCTATGCTAAGCGGACTAGTCACCTCACTGCTATCCTCCGATACGAAAACACCGGGCACCTGCGAAGATGGGGGAAACATGATCCAATATTTCGAACCTTGCACTGCAGCCCTAAAGTCAATAATAATACAGTTTATAAAATGAGAACAAGGTATTTTCAAAGGCGTGTAATAATCGGATCCCGGTTAGCCCGATACGAGTCATTAAACACCTAGTCATGATGGGATGCACCAAGGAGAGAGATAACTCGAGTAGGAGTGACTCACCAACAGCATTCCATGCGCTTGTCGCATTCGGATCTTTGTGGAAAGTCGAGCCGCTACGTGCTGGGCCGACGATGAGCCATCGATGCGCTGGCCGTTCTGCACCGAGCACCTCGAACAGATCAGGACCGAAGCAACTAGGCGGCCAATAGACCGAGCCATTTGGAGATCCGATATCGATCTTCATTTTCTCCGCGAACCATCGATCAAACAGGTACAGAGGACTTTCGTCGTCATTATTGGACATGTATTCATAATACGTAGAGAACGGCCAATCAACCGCTTCGGCTCGAAAGCTTGTGTCGGAAAATTGACGATGAAGTTGCTGGATAGTCCACTCATGGCAAACTGGCCACGTTTGTATGCAATCGGTCAGAATAAAGGGGGTATCGCTCCAATTCTGTGCGAAATCATCATACGCAAGGTCTCTTAAGCGAGATATCTCGTTCAAGGCCGGTATGGTCGACGCATACTTGTTCAGGGCAATATGCGAACAAGCAAACGGCCTGTGCAAGACATCAGAAAAGATGTTGCCGCAATCAATTTTGCTTTGTGTTTCAGCTGGTATAGCAAGATAGGTAGCTTTCCAGGTACCTTTCCATGCCAGTCCCTTGCCCCCATCGGGGGAGTTTTGTGACCTACAGACCATCTATCAGTATATCACTGGAACGAGAAAAAAAATCACCACCTCGCGTCACCAAGCCTTTTTTTGATGTAATGCTAAATCGCGCCGTTGGGAATAACGCCACAAACTCACATGCCCAAAAAGCCGCTTCTCTAACCATCTCAAGCCAAGAGGCAAAGAAGAAATCCAAACATTCACTCTCGATATAGTTTCCTTCCTTCCTTCCTTCCACGGAACAGGGCAGTGACTCAACGGCTAACTCACTCTAGAAACAGACTTTTCCATAGATCGTCTAGCTGACCAAAGGCATACAGAAAGCGGCAGGTGGAAGCAAGCTGTCTTAGTGACTCTGCGTCAAGATACTCGAGGAGATGTAATATCATCTCATCTGGTAATTGACCAACGGCACCCGTAGATTGCCGAGCATTGGGGCCGTTTGCGAAATACTGGTTCCCAAGTGGCTTGATGCCCATAGGATGGATAGGAATTGAGTCGACGCCGCTCAATTCGTCGCGGTCCAAAGCGCTACTCCCCCCATGGACTTGGTCCTCTGTAAGCAACATTGGGATGATTCACTCATGTGACAAAACATAAATTTAAAAATAATAAGCAACGTGAGATCAAAATGTGAGTCACGAAACCTTTATGAGATGAACACCTTGAACGTGTAGCCTGTAACATCTAGATGCTGGGGTGGGCAACTTGGCGCTTGAAAGGTTTTGCCCTACATGCAGTAAGGTTGGCAAAACTATCTAAATATTTTACCATGGGGACCCACCACACAACCTACCATCTACATCACGCAGCGCTTCTGACTCAAAATTCACAGACCGTAGATAAGATAGTTTTGGTGTATTGTTTGTTTATTTGTTTTGTTATTTCTTTTTAGTTTAAGACAGATATCATCGTCTGCGTTAGCATACCAAAAGAAACCTTGCTG
The DNA here is from genome assembly GCA_022385635.1 of Xylaria scruposa. Lineage (NCBI taxonomy): Eukaryota > Fungi > Ascomycota > Sordariomycetes > Xylariales > Xylariaceae > Xylaria > Xylaria scruposa. Next base: position 202,170 of record MU280217.1, read on the forward strand.
CAGACTAGCCCTTACAGCTCACGCTATAACATACCTAGGTACCCCTTAGCTGCCCTGAGGTGTGCCGTAGATTCATGTACCTTTGTAGAATTCACCATAGAATCACTGACTTCAGGTACCTAACGAACCGCTATTTACATCTAGGTACCTGCCTAAACAAGGCACGTTGACATCAGAGCTAGGCATTGGCCGACAGGTGCGATAAATCAACCCCTCAACCCCTCTCTTTGTTCACCTGTGAGTCGATGGCGGTAGGTACCTGGCAGCCAAGCTTTAGCTACCTCATTGCAAACAAAGTCTTCCGATAGTGAATGCTTGTGCCCCACGCATCAAGGTTGTATCGAATCGGAAACTATAAAGTACCTTTTTTTTGCCCAACTGAAATCTCTCCGGAGTTTTGCCCCCACTCAAATTTTTTTTTCTTGCCTACCAGTACTACTATTGAAGAGTTGCTTTGGGCTTTTCCCTCTCTTCCCTTCCCTTCCCAAACCATCTCAGGTTCAATCCAGCCAAACAACAAACGTACAAAAAGGACATCCTCTCCCGGACCGTATCGCTCTCATTTTTGTTGAGAGCATTACGTCCATTCGATTCTCATATTTCGTTTCTTCGCTGACTTTATTGCCTCTGTGCAAAAGTCCGCGCCTTTTTGTAACCGACCCCACCACCGCTCGCAGCCCTCTTCTTGAATTTCAAGCTGTGCTTGGAATTCGAGAAGTACCATATACCTTAATCCGCAATCATGGCTACCGACAAGGGGCTCGAGGATATCGAGCAATCCCAGATCGAGTCTAACTATGACGAGACCGTCGACTCGTTCGATGAAATGAACCTGCGCTCGGAGCTTCTTCGAGGTAAGATGCGCCGCCACCACCACAAAATTGAACCCCGCCGTCGTGGGCGCAACTCTATGTCGGAGGCTAACATGCGTTCCATCGCAGGTGTCTATGCGTACGGTTTCGAGCGCCCGTCTGCTATTCAGCAGCGCGCTATTATGCCAGTCATCAAGGGTATGTGTTCATCTGTACAGCCATCATGGTCGCATTTGGTTCTGACACACCGACAGGCCACGATGTCATTGCGCAGGCCCAGTCCGGTACTGGCAAAACCGCTACATTCTCAATCTCTGTGCTCCAGAAGATCGACCCGAACGTGAAGCAATGCCAGGCTCTCATTCTAGCCCCTACTCGTGAACTGGCGCAGCAGATCCAAAAGGTCGTTGTTGCCATTGGTGACTTTATGAGCATCGAGTGCCATGCTTGCATTGGTGGCACCAGCGTCCGTGAGGATATGAAGGCCCTGCAAGACGGCCCTCAGGTCGTTGTTGGCACGCCCGGCCGTGTCCACGACATGATCCAGCGACGCTTCCTCAAGACGGACGGCATGAAGATGTTCGTCCTTGACGAGGCCGACGAAATGCTCTCGGTTTGTTTCTCCCATTACTACCTACAGGGATAAACGATCTCATGACTAACTCTCTCGCAGCGTGGTTTCACCGAGCAAATCTACGACATCTTCCAACTGCTCCCTCAGTCCACCCAGGTCGTCCTTCTCTCCGCCACCATGCCCCAGGATGTCCTCGAGGTTACGACCAAGTTCATGCGCGACCCTGTCCGTATTCTAGTGAAGAAGGACGAGCTCACCCTTGAAGGTATCAAGCAGTTCTACATCGCCGTAGAGAAGGAAGAGTGGAAGCTCGACACCCTCTCCGATCTGTACGAGACCGTCACTATCACTCAAGCCGTCATTTTCTGCAACACCCGCAGAAAGGTCGACTGGCTCACCGACAAGCTGACTGCCCGTGATTTCACCGTTTCAGCCATGCACGGTGATATGGACCAGGCCCAGCGTGACCTTATCATGAAGGAGTTCCGCTCAGGCTCTTCTCGTGTTCTCATCGCTACGGACCTTCTCGCCCGTGGTATCGATGTTCAACAAGTCTCTTTGGTCATTAACTATGATCTACCCGCTAACCGCGAGAACTACATTCACCGCATTGGTCGTGGCGGCCGATTCGGCCGAAAGGGTGTTGCCATTAACTTCGTCACCGCTGAGGACGTCCGCATGATGAGAGAAATCGAACAGTTCTACAGCACTCAAATCGAGGAGATGCCGATGAACGTTGCCGATCTTATCTAAAGACGTTGGCGGCGTCGTGCGGGACAACATATCTACTCTAAATCGTATTTGGTAGACAGTGTTGTCCTTCAATAAACTCCCGTTTTCACCCCCCCATTTCTCTCTCTGCATACATTACGTGTCTCTCGACGTTGGTGGCCAAGGGTATCATTCCAGGGTTAGATAGACGTAGGGGGCTGGTTTCTGCTGCAGCTGATGCTACGGTTGTTGATATGGGCAATCAAGTTGCATTCCTCTGGCAGTGGTAGAAAAGTAATTGATGCATCTGGGCATTTTCGGCTATGTATGGGCACCTAATCTCAGGCGGTTTGCACGCTGCCTGGCGGGAGGAGTCGTTGGTGTTTCTTCGTTTGCTCGTTTCGCGTACGTTTGTACCTAGGCCACCAGATGCTTTCCTCTCTTAACGAAAATGCTTGACTAAATGAAAGATGGACTGAGAATATCGTGATTCGTCTCCTGCTATGTAATTTTTCCCTATCTCTGTTTGTCTCGAATTATTCTGTTGTCTCCCTCCCAGACCACAAACTTGGGATTATCTATCTACACTTTTAGAGCCCTTCGCGATCCCGCTGCTCTGTTCTCTTGTTTATTCCTTTGTCTCCAAGTATCCTAACATCAATAGGGCTCGCCAAATCCCATAAGCGTCGGTTATGAAAACGTAAAGCAATGCCGCATGTCTACGTGTATCTAAAGTAATTACTGAATTAGGATGGTATGGTTAATGGCCTAGACAGGTTGGCGGCACTTGCCTATTTGCTTCACGGTACCTTGGATCGAGCAGGAGCACCTAAGCGAAGAGGCTTTTTCGAAGCGCGCTTGCCTTGGTTCCAGAACGGAGCGTAAGAGTGCCATTTCGATTTAAAAAATATTGTCGGGTTCGTCTCGCCTTTGATACTGATGTACTCATTTCCCAAAACCGACATCGTGGCCTAATTCCGATCTCTGCCAACTCACACACACCGCACCGCCATATCCGACGCAATTGCACCCTGTACTGTTGAAAATCGATGTTCTAAAACCTTCCGAAACCCGTAAACTGTACATATGCCTCCTGTCCAACAGCCCGGCACCGAGACTGGCGGCAAAGTATCCGTCCTTCGAGGGCTTCTTCAACAACCGAGTAGCAAACAAACAGTCGCTCCCTTCGTCTCAGCTATCATGGCTCGAGATGTCGATATCCACGAAAGAATGCTTGCAGATTTGAGAGATAGAGTGCAACAGATGGAAGGAAGCCTCGGTAGCGAGTCTAAGCATACTTCTCGGCTCCTAGAACGAATGCAGCATATCGAACAGGATGCAAAGAGTCTACAAGAGCTTGTCAAAGAAGACAGAGAGAAAGACATAGATGCCAAATTTGATCCCGATCAGCTGAAGGATGTCTTGTCCGAAGCCATAAACCAGCATTTTACCGAGATAACCACCGTCGGACAACATCTTCAGACCATACAGGAAGCAATGGAAGAGCAGGGGCGGATTACCAACCGAGTCAAGGAAACCTTGGATACCTTCGGGCAACGCACCGAAAGCTTACAGTGGAATATTAGTGGGCTTAAGGACAGCCTCGAAAAGGTGCTTCTCCCCGCGCCCATCATAGAGCGGATTGCGATGCTCGAGGAGAGGATGGTGAAGTATCTCGACCGGGGCTCTAAAGATGCTGAAATTATCAAGCGTTCCCTAGCAATCGTTGAAACGAATCAAGACCCCCAGGGTGAGTTTGATCACACGACGTGCCAGCCCGTTGATGATAATCAATCACTCAGCGACTGCCCACCAGACCAGAGTAAGCACACCATGGATCTATTATGGCTATACCTATCCTAATTCAATATAGATGGACCAAGCCCAAAACAACCAGACCTTGAAGAGTGGCCTGCTATCGCTGACTTTGTCACGGTCTATCAAAAGTTTCTCTCAAGTTATAAATCTAAAAAGCCCAAAGATGATTTGAAGTTCATCGAAGCTTTCCTAGACGAGATCACCGAAGTAAACGTTCACGTTAGCTGCGCTCTACAACGTTACCTTCTAGAGATGTACCCGAAAAAGATCGCATTGATTTCCTCAGAAACCGGTCAGCAGCGCCCGGACATCTTCATCAAACTAATTCGTGTGAGATGGAACGATATAAGACGTGCTATGGCTGTTAAAGACTTGAGGGCCTTCCAGTGGGCTTCAAACGATGATATATCGGGACCGTCACCAACTACGAAATAAGTGAAAACGTAGGGGACGGGAAGTCTTCGATAAAGTACCAAGCATATATTACAGAATTGGCTCTGAAAATTGCATTGTACAAGATGACACTGTTATGTCGCCTATGAGGCTTTCCTTGAATTTAAACCGAGAAAATCTCAGAGAATGAAATAGACGGTTGCATTTCGAGAGCTTCTATGATCCAGCCACTCCTAAGCAAGTCTGGCAAAGACCGCAAGCCTTTGAACTTACAATTGGCTCATTCTCGATGTAAGATACAAGATTTAATTAGGTAGGTAAAAATCTAGATCGAGGTCTGCTGTAGCATAGATATCACCTAATATTTCAATAATGCTGGTTATGGTTCGACTAGGGTTGAGGCGAAAAAGTTCAAATTTGGCATAAAATCTAGTAGTGATTGTCCAGGTGTTTACTTCAGAATGCCTATAGAAATATTAGTCTCGTAAGAACGTCTATTGATCACCAGATATCCGTGGTTTCGTGATAATTTGACAAATACCTACCCGAAGACCTACGTCAGCAGGATAATACAAAATGGGTTGAAAAATTGGTATATGGGTCGTCTTAATAACCCTTGTATTATCGTCAAGCTTATAGGTAACTTCTATCTTCTCCTTAGGTTTACAAGCACCACAGGGAGATCTCAGCCGATACTATTCTTGGATATGCTTGGAGCTAATTCAGATTGCCACTGCGTGATCATGCTGGGGTTTATTTCACGGTTGTTGGGTGTCTGTTTCGGTATGTATGTAACAGCTGTAGATAGTCAACTTGACAACATTCTGTCTTTTGATAATGTCGTGGTTTAGTGCTGCGGCTCTGTCCCGTGACAGCGTTTGTCGCGGTATGATAGGGTTCCCCGCTTAATTTGGTCTTCGAGTTAGTCATGTACATACAACACCAATTACCCAGTGTTGCCTTCACTGGTCTTCTTCTTCAGGGCTAAAAATGCAGTGCTCATGCATATCTCCCGGTATCGCCGATGCAGTCTTACTTGCAGAGCATCAGCACGTGGGAATTCCCCTTCCTTGGGGCTAAAATTGCAGTGAAAGAAGCCGCATTGGATGAGTTCCGTTTGTAAGGCTGAAATCCAGCGAGTGCACCTTTAATTCACACATAGTCGACAGGGTAAGCGCAATAGCAATAACGTTATTCCGTGTACTTAAATGAGCACTTTAAGGCCGTATCGATATTTGTGATTTAACCTAGATAGTTCCCTAAAAGCTCTCCGTGTGTAAGGACAAAGGAGCTCGTGATAATAATACCTACCTGGGCAGACTTTGTATAGATAAGACAAGTTGGTGGCACATATGACCGAGTGGAACTATACAAGATATAAAAGAGCCGTAGAAAGACGTGTCGGATAATAACACAACCTCTACACGACAAGAGCGACTGTGTTCGACATCGACTACAAGAAATTCCACATGCTCGCTCGCTTTTTCATAGTCTTGTAGACAGAAACTACGAGATGTAAGACGGGACCGCAACTTCTTCACTCGCTACATCCCTTTCCCCAGCCGTACATGCTACCTACAAGTAGGTACCTATATGGGTGCATCTCTCGATACACCTTTATTATGTGTCTCCGGCAAGTTGCCTTACACAGCGACCTCACCAGCAACCTAACCCACTCTCGATTCGGCCGGACCAAAATCAAGTCTTAAAACCCACGGTGTGGATAAAAATACTATAATATTTTGAAAAGAGTAACGACGACGGAGTCCGTGCAATCTCATCATAGAACGCAATCAGACATGACAGACGCCAACATGCCCACAACCCAGGAGCCAATCCCAGTTCCCGTCATGGGAATGACGGCAACAGAGTACCAGACAGCCTTGTAAGCAAGCATATCACTTGATACGCGTCACATAATGATCTATCAACCTTGACCTCTCCCCATTTTTCGATTCTTGTGCCATGCGTTCCCCTTTCATCAAGACACTACGGCAATCCACATCTACCAGTCCACCCCAACCCACATCTCCGATATTTCCAATACAACAACATGCACGACATATACTAACGGTCCCACGCACCACGCAGCGCATATCTGGACCACATCAACTTCGCGCGCGAGATCGAAGAGTACAAGGAGCAGCGGCGCAGGGGCTCCATGGCCAAGATAGTAGAGCGCATCCCATTCTACAGGCGCTTCGAGTTCTGGGCTCTGATTCTAGGCGTCGCCTCGTTCATTCATGCTCTGTGCGCGACATGGGTGTTGCCCATAATGCACCGGAAGGACATATCACTGGTTCTCGAGGAGAAGACTGAATAGTAATAGCGCTGGAAAAAAAAAAGGTGGCATACAACACACTACCATCACTTTGGAACTTGAACTTGAACTTGATAGTATGAGGGATTATGAGAAGGTTTGGTATTATTAGTGCGGATCGAGAATCATGAGAAGTAGGAGCCGGCAAAGCAAGACTTGTGTTAAAGCACTTTTTAACCACCACCGAGCGCCACGTACCATCGATTCGGCACAGAAAAAAAAATGCTTATCGGAGGCTAATGTCTTCAACATCAGACGACAATCCCGTTGTATCTAACCCAGTGTACTTGTTTATCCAGCCTAGCACTTCCTTGTGCCACACGAGTGAGTTCTCCGGCTTCAAGACCCACTACAAGGTGAATAAGTTAGTATATGAGGAACCATGGTATATCTACTCTCTCTGTTCTAGTTCTCTCCATTCTGAATTGAATAAAAGGTAGAATGCGAGGAAAGAGTTATGGCGATGATAGGGGGCTTTCACTCACATGGTTTTCATCTGGAAACATGAGGAACTTCGAGGGCACGCCGCGGGTTTGCAGGGCGTTGAACGCAGCGAGTCCCTCAGAAATGGGGAGGCGATAGTCGAGTTCGCTATGAATGATAAGTTGTGGTGTAGCCCACTCGCCAACGAATGCGGCAGGATCCCATTTCTCAAAGAGATCACGGTTCTCCCAAGGTGTTCCGCCCATGTCGTGGATGATGAAGAATAGCTCCTCAGTCGCCCAGTCCCCTAATGTATTGAAAATTCCATCATGGCACACGAGTGCTTTGAATTTGCGACCCAGAGGGTGGCCCTGGATCCAGTCTGAAGCGAGAGCATGTGTCGTTAGTATGCCAGATTTAAGTTAGGCGAGTCAATCGTGATAGAATAGGAAAAAGGTAGGGTTTCTCACTGATCATGAAACCACCATACGAGGCACCCAGCGCTACGGCATTATCAGTGTCAACATAAGGAAGGTGCTCAGCAATATGCTCAAAACAGTTGACAAGATCGTTGTATGGTCGCCCGCCCTGTTCAAGTATCAGAAGTCAGTGATTGTTAGTCATAGCCAGGAATATATGGGCTATTCGTAGTTTATATCAAGAGAGAGAGTTGGAAGTCCCTAATCACCAACTCTTCGCTCGTAGTATTCCGAGGTCGCACGAAATAGGAATAAGCGCATCAAAGGCTGAGAACACTTACCCAGTCTAGCGCGATATCATCAATGTACTGTTGGCCGTACCCAGTACTACCAGTTGGGTTTGGCATAACGGCAACGTAGCCCTGCTCGGCAAATACGGCAGGGTTCCAGCGAGTCGACCATGAGTCTCCCCAGGCACCTTGCGGTCCACCGTGAATGAAGAAAGCCAGAGGGTATTTCTTGGCGGGATCGAAATTCGAGGGCTTCATCACAAGCGCATGACTCTGGTAATCACCGGCGCCTTTGAACCAAAACTCGTCAAACTGGCTCCTTGAAAGTCCTAAAGTCTTGCCTTCCTTAGAGACTGACGATATGAGGACTCTATCTTTGCTCGAGCCTGGGTCTAGGATCGAGTATGAGGAATTGTCGACCAGTGAAGTAGACGATAGAAACAATCGATCATCATTGCTAGACAGGTTTAGGATGCTCGTGACCGACCCTTCCTTGGTTAACGGATGTGGTAGTTCTTTCGCATCAAGGGGAGACGAAGGAAGCTTGAAGACCAACTGTCGCCCCTCCTTCTCTGCTGTCACGTACAACTCGGTGTCATCGTTGCTCCAGACGATAGCATCTGGCCGCAAATCCCAGCCGCCTTTTCCGTCATCAGTTTTGTAAAACTCTTGCACGTTGCTTAGATCCTCGATGTCTGGTATGAGCATGAGCCGCGTCTTATCAGACTCGTATTGCTGGTGCCGCATACGCGTGAAGGCGAGCCTGCCGCCATCATGAGAGAATGTGGGTGACGCACTATAACCCCGAAGCTCTCCTGTCTTAACTATTTGGGGAAATGGAGGATTCTCCTCAGTAAAGGTCTTCAGGGGTACAAAATAGACATCGGTTTTCGTCCACATTGCGGGGTTAATCTCAGGATCTTTTGAAAGAAAAACAAGCCCCTTTTTGCTGATGTCAAAATCCCCTGCACCACCGAAGGACGGGACTGGGCACTCTAGCTTTGAACCCGCCAATGCATTAACGAGACCAGATCCCTGAAGCTTGTATTTACCGGACTTCTTGTCTTTCTGTAATGCGCCATAGAACACAGCATCCTTGTGCTTCGACACGTAGGTGTCCCAATGTCTGACGAAGAGACTCGAGTAAACACGTGCCGTTGAAAGCGGCTTCTCCTCGTTTAGAGCATCGTGCATTTTACCGGAGGCGGAAGTGGGTGCCGTTAAGGCCAAGGCAATGGTACCGTTGCCGATATCCTTAGCCTTCAAGTTCGATATCGAACACTTGAAACTCTCGATGACCTGAGCGTCCGAGCCGGGGTCCGAAGCGTCAGCCAGCATGAGGTACGAAACCGCATTCTGATCATTAGAGTTATTGACGAAAATGAACTCGTGCTCGGAGATCCATGTTGGCTCGCTGTAGGCAGGGTTGTCGAAGAGCTCAGTAGAGTGGCCAGACGAGATCTCTAGCAGCTTGATGGCGGTTTTCTTCGAATGGGTCTCGAAAGAGTATTGTGACACTGCAAGACTCAGTCTCTTCCCGATACACCTAGACCATGCGTCTCCCAGCTGGGTTTACCTGTGTAGAGAGCGAGATTCCCCGCAGGGTTGGGAATGGCAGGGCTCCGGCGTGGGGCCGAGAGGAGCACCTCAGGCGTGAATTTAGTTGCCAAGATAGTCATTATCGAAGGTGAGAGCGAGAACGAGGGAATTAGGGGTGTTTGTAAGCGTCTTCCCAGTAAGGGAAGAGAAGAGAAGAGCAGGTATCAGTCAGTATACTATTAGGAGGTAGGTACGGAGTAGTAGGAGCTTCAACCGATCGCCACCCCGCAGTGGGACTGAGGCAGCTCTAACCCCATCTCCACCAGTCGGCATTCCGCCCGGGTACCTAGGGTAGTACTTGATGCAGGTGTGATACGCATTCCGTAGAGAAGTATATTTTTGTTTGGGATATGGCTTCGCTACCTCGCTGTGTCATGCAAAGTTGAAAACTTATAGAAATTTCCCCATAATCATGCATGCATATCAAAAGTCTAGGCCAAGTAGCCAAGGGGTATCATAGGTTCAACTACACAACCAACCAACTGTCATTCCGTTCTCTACCAATGCAACCCACTGAGGTGTGGAGAGGGAGAGCCATGACGCCTCAGAGCCGCTTGACGCCGTGAAATGTACCAAATCAACAAGAAATGTAGACCAAGGGGACGCGTCACTGTTCACCTCACTTCCGCGATCCGAAGTGTGTACGAATCTTCTTGACCTCGCGCGTGTCTATCTCACTGTCCTCGGCATCGGCTTCTTTCTTTGTTTTCTTCTTCTTGTTGCCTCCCTTTTTGTCAGTCGCTGAGGTAGGCGTGGGGTGATTCGAGCCACTGTCTTTATCTTTGGCGAACGTGGTAGAGAGAGGTGTTGGCGCAGCTGGTGTCGATGCCGCGGATTGGGCATCTGCGTGGTCGGGCTGTGGAAACGCGTCAGTTTCTCTCTTTGCTACACTTTTGTCATCCGTTCTTGAAGGTGTAATCGTGTTGAAATGGGAATCATGGCATACGTGGGTGGGATTGTGCGATATGGAGGACCGCGAGAAAATGCGGTTCTGGTCGGTCAAGCCGGTCCGTTTGCGCTGAGCCGTAGCATTCGTGCTGCCTTTGATATAGCCGTCGAAGCCGGTGATAATATTGCCGTAAGGCGTGCTTTCGAGGTACTCGGTTTCCTTCTGTAAGATGGACTGTTCTTGCGCGACCTGTTCGGGGGTGCGCTTTAGTTCGAGTCCCACACCGGTAGATGGGCGTTATCCGAATCAAGCGCAAGTGTTACTTACGAGCTGGCGTTCAATGAGCTTTCTATTCTGAAGAAGCTCTTTCAGGTACTGGCGCTGTTTCTCATAATGCGCCAGACCGGGTTGATCACCGTTGGCGCCGGCGCTCGAACCCGCGGCCGGCTGCACGTTCTCTGACATAATGAAGTCGAACGAGCCTATAGAGCGTGGTTGGTGGTTGTCGACAAAACATAGAAGGAAGTTCCATTCAATTGAGCCCGCGTTACGAATTAGAGTAGCAGAGCTATGCGCTTATGCCTAGTGCCAAACCCACTGTGGGTTAGGTATGTACCCTTGTACCAGTGGGTCAGCAAGTCCAATAAGTACAAAAATGTAGTGCTGGGGATGGAACGAGAGCATGAGTAGGAAGCTCGACAATTATCTTATTGACATCCAAGGAGTGAGACTATGTGGCACGCATGATAATTCTAATTCGACTACGATATATAGTTCAATAGGCAAGATGTGCCCATCTCCGTGGAATTATTCAGTTAATAACACACATAGGATCTAGATAGTCTCATAATTTTCTGTTAAGACTACTTGTGAACGAAACTAGATGAGTGATAACATAACTGACCTCGACCAGATACCGTGCGTGAGTCTATGCTGGGGCGGCTGATGCATTACTGGGATACTGAATCTGCATCTCTCGTAATATTAGCGTCACCTGCCAACTGTGTCGCTGTTCGAGGTTCTTCTCATCTTCATGATCCTGTCTTTTAGAAGCTTCTCTTTTAGTTCGGTGGCCCGCTGTTCTAGAGTCTTGGTCTGACGACAAAGAGTCAGCTCTTGACACGGGGAATAGTCAGAAACACAGTCCCTATCAAGAAGAACGAACCTCCTCGGCCGCCGAGGCCGCTTGATGTTTAGGTGGTCGGGGTCTGTCTTCATCTTCCGAAATATCAGCGGGTCTGTTGTTACGGGATCGGGGGGAGCCGGAGTGTTTCCGGTTTTTCGAGGGACCAGGCCTATCAGGAGATGCGCTGGCATCTCTGCCCCTGCTCCTACTCTTTGTTGGGCTTCTTCTGCGTCGAGACCGCTTGCGTGTCTCTGGCGACTCAGATCGGCTGAGACTCCGTGAGAAGGACCGCCTTAGCCGTCCACGACGGTTAGGAGACGGGCTGCGACTGATCAATTCGCGGACCGATCGTCTCCTTGGACTGCGGGATCGTGATCGTGATCGTGATGACGATAATGATCGAGATCGGCTCAAGCGACGGCTGTCTCTGCGTGTTGAGGACCTTGAACGACTCGGTGAATTGGAGTATCTGCGTCTTTTCGGGGCAGGCGAGCGTGATCTGGTACTGCTTTCCGAATCGGAATAAGGATCAGGAGAAGATGTGTTGTGCCTGCTCCGATTGCCGCGGCCTCGGAGATTCCTATTTCGACCGGTGGATCGCTCTCGTTTTCTGTGGCGTGGCGGAGACCGGTTGCCGGGCCGATGTCGTGGTGGACTTATAGACCGTGGACTGCCTCGCCGAGTGCGTCTATTTGTATTGCTTGGTGACCGTGACCGAGACGAACTCCGCGAGTCTGTAGATGCTGAACGGGTAGGGGAACGTCCTCGCCGAAAGTCTTCCCGACCCGCACGACGTCCTTCGGGCACATAGCGATCACGGTTTCCTTGATATGAATCGCGATCCCTTCGGGGAGGGGATCCACCTCGACCTGCACCGCGCCCGAGTCCTCTGCGATCATCAAAAGCTCTGTCTCCACCGCGTCTGCCGCCACGCCAGTTGTCCCCTCTGCCTCCACGGAAGCCACGGTCTCGTCGTTCTCGATCTCGGATGTCGGCTAGCTCGCGATCTCGACGCTCTTGTGTTTCGCGACGGACACGAGCCTCCTCGGCTGCTTTATCTGCATCGATCTGATTTGGTTAGCTGTGGGTAGCAGGTGACTCGTCACAGAAGATATCGTACTTTTTCCTGGATGAGCTCAAGCTTTTTAGCTTCCAGAAGCTCTTTCGGAACGCCCTGTGGACTAGACTGGGCGCTCAAGCAGAGCTTCCAGAGCTCTTTGCAGAAAGGTGCAGTGTCCTTGTCCAGGAAGCCTGTGAGTTGGATTTGCAAAGATTTTATGTCCGGCTACAACATGCAAGTCAATCCTCCCATATCACTTCCGCAGGTAAATAGAATACGGGGTGGGCGTACAAAGCGAGGGCCGTCAATCAAGTTGAAGCATAGCTCTATCACTACGTCGTCTTCGGAGCCTAAGATCTCGGATATTCTGCTGGCAATCCATCTGTGGAGCAGAGGGTTAGCTGTAATGGCCGCGTGACAGGGCCAAGGGAGTAGGTATGATCTGCCTACTTTTTCATAACCTGGAGATTGACTTTTTGCATGTCGACCTTCTGGTTAAACTCGGGAGGGAACTTAGTAGCTCTCAAGAGCTTTGCGTCCACGCTTGCCGCCATCCAGACCGTGTCTTTGAACGTCGCAAAGACGTATTCTGTTGGAATAGGTAATCGTGCAACAGTATCTGGGTTGAACAATGTGGAGAGAGAAAAGGTGACGTCTGCGGACTTCTTGTGTTGGGGAGTTTTAAGTAGGTACAAGTGCTTTCCGGACGCGTCTTATCTAGCGGCTTGTCTTGGCAATCTTTGTCAGCTGCCAAATGCTAAAGTAGGTATATTATTCAAACCACCACCACCCCGTAATTCCTTTTACGGCATTCTGAATACAAAACCTAACGTTGGAATATCAAAAATAAGGTCCCGGGTGCGAAACAATACCTGTTCGTACAGCAAGTAGGTACATACGATGGATGGTGCCTTTCACAGTTGAATTCCGGAGTACAATAAGTACATAGTCCGAAATAGGCTAATCAAATGCCAGATTGATCTGAACGCTTTCAATTAGCCATGGCCTTTTAATACAAGTAACACCTAGCTGCAGGCAGCCATACTATCCTTAGAACCTGTCCGCAACTTATACGCTACAAGTCGGCGCTATCATTTTCGCCTTGCACAGCTTCCAGCACCTTTTCAGCCATATAATATTGGTAACCCTGAAATCCTGTGATCATGTTACTACTGACTACGTGGGATACAGATGGAAAGCAGCCCATCTTAGCCCCAAAAGCATTTTCTCGTCCACATCGAGGTGGGCTATCTCTGAATAGTCAACTCCTGTCTTGGTAGTGAAAAGGATGGATCATAAGCTGACGATGTTGGCTGCTGGTGTTGATTCCCATTTAATCCAGTGATCAAGAAAGGGCGAATAGGACAAATGGACGCCATGTAATTTAAGCTCTTCACACAACAACCCACCAAATCGCAGAGCCAGATGCTCAAAGAGAACTCGTTGACTTGATCCACTAAATAGCTTTCCGATCAGAGATCCGAGAATATCACGCCCTTCTCATACGTGTTTCATATCGCCTCGGCCACTTGCTTACAAATTTCGACACGCAGGGAAGGGCTTAATTCTACGTGGCGGGAGTCGATATGCGTCGTAGGTCCCCAAGTCCCTCACTTCTGAATGAGATATTATACCCTCAGTTATGAATCCCAGATATCTGTCAATGACGCTTAGTTCTTTTCACTACGTAAGTTTAGAAAAGGGCACAAACGGAACAATTCTAGGATGTCTGCCCAATCTTTTTAGAACCTATCGTTCAATATTGATAGCTTTTCTTTGTTCACGATTGGGGCTCCCTCCCGAACATGTATATATAGATTTGAGTTGGTAATCTAACCCCTTTTTCTATCGGGCTCTATAGCTAAGCCAATAGTCGCTGGGCTCCTTATCTGGATGTCTTGATTCGATGGGGTTTAACAGGTCTTGAAAGCCTGACTATGGCATGGAAATTTGAATCACCCTGGGACGCCCCAAGCGGCAATAATGCTGTTACGGGTAAGAAAGAAGGGTCCCTCTTCCATCGCCCCGACTGCGAAATAAATAAACAATATATATAACGTGATATTGTCATATCAATAGTCACTGATGACACTTTCATCATAACATCCTGGAAGTGAGTAGTTGGTAGCTAAGTTTCTAAGAGATGTGGCCAAGTGGGACGCAAGTGTGCCTTGTGTTATCCCGGCTATCCAGTATATTCATGTCTGTTAAGGCTGCTAGAACAGCGAGGATGAAACTTGGCTACTTCCTACGGCGCCCACGGGTCTCCGAAAAAGGATTCTACGACATTAGAGCATTTGCCTTCAACCGAGGTAGATGCTAGCATACAGCTATGAAACACTGAAAGCGAGAGCGTAGATTTGGACCTCAAGGCTGGGCTTGAAAATCCATTCCAGGAAGAGATATAATGGTTTTCAAGAAGGGACGAAAAATAAGTAAGAAATAGTCATATTTGAAGAAAATTACGGAGATTCAGTTGAACAATTCAACTGCATTCTGTTGGCTTCAAATGGTACCACCAACACAGCTCATGACAGAACCAAGGGCAAATAATTGAGAAAAGACATGCGAAAGCGTCCGGTTATAAAAGATAGGATTCAATGACATGTCGACAAAACATTATAGCACATAACACTGTATAGGATTTTTCAAATGTCAAAACTCGATATATTTACTGTCCACTTTGATACCTGTTGATACTAATATTGGACAACACAATAATGTTTATAATTGAAGAATTAAGGATATGTGCCAAATATTCTGGTCGCTGGTACGACTCGACGGTACGCTCTTTCAGCTGCTTTGTGTTAGATAGGAATAAGAGATGACCGAGATGTTTCGATGCTGCTCATAACTGATGCGGAAAAAATTGCCGGGAAAATACCGGAGCTATTCAAAGCACGAGTCTTTCTGCCTTGTCCAGGCGTTTTCGAAGCGAGTAAACAAATTGAAATTATTATCTCACACACGAGCAGCCATTCTCAATAAGTGTTTTGATGATGACATAATAGTAGTATTGATTTGGCCGTTTTATTCTGTTTCGTTGCTACCATGATAGCTATCGGTTTTTCTTTGTTCTTTTTGTTTACATCTAACGATAGCATTCATCAGGTAATGATACTTGTCTTCTGATCCAGGTATATTGAGATCCGATTCTCGAATTCTAAAGCCACCGTTTGTAGGCTTCTATACCAATTCTTAATGGTTTCTTGCAGAAGCCATGCAGGTGTCTTTCCGCATTTTCTCACTATATCCCGTTGACTTGTAGCATTAGTTTCTCTAAGGCCTTTGATTCGAAACACTGTTTTTATTATAATAACATATCACCTCACTAGCTCAGATCACTAACCTAGGCCTTTTTACAAGTACTTTCCATAATTACTCAATTGTATTATTATAGGCTAGCACAATTTCCTTTCAATTTGCCAGCGATTTGGTCCAATTGTAACCAAGGGTTATGGATCTTGTTGTGCAAAATAGGGTTGAGGACTTATCCCATTGTTAAATCTTCCTATATGTTCATTTTTTAATATTTGCCCAAGTATGACAAGTGCATTGTAGATGCGGTCTATAGCTACCGCTTACTTCTCAAGCAGTGTCACCCATTCATCCGCGTTCATCACTGATGCCTGTTTCGAGAGCACTTTCTGCACTAGAAGATCGTGCACATCAGCTTGCGAGTCTGCACATAAGTCGGCAAGGACCGTGATCCCATAGTCCATATCAAAGGCTTGGCGGACAGTAGACAAGACGGCGCCGCTTGTGGCGAGGCCGGCAACCACGATCTTCTCAATCCCCGAGGATCGCAGCACGATGTCCAGGTCGTTACCGTAGAGGGCTGATATCCGCCGTTTCTTGATGTGGATATCGTCAACCGCCGCCTCGGCAATCGCTGGATGCAATTGTACGGACGCATCCGTGTCCTTGAACTGCCCAGAGGCCCTCACGCGCTCTGTCATCTGGTTTCGTGGTGAGGCATCAGCATAGTTTGGCCGAAATGATGCTATATGGATTCAGGAGTTAGAAAAAATGCCGACAAGAGTGAAGATTCGACGCTGTTGTAGGGGTCCGGGCACATGAGGGGCCCCTGCATCAGGTACATACTCGTCACCTGAACAACGGGAACTCCAGCTTTGCGGGCTGCTGCTAAGGTTGAAGAGACTTTGGCAAGATATTGATCTGTAGGAATGGCGTCTTTCACCATCCCGACAATTCCAGTCTGGATGTCGAGGAGGACGAATGCAGTCTTTTCCATGGTGAATAAGTCAAAATAGGGAGTTTCGGGTCAATATACTAACGCTATCACGAGAACCTAAGTAAACAATCAATACGCGGATACAACATATTTATATATCTTTTCGTGTGCCTATATACCCACCCCCTTCCGTTTGTCTTTGTCGCGGAGAAGTGGATATAGTCCGTTATTACCAACACGGTGATAACGGCGTCGTATTTTCCGTGACAGTCTTCCATGTTTTTTGCAGGGAGATCTATCTTGAAATTCCGGATCGGATGCGAGGACTAGGCGTGATTGGTCTGCCGACTCAGATACCCACCAGTTCCGGAGCCGATTCGCATAAGTTGTCTCTCGTATGTCAATAGAGACAACAAAATAGAAGTAGCATAACCTTGGACACCATATTGCTATACCTTTAAGCGACTCTATTATGTATATATATAGGTACATTGTACCCCTGTGCTAAAAGGACTACCCAGCAACATTTGCTCAGACCCCCCACGCAAAGTTCAAGACAATTGCAAATTCATGGGGCAAACCACAACACATGTGTGTTTTCCTCCGGTTGCTTCTTCTTAAGTATAGTGAAGTGGGTTAGCTAACCCAATATACTGCGCAACATCGTCAGTAATCAGCTATGAAAACACATTGCCGCGTGAGTCGTCGTTGGTGCAGCGTTATTACCAGTTTTAGCTACAAGCGGTTATTGTGGCTGAAGCTTGGGGTTGGATGTGTTGTCTGTATTGATATATATAAGTACGCGAGATGGCGTATCGCAAAGCCATGAACGCACCACACACATCATTTTAGTCCTGGTATCGTATATTCGTATCCCATCCCCTCATTACCATTAATATCGTGAAAACTCCAAATACAACGCAGATTTCCCAGCACGCTAAACCAGCAAGAGCAAGATCCCATGACTAATGCTAAGTCCCCTCGCGAAGTTGTGAACCGTCAAAATCCCAGCACTGTGTGTGCATTTCCGCAAAGCCCAATTCTCCCATCAGGTACGTAACCCGGATAACGCCACTTGCCATGAAATTCATCAATTTTTGAGGCCCCTGAGATAGACCTAGGTTCTTCCGGGGTAAAGTATCCTGGGTGGCTCGCTCCGGTCTCGCTGATGAGCGAACGCCGCCTTCTTCTGTTCTGCTGCTGATGCCGTCTGCTGCTTTTGTTTCGCCGCCAGCGCATTGATCTTTTCGCGCGCCTTCATCAAACTGCTATTGTCCTGTTCCTTCAGCTTTGCGCGGATTTCGTATAGAGAGAGCAAGGTGGAAGCTCTGTCGACGTCCGAGTCCATGGCCTGTAATATCGATCAGTTTGCCGAAATGGCGCGAGATAGTGTGACCTGACGCACCTGTTCGCCACGAGGAGTTCCGGGTATAGTTGAAGGTGTCGCGGAATTTGTTCTGGAAAGAGGCGGCGAGAAAATGCGACGGCCATATTTGTCGGTCAGGCGACCAACAGCGGGAGGAGACGTTATGCGACCCTCGGTAGCGCTTCGTCGATGATGCGCTTGGGTTTGGGGTTGGTCCTGAGAATCGATAGTCTTGTTGGCTGAGACGAGGGCCTTCGCGGCGGTTTGATCCTGCTGTGATTAGACGGAGCGAAGTTAGCTAACCCTGTAGTAGCAGCGACGAGGGCGGAAATGAGGGACATGTGAGGGAGGTGGCATACAGCAGCTTGGAGATCATTCAGATCGGCCAGCATTTGGGCCAACTGGAGAGCCTCCATGATAAAATATGCAAGCGAGAATACCTAGTGTTCTAGATAGTGTGATCGCTATATTCCGAATGTGAGGGGGAAAAAGAACTGTTACATGTAGGAGAACAATATGTTTGACTTTAGGTGAACTTAGGTTTGATAAGGTGTAGTAGGTGTTCGTGATGGAAAGGTGAGAGGGAAATTCTTATCGGTCATTGTTTACGTTATCACCAACCGTGGTTCGTGGGAAAATCCAGATTTACGTCCAAATCTTACAGTAAGTACTAAGTATTTTGCCTTCACCCCGCGCCCGCCTTGGCAGCTCACGCGCTCTAGCGCTAATGTGCCTGAAGACCATTACAACACTGAGAAGTTAGAAGAGATCTTGTTCTAGATTATGGGCCATAACCCCGCTATCCGACAACGCGGATGTTCCTACTCAAAATACTTGCATTACAGCAGAAAGGGCATGCGATTATTTACCCCATATGTCCTAGCCCCAAACTACATTCCCACCGAACCCACCGCCATCAAAAGTACCTGATGATTACGTAGGCAATTCATTGTTCCTAGTTAGGGATTTATTGGCGGTTGACCTCGGGACTTTCACGGAAGCGTTCTAGGTTAGTGCCTTGTCGCCGACTTCGCCGGTTTTATATTTACCACCGTGGATCGGTGCCAATTCTTCCCGGAATTGTACGGATTCTACAATCAACTTACCGGTAGTTGACCCGAGCAGAAAAATAAACCCGCATTGACGAATCATCAAGTTCTGCACAACACCTGCGACGCGCACTCTCCTCCAATTCGGTCCCCCGCATTCTTAACGGACCTGCATAAGACTGTTTGTTGGTGTCGCTTTGATAAAGTCCCGTTCACCAATAGTATATATAATAACGCGAGGAGACGGCTTGCGGTTCTTTCCAAGATTTCGTCATCATGAACGTCTTTCGTCGCGGTTTCGCTATGGCTTCATCTCCAGCCTTCAGTCTGAGACAAGCTCGCAAGGTTGTGTGTATTGGACGCAATTATGCGTAAGTATAAATTGTACGTCATTCATGGGATTTTGCACGTGATTAACAGCTTGTTGCCAGGGACCATATCGCCGAGCTCAACAGCGCCCGGCCTAAGCAGCCCTTCTATTTCTTGAAGCCCACGTCTTCCATTCTGCTCCCGGGAGAAGGCCCAGTAAAACGGCCCAAGGGCGTCGAGCTTAGCTATGAGGTCGAGCTTGCCTTGATCATGGGAAAGACTCTAAAGGACTTTCCAGCCGAGGATGAAGCTGGTGCCCTCGATGCCATTGAGAGTAAGCACCTCCCTCTTCCCCTTTTTTTTCTCTCTCATTATATGTCTCTTACAGTTTGTTGTAGGTTATGCCTTGGGTATCGATATGACCGCCAGAAATGTCCAGTGGGAGGCTAAGAAGAAGGGGTTGCCTTGGTCTATCAACAAGGGTTTCGACACCTTTTTACCTATGAGCAACATTATTCCAAAGTCGGCTATTCCCAACCCTCATTCCGTAGAGCTGTACCTGTCCGTCAATAACGAGGTTCGACAGAACGACTCAACCAACCTTTTCCTCTTCAAGGTTCCCCAGATATTGAGCGCCATCTCTCAAGTCATGACCCTAGAGAAGGGTGATATTGTCCTAACAGGAACTCCAAAGGGCGTTGGGCCCGTACTTCCCGGGGAGGTCATGCGCGCCGGCATCAAAGTTGACGGCAAAGAAATTGAGGAGTCGAAGATTGAGGTCGCCGTAGAAGAGTCAGCAGGCGCCTATGCATACAGTGAGACATGAAAAGGCCTGTTGGAAGATAATCAGTTCATCTAGTCTGAACCGCTCAAATAATCTCAGGCCCTTTGCCGCTACGAGAGCTTCGAACAATATATACCCATAATCCTCGTTTATTGGTCTTCATTTAGCTGCAAGCCCCCCAAAAGAAACCATGATTGATTCACCTCAGCGAGATCGACAAAGACCCCACCCGCATAAATTCGAAAAAGTCCCAATACTAAACAAGAGATTAGAGAGACGAAGAACCTGGTAATCGAAACATCTCATTGGTTATAGAGTCCTGCCAGATCATTCTCCCAAGGAAGTCCCAGAATTTTGTATTGCCCGTTCCGTTACACACAACATCCAAGTGAAATCTACAAAGTCGGAAGAAGAAGTTGAACCATTTTAAGCACCTGGCATTCCATATCGAATATTCATGTACTGGCTCGTCGGATAACGCAGATTATTCGGCGTGCTGTCAAGCCAGTCCAAGCTACGCGACATAGTCTTGACGAGACTTCCGCGATCGGCCCGGTCGCCGCTCGCTTCCCAAAAGAACGCGCCACCAAGTCGTCTGTTACGGACATATTGGGCCTTGAAGGCGGTGCTTTGGATGTTATCGTACGAAACCAACTCGCGGCGCACCCGGTCATAGCTATATGTCGCCTTAGCCACCTCATCGAAATCCTCGCGGGCGCCTGCCTTTGGAAGGTCCTTGTAGTACCAGACGCCGGGCTGCGGCCCCCCAGTGCCGATGGACGTGTAGTTCTGTCCCAGTCCTGACGTCCCGTTGAATGACCTCCCGTACAGAGGCAGGCCGATCACGATCTTCTGCCCGCTGATACCCTGCGATTCGTAGTGCCGCACCGCGTCGTCTGTGTTAAGGGGTGTGGATGCTACGTTGGCCTTGTTTACGAACACGTTTGCTTGGTGCCCGCTTTTTGGGTTCCAGCTTCCGGTGTAATCATATGACATGAGGTGCCTAGTAGATGGGGTATCAGCGGCAATGGTCCATTTATACAGCCTGACTGTATAACTTGACAGCCGAGCAAAGGAAAAAAGGAAGGTAAATGGAAAGAAAGCTCACCAGATGTCAACGTATCGGTCCATTCGCGGTAAATCCACGAATTTCCAATTAGTAGGGCCCGCGGGGCTCGCGACCGTGACCAGGAACCGGTACTGTAGGCGATTGTAGAACGAATACCGATCGAAGGCCTCGCGACACGCAGCCACCAGCTTGACGAGATTATCCCTTTCCGCCTCATTGGTCGGATACTCCCAATCGATATCCACGCCGTCGAACCCCCAGTCGGTGACGATCTTGACCGCGGACTGGGCGAAGGTCTGCCGGCGCATCTCCGTCGATGTCGCCGCTGCGAACTTAGGCGAGAATTCCCCGCCACCAATCGATAGGAGAACCTTTAGTTGGCGGTTCCACTTCTTGTGGACGTACAGTTGCTTTACAGCCCCGTAGACGTTGCGACCCGGTTCCCAATGAGCATCATCGGGATATTTCTGATCTAGATCCGCCTTGGGGTTTGCGGGTAACACCGTGCCATTGGGAGCAATGTCGGCAAAGGCGTAGAGGACATGGCTCAAATCATCTACAGGGAGCCGTTGAGGTATGTATTGTGATTGGGCGATTCCCCTAACTACATATTAGCCATTGACCGCGTCTGAATCGAGGCTACACGCACCAACTCGTGAAGTACACGGTATTCTTGAACCCCCTGAAAGGAACTGGGGGTGGAGGCGGCGGTGGCGGCGGTAGACCCCCAATGCTGGTAGGTGTCGGGAATTGGGTGCTCGTGGGAACAGAGCTTCCTGTTGTAATGCTACTATTGCTCCGACTTGTAGGCGTGATGCTGATACTGGTCAGGCTTGTCGAAGACACTGTTGTACTGAAATCGGAACTGCTCGTGGGAACTGTGGATGTACTCGTGGAGATGCCGGCGTCCGTGGTCCCATCACTCGAACTGGTTGATGTTCCTATTGTTGTCGATGAAGATGATGTGACGGCACAAGAATCGCCTTCGCGGCTACTAGTTATGTTCGGAATCGAAACGTAGATCGTCGTAGGCAAGTATATCGTCGTCGTTGCGAGGGCACACTCGCCTGAGCTCTCTATTGCAGACACGATCCCAACTAGAAAAAAGCTTTGGGCTAGAGCCCAAGAACGGCCTCTCCCCATTTTGACTTGCTACCCCCTTTTTTGATGTTGTGTTTTCGTCAAACTCTTTTTATGATGGCCACTATGAAAGACCTCGGCTTTTCATTCTCTTATTAACTTACCCACGAATGTTTGAAGGCACAATAAAAGCACAAGTCTTTGACGCCATTTCAATGTGCCCAAAAGCTCTACTTGTACATATGTATATACTACTACTCGTTGAGGCGTATACTAGTCCAGTCTCAGGTTAACGAGCAGCACAAACCAAATGACGCGGCAGCTCATTGTGGCCTCATGGATGGCGAGCCATCACTCATCGCGCAAGCAATATATCATGCAAGAACTTTATTAGCCTGTGCAAGGCGACGTCGTAGATTCACCATAAGGCGACATTACGGGATGCAACTCTAGGTTCCAGCAATGGCTACACTTGGTAGCTGGGTTCTCTTGGAAAGGGCCGAGAAATGAAGGAAAGAAGTAGAAAATCAAGATTGGCGAGTCCGAGGACGATCAGAGCTCTCTTTTCGGAAAAATTGGTGCTAGTGCCCCGGGACGCAAGTCGTCGGTAAAATGAAAAGGCAGTATCGGGCTTCATGCCGGTTGGTTCCCAGCTCATAACAGCTATGTACTATGCATATCTGGCCAGGGGCAGAAGTCTAGCCAACAGAGCTGGGTATCTCTAACTATGCGTTTGGGTAGAAGCTCAGGGATTGCGATGGCTTGGCTATGTTGCTCTGACCATTCACCTGTTTTTGTTTGGTCTGTTGAATAAGAAATATTGAATTGTGCTGGTCTGGCATCTCCGCCGTCAGCCTAGAACATGCTGTACACATCTAGCCAGCCACTCATAGCAAGGCGAACCGCTTATCAATCGATAACCACGTTGTTGAAGTGGATGTAACATTGCCCATGCTAAACCTGTTCTAGGGTTTCCTATAATCGCCGTTGGAGTTCGAATTTGACCGGGTGGGGGATTGGGGTAGATGTTGAAGTTTGGGCAGACGAATTGGGATCACGCTCGACAAGGTGGGTTCCATAGACAGGGGAGCGATTAATTCCAGCGATCAAAGGCTCTCAATACCCTAGCAGATCCATTCCATTGAATAACCTGGATCTGGATCATTGTGATAACGCCATTCTACTCTGGCGTAATGTAAGCATGCGGCGCTATGGGCCGGCTTAAGCTCTAGATCGCTTCTATCCCGTCTAGTTTTTGGCTCCGCGGCAGTACTACCCCCTTTCTTCACGAGCACTTGCAGCAGCTTAAAATAGCTATCTTGTTTTAAGCTTAGCCTTAGAGCATCAAGTCACTTTAATAGGTATTATGATACGAAATAGCCATACCGGAATTATCTAAGAAGAAAATATACTAGAGTGATCGAAGTTATTAAACCTACATGTTCCCCTATAATACGGGTCAACCATATGCATGCGCAAATATGTACCAGATGGTGGTTTGGTGTCGTTTGGTCATTTGATGCCAATGTCACGAAGCCACCCAAAAGAGAGCACAGCAGCTATTGGTTAAGCAATACCTGCGATCAAGGGAGATGTATTACCGAATTAGAACGAAGGTAAACAGGTTCATCCCTAGATTCTTGAGTTAAAGTAAAAGGCGAAGAGCGCCTTCGTGCTTAAAGGAAACTTAGACCTTTAGGACCCTTTAGACCCAAAGAGAATTATTAGCTGAATTGAACTATTATCTATTCCAAGTCCTTGAGTACAAGCCCTTGTTATAGCCAATGATATTTCAAGAGTGCATTTAGGTGGAGAACCATCAGCATAGCAAAAGTAAGCAAGAGGTAAATGGTGGCTATGCAGTAATACCTATAACACCGTCATCATCTGCTACTGTCCCGTCTTTCGCTTCACAGCACCAAGCCACTCTCTACCGTAATGAGAGGACTAAGAATACAATAGTAAGTCAACCCGCCGAGAACTTAGGTCTTCAGAAAGAGATACATGTCTCATTGGATGAACAATGGTTTCTTAGCACTGGTGTGTCTAAGCTAGAATCACTACCCGCGTCGTGGACACGATATTGATATTCTACATTGCTATTTTTCACGTATTAAAAGTTTGATACAATGTCGCATCCCGGAGAGCCTCTGTAATGGAACCAAACTTAGCCTGCCGAATAAAAAATTGTGGCGATACGGCTGAGCCACCGGTTTCTAATCTGCCTTACTTGGCTGCCTTCTCGAGTATTCATTAGAACCACGAATCACGTGTTCTGATTGGGATGGAAATTGTTATGAGGTCCAACCCGCCCCTCAATTCCCTAGGCTTCTTATAATCTCTACCCTATCGCGCTGAGGTGACTGAGCGCAGGATAGTTGGCCTTTTACTACACTCAGAAAGTATTCCTCGTCATTACCCAATGGATCCGCTGAGTATCTTAGGGATAGCGGCTGGTGTTGTCCAGTTTATCGACTTTGGATCCCGCCTGCTATCAAAAACGAGGACGGGCTATGTTTCAGCGTCCAACCAAGCGCAGAAAGTTGTCTCAATTTCCGTCATCATTAATGATCTGGAACATTTCGGCGAGATTTTGGCCAATGGAATTGGACTCCTGATGTTGAGAGATTTGGAGCAGAACGACTTGCTCCAAATCTGCAAGGATTGTGCTAATGCGAAAGTCGAATGGACTGCAGCAATAAAAGGGCTTGACTATAGCCATTCTCATCGATTTCCTTTTCAGACTTCTATGACTAATGATGGCGATGGCAAGAACAATTTTGTCACCATGCTCTTAAAAGCGCGTGCTCTCAATGTTGAGGAGTGGCGTCACAGGTTAGAAGATCTTAGGGCAAAGTTGGCGATAACGCTACTTGCCGTCTTGTGGTATGTTTTGAAGTCACATACAGACCACGTTCTCACAATTCCAACTAAAATTTCAAAGGAACCAATCATCCAATAGCTCTCGAGAGCTTGAAAGAATCTCAAGTCAGCAATCGGTCCTAGCCCAAACACTAGCTAGGCTAGAAAGCAATACTAAGGGGCTAGATCAATCTGTGGTGAAGATCGCCAATCGTGACATACCGGATCCTAATCCAAAGCGCCAAGCAATCATCGACTCCATATGGTCTGTTTCGTGGTCTCAAAATTCCTCTGACAATCAGGAGTCACCTAGTGGACTTCCCTATTGCCATGCGATCGTTGATAGTCTTACGTTTACGGGCCTTAGCCACAGGGAAGAAGCTATTCCTCAAGCACACCAGGAGACCTGCAAGTGGATTTTTCAAGAGCCTCGAGTCTGAGCTGATGATGGCGAATGCTGGTCAAGTTTCAATACGTGGCTTTTAAGTTCTGAGCAAGAAATATACTGGATCACTGGCAAGATAGGTGCTGGAAAGTCAACGTTGATGAAATTCATCGTTTCGCATAAAATAACCAGACAGCTGTTACAGCAATGGTCCAGTTTAAAACCCTTGATTATATGTTCATTCTATTTCTGGAACCCTGGGAACGAACTACAGAAGACCAAAGAAGGCCTGATGAGGACAATTTTACAACAATTATTACGTGATGTTCCGAGTCTAGCACCAAAGATTTGCCCTCGTCGATGGGCATTACTCAGCATTTGTGGCCTTGTAGCTTCCTCTGTTATGCCTTACTGGACCTGGGCTGAGATTATGGAGAGCTTCTTGTTGATGGTTCCGCACATTGGGAAACTATTTAACCTGGCTCTTTTTATCGATGGGCTTGACGAGTTTGACGGTAACCACCAAGAGCTAGTTGATATAGTCCAGCTATTGGGCAAACATGAAGGGTCTAAAATCTGCGTTAGCAGTCGGCCATGGAACATTTTCAGTGATGCTTTTGTCTCTAATCCTAGTTTGAGGATGGAAGACCTGACCGCTGAATATATTGAGATATTTGTGCGTGGCCAGTTCAACGGAACACGGGCCTTTAAGGAATTGGACATAGCCAATCCAATAGCAACAGAACATCTCGTGCGATCGATTACTAGAAAGGCAAAAGGGGTCTTCTTGTGGGTATCGGTGGTAGCTCGTGCTTTATGTGAAGGCTTATCTGACGGCGATAAGTTCTCTGATCTTCTAGCTCAAATATATGGCGCTCTTACAACACGCACATGGGCATTGGGGGGAAGCTTGCCTTATGCAGAGGCTTATCAGTAACGATTCAACATTACACACATGGTATTCTATCTTATTGGCCCACCACGCAGCATACCCCGGCACCCAACATGCTTCAAACAAGCTTTTTGAACCTGGCATGTCAATTTTCTGTAGTTCCATAGTCAAGTATAAAGTCACACGGAATCCTGAACTAGTGAGAGGCGAGCCCATGTACTTGGCATTGCTCCCTTGTGTGGTATGGGGATTTGCCCATTTCAGCTGGCCCGATCCTGAGAATGTCATGGTACGCGATAGCAATGAAAACGGGCGGAATATGCGTTTAGAGCTTGCCAAATTTCTTGTGGAGAAGGGAGCAACCATCCCAGGCAAAGTAGCAGACAGCGAGTACACGAATCAAATCGAAAAACTCTACGACGACGTCCATAGGAAAGCCACTTATTACGTAGAGACCCCCATTCACGATGAACCTGAAGAAGCGCAGTACTGGAAAGACCTGTCTGATATGCTTAAGAAGAGGAACCGAGTTCAGGGAGGATGGCAGGGCAAGTGATTCAAAATAGTTCATGGGATCTTCGGATAATGTCCTTAATGCAACATAATATATACTATCGTGAAGTAAACTGACTGCGAGATCACATCTGGTAGTAATAGGGACTCTAATTCCGAATCTTAAACCGCTAGCTTTGAGAGATTTCCATAATATATCTTCTACATTTCTACGCAAAATATAATTGACTAATACATATTTTAATTAACTGAAATGAACTGATTTGGAAAATATTCAAAATATAAGCAATAATTTAGTTATTATAATAATGAAAATACTATTTCATTAATAAGGGCAGTGAGTAACTGGTCCGTCCACATCAGGTACAACAATCGTAATTTTTCATACAAGACTGACAGCTGTCGAGCGTGTAGTGTACAGTTATCTACGCAACCCCAATAATCAATGGCTAGCCCTAACACAGACGAATACCTTTTCTCAGGACACCTCTCTCAGAATACCTAGCGATCTATTAGCACCTTGACCACGTTCTCTAGCGTCCTTCAAATGAGTGCTGCGTCGCTCTGCTCAAGCACCCGAGCCGGGCCTTCCAGAGACAAGAGACCCGCCGTTTTACGTGGATTATGCTGCTGTGTCGCCGCCTTTTCTTCTTCAAAGCGTCTCCATTCCGCCCTCGTTCCGGCTCCGTCCTCTGCTTCTTCGCGTCGTTTCCATCGGCGTGCCAGTTCACAAGTTGGTCTCCAATGCTGTATGGCAGGACTGCATACAGCATCGAGTTCTTTGGAGGGACCCACGTCGACAAGAACAGTGATATCCAGCAGTTGGCCATACTTGAAGATACGGGTATCGTGAGTAACTTTGAAATGCGCCTTGCCTACATTGAGCGGATGATCCTCTCGCCCGAGAAGGAAGACCTCATCAAGCACACGTAAGCTGAGCTCGCTGAACTCACTATCTCAACACTGACCAATAAGGAATTCATTCAGCGCTTTGGCAAAGTGACCAAGGACATGTGGAAAGAGATCCAGAAGGTCCGGGTCGACGTCACCGCCTAGTTAAGATGCCCCTCAAGCTAGACAAGGCTAGCACCTCATTTGTCACCAGAGTCGCCATCGACTAGTCAGTCCACACGGTCAGCGATGGGATCAAATATGTTCCATCCAAGCATGGGGGAAAAAGCGTATACTTTATTGGTGTTGATGTTGTCGATATTAAGGTTGCCCACGGATGTGATTTACCGCTATAAAATAGACCCCACTAAGTGGGCGGCGGCACGGGCTGTGGGAGGGTCGCTAACGCAATTGTTACCTTACACTAAACTTGCTTGAGCATTCATTGTTATTATCCGTGTTCTCCACACCACACCACAACCTCCTTATAACTATAAGAATCAGAGTACGAACTAGAATTTTCATGATTTCACATCCTTCCACCTAGCTACGAGGTAGGGATCTCGGTTTTACAATAGAACCTGGCCTTAGGTAATGAGCTGAGGCTTAGCCTATTCTGGAATTGGAACTGGTTCCAACGGCTGTTAGACTGTTAGAGCAGTTAAAATATAACCAAGAATGGGTGCAAAGCCTTACGAGAATAATGAGGTGACAAGGATTGCCTTGGTTATAACATCACATGTTATGTCATCCATTGAATTAAAAAAACAAACGATCCATGGAACGCAACAACTAGTTGCCAAGATATTCCAGGGTTCGTTCAGACCGTTTTCGGCACAAAACTGCAGACACGACCGAGCTCCTCTACTTTCGCCAACCGGTTGGATTCCATTAATGCGTACAAGACCAGATTTTATTGAACTCTGTTCACTCATTTACGCATTCAAGCTGTAAATAAGTCATGTTACTCAGGATGTTGGGTCTGAGGCTATACCGTAGTCTCTCACCGAACGTGGCAGGAATATACAGTGAGTGGCACTCACTGAGTGCTAACCTCGATATAGACGAAAGTCAGGGGGTTGGGTGGCCGCGGCAATCAGATCCTCTCACCGCCAGAGTCCCCAGCCCAAACTCGCTGGTCGAATAGTCTATCCGCCCCAAAGCAAAAAGCAACTTAAATGAACTCAGGAACCAGAAGAGCGACCAGAAAACAAAGCTTGCAACAGTGCATAGATTCCACCATGGCACCCGATTCCTTCCATCGGTTTGCTTTCCTCCCATTTGAACTTCGCTGCATGATATATCTTTTCGCCTCACCACCCCGCTTCGTTAACGTCCAGGAGCACCACGAGGACCGTGAAGATTTTGAGGAGAGAATTAGAACAACTGTTGTTCAGATAAAACTCCACCCATCGATAGCATATTTTGCGCATAACTGGAGAGATCGCATCCCATGGCCCCCCAGACCTTGGAGGCCGTACTACCGACATCGCCAGTCGACTCTTGACATGTTTGGGTTCAATTGTTCTCGCCCAAAATATCAGCCCTGGGAGTCGACTGAGAAGGTACCGGCCATCCCCGATTACTTTCTATCAGAGAATCCCGAGGTAGCATGGGAATTTCTGCGAAGCGGATCGTTCTACAGTACCGCGCCAATACCGACGCTATTACATGTGACGAGGGAGTCCCGTCAATTCCTAATAGACCAAGGGTACGAGCTAGCATTCCGAACGCGGACTTGCGGCCCCCGTGTTTGGTTCAACTTCAAAACGGATATACTGTATATCGATCGATACTATGATGAATCGCCTGGCTCTTCAGTGCATTCCTTACTTAGCGGGACTGAATTATGGGATATTGGGCAGTTTGACCCTTTGGATTTCAAAAAGGTTAGGCGGCTTGCTCTCCAATCTTCGGGCGATCTTGCAAGCCCTAGTACTCCAGGTGGCGTCGAAGATATTTCTGCGGTGCTAGAGCTCTTCACCGACGTAGAAGAACTGTATCTCGAGGAACACGGCCAGTATGAAGAGAGCTCTCATCGCTGCTGGAGTAAGCAACTTAACGGTAGATCACTCTGGTCTTATACGCCCGTCGCAGAGGTCGATATTTTATCGAGCATTTTAGAATGTTATGACATGTTGTACTCTACCGGGCCTGGTCACAGAGATCTGAAGGCATACAAAGAAGCTAACATGGGTGACGGGTCCAGATACTTCATCGACCTAGCTCATGGGTTTGAGGGGAAGTTAGCGTCGAGGAGGGATGAGCTCTTAAATCCCAGATCGCTAACTTGGTGGAGGATTCCGAAAGTCAATATTGTATACATTGGTCACCAGCCGATGTGCGCACGCCTATTTAAGTGGAGATGGGATTCGTGGAATCGTTTCCAAGCCGTGAAGGAAGCGGGATCCCGATCAAACGCCGCCGAAGAGGCGCAGCGTTCCATTGATATTCCAAAAAGGCCACTTTATCATCGCAACGAGGACTCACCACCATCTCCGTTCACTGAGCGATTTGGAGACGACATGGAAGTGCTTCAACAGATTATCGCCATGGAGACTTATAATTATTATTATGAGGATTATGGAGAACGAAGACGGTACGATTGGATCTATAATGTAACTGTGGCTGCACCAGAGATGTGACAATTGACGTTATTGTCATACAGACGCTTGTCACATAGAATTTTCTAGATACTAGCCCTCCTGTATTCAGATTATGAAAATACTATGTCTGGTTACATAGGTTTGTATGAAACGGGGTCATAGTCTGCCAGCCGCATAATTCTTGTCTAATATTGATTTACGTTAGCATGCATTCATGGTCAAGAGCATTTACTTTATATAATGAAAATCATAGAATTTGATCTATTTGAACATAGAAGGACTAGTGTATCTCATTTCTTTAGGTAATTCATGTCCTAATACAACCAGTCCACTATAACTAAGTAGTTGAGAATGCAAAGTAGTCTCCTAAGTCGAACTTTCTTATCGTCTCATCACCATGGTAGGAGCTTATGTAAATATTAGAAGTTTCTGAAAGCATATCCGTATTTAACTTCTCTTGTAGACTTGTTGATAAAATTTTAGAGCCGTCTTCGGGAGTGTTAGTAATTAGTCATATGCTGTTTGGTATTAACTTGGAGCTTACATTGACGGATGGTTTGTCACCTAGCTTTCAACCATATTTTGTAATTGGATTAGTGATATAGATATTATATGAACCTGCTTATCATTATCACAAATAGACCAAAATAATCGCCCTGACGAACTAGATTAAGGAAGTTGATACTCATATCTAGTTCGGATCAAAAATTGCTCTGAAACCAATACGTAGATGATCCCGCCATATTGAACCTCAGACACAAGTAAACTCTGTAGTAACTAGAATTTCCAATGCCAAGTGTCTAATTACATTTTGTAGAGTAATTTTGAATAACAATATAATGTACTTTCGTGCTGAACATAATGCCCCTGTTGCAGTAAAAATGCTCGTCTGGGAAATTCTACAAAATAGTCATCCAAGGGTGATTGAAAGCATCTCGAATTCTAGTTCAAATAATTGACCACCATTATGATGAGTATCGTACCAATTCATAATTCATGGGTTTTCCTTTTGAGAACATCTTAACATGCCATATTTGTTTCAACCAACCCATACAACTGGTGCAGGGGCAACGAAGTTATCGGCGGAATAGTTGTTTGCAAGGGCGTATCCATAAACATCAAAGTAAACGTCTATTCAGTGCCGTAGTTAGCGTTGATGTTGCTCATGTCACTAATTACCAGGAAAGCTTACCACTCTGATCTCGTTTATAAATTCCAGGTATCTTAACTAAGGGCGCTGGAGTCCCGACGCTTGCACTTGGATTTGTAATCTCAATTTGAGCGCAGCTGACATAAAACTGCGCATCAACGCGATTGGGGAAAATATGCTCAAATCTAAGCAGATACTTGCCAGGTGGCGTAGCCTTGGGAATAGTAAAGTTATACTGTTATGTTGTTTAGCATAACCTTTTGACCATTCGTGAAAGCATATTAGACAGTATACTTACGCTATCGAGCCTATACGTTCCCCAAATAGCCTTGAATTGGTCGTAGTATTGCGCAGCCCAAGGATCGGAGAAGTCTAAGGACTGCTCGGTGCGGTTCGTCACACTCAGGATCTTAAACCAGTCGCCGTCGCCTGTGTAGGCATCCAGGTCATCCGAAGGAGCTTTGGAAAGCCACTTCACAATGAAGATTAGTGCCCTTTATCATAGCGAAGTAGGTAAAGGTCCCAAAAGCCTTCTGAATAATGAAATTTGGAGTTCTAGTGAAGATAGAGAGAGAATATCTCTCATAGTACTTACTGCCGATGCGAAACCTGGGTGGTACATCCATGGCTTTATGTCGCCCTGTCTCCCGCGTTAGAACTAATAGTTTCAAAGCTCATAGAATAGAGGACACAGTCCAAAGCGCCCGAGGCGATGTTGTTTTGGTGCACGCATTTGGCCTACCGCTAGCATTGGTTCACCCGCAGCAATTCCTACCAAGTCCCCGGCCTGCACCGTGGCCGTCTTCACGGCCCCTTGAAAATCGGAAGCATTTCGACCGCATCTCAGATCAACCGAATCTGGATCAGTCATTGGATAGACCAGGGCCAATTCTGGAGTGGAATCAATGCGGGGCTGGATTTCTCTGGTGCTGGTAAGTAGGTAATTATCAAATCTGATAATTTTGACAAACCGAATGTATTCCCATGTCTTCGTCCATTGGCCATCCAATATTAGACGCCCAAAAAGATCTACACCTCATATCAGCGAAATTAGTATCAAAAAACAACAACATTACATACAGTGGGCTTGAACGGAGCCCAAAAGAGCCGAGGCTATGCAGGCAGAAGGAAGTTTCATTTCGTTGATTGCAATATGCTTTTTCTTGCTGGAATACTCGAAATTCTTGACTCAACGGCTCTGACAAATTCGCTGTTATTTATATAGCTATATCCACCTCCACCCTTTTGTTGTGAGACGGATATAGAAAACGCCAAGAGGCTGTATATTCTTACAATACCACCCTGTAATGCGTGTTGCCGGAGCGCTTCATTCCTTTAGTGGTTTTGGCAATTTGCATATCGACTGATCCAGCACCTGGTCAGTTGAGTCACAACTCTTCGTTCCATTTCTATATTGCAAGCGAGAGCATATGGGAGCTCATATGGAACTGCATGTTGATTGGTATAGGGAATAGGAAGACACATAAACAAAATTGCAACAAGAAAGCGGTCGGATTAGAGTCCATGTTGTCTTACAAGGATGCGCAGTCTATGTTGGCGGCGGACGTGGTTCAATCACGAAACCTAGGAACACATGCAAACGCTGACCCCCACCTATCGTGAGGAAACTTGTCCCTATTGAACCTTGAGCCGCAGTACAACATCCAATGGGTCAGTACCCCCGACCAGTTGCGTTATA
Organism: Xylaria scruposa; assembly: GCA_022385635.1. NCBI lineage: Eukaryota > Fungi > Ascomycota > Sordariomycetes > Xylariales > Xylariaceae > Xylaria > Xylaria scruposa. The sequence continues at coordinate 235,454 of MU280217.1, forward strand.
GTTAGTCGTCTTGCCGCCTTTTTAATATATGATGAGAACAACGAGACGGCTGGTATTTTCACACAAGTGAGAATGACTTACCCCCTGCATTCAGCCCATATGCCCAGATAAATACACACTTAGACCGGTATACTTTGAATGCCACCGGACTTTTCTCAGTAGGTCGTCCTGTCGCCAAGATTGAAACCCCATAACAGAGTGAGACAGATTTGAAGGAAGAAAATATTGTGAATCGATACAGGTCTCGCAAGATTGATAGACTTGATAAGTTACTATAACTTGTGCTTCTTCCTCTTGCCATAGAAAGCATCATGTTGATGTATTACTTGTTATTCGCCGCAAAGGGATGCTCAAGTTATGCAAGGGAAATACCTGTGCACTGGTATTCACAAGACTCACCGAGCAAAATGGTCAAACTTTGCATCTTTTCACTTAACATGTTTATTTATTTCGCCTAACTCGTAATACCCATCTGTGAATTTGGGGGTTTCGCTGCCCTTGTGCCACCGCACCTGAAACAGGCAACCGCAACAGAATATTATTAGTTGCGAGGTCATCCCCATCAATTTCGTTACCACCACAACTTAGAACCTCACCATCTCTCCGATCAAGGTGGCTACCAGATAATTGTGACCACCTAGCACATATAACGTAAATCGGATCGAAAGAAAACCGCAGGCATCTATTCAGATAGGGAGTCTTACGACCATGGCAGGGCCTCAATTCTACACCACCACGCCCGACGACTCCGCCGCTCCACCACCTCCGTATTCCAACTGGGCAGCAACAGCCACCGAACGCAGACCTTTGCTCCGTCGCCGCAACACGGAGTTCTGTAGAGCCGTCAGGAAACTGAACAAATGGGGCATCCCTATAGCAGTCAGAGCCCTTCATCTTGTCGCCGGTCTTTACGTCCTCAACTTTCTGGTGCACAATTGGGGCTCTGTGCATATGCCACCAGCCCCTTTGCCTACCTATAACGTAGCAATCATAGGTATGCATGCGATTCATTGAAATGAATTATTTCGTAGCTATCCTTTCTATCTCGTCATGGGACGGACCGACTGTCTAATGTACTACAAGGAGCCGGTCCTGCGGGCATCGCAGCAGCCCAACATCTCCGTAACTCACCCACTGCACAACGTGTGCAGTTCAATATTACCATATTCGAGTCGAAGCCGGTCATCGGGGGTGCCCTGGCCTTTAGCGACTCAAAGGGGTCTTTCGTGTTTCCTAAAGATGATCCGACGCAGAACCCGATCACGGCAGAGGATATTGCTGGCAATGCTCTCGTGTGGGACAATACACTCTTCACACGGGACTCAGAGAAGGTCCTGAAAGACAAGGTCGATTTTTTCGAGCTTAGTCCCCAACAAATTGGCTAGTATGTCCTCCCCAGTCCCTTTTTTTTCTTGACTAGCTTGAGACCGTACTCGACGCGAGACGTAGCATGAAACTCGTTTGTCAATCAGTAACTGACCAATAATTCTTCTCCTAGCTATAAAAATGACATAAGAGCAGTCTCGGCAGTTCGTCCATTCAAAAAGACCCCGTTGTTGATGTGGCTCAAGCTCTTGTGGACATATGGAAGTTCCGTCGTAAGTAAATCGGAAGTCACCTCTTCTTGCGGCGGCCATTGGCGGGAGAGTCCATGCTATATGTCTTGATCTAAGTTTGCCTCTCCAAATCATAACTGACTCCCAATGTTGCAGGGGCGAGGAGACAAGCTGGCACAAGATGGCTCTCTTCGAAATGCCATGCTTAATGCATCTTTCATAGCCGACGTGGAGGAGATTTTCAAGTCTCTTGGCCTATCTAAACCGTTAAAACAACGGGCACCCGACATGCTGAGGGAACGTGGCATCAGCGTGCAATACTCCACAGATATCCTTGAACCTCAGGTGCAACGCGCTTACGGCCAGAGTTTAAACCAGGTCACGGCCCTCACGTCCATGATGGCTGCGGCTCGGGAAGAATCGGCAAGCGCATACGTAGGTGGACATCTGATAGAAAGACTGCAGCGCATTGCGAAAAAAATCGATGTCAGCGTCCGTACATCGACACGTGTTACCGGTATCAAGTATCCGAAAGTAGATGAGAAGCAGCCCGCCTGGCTTATTCGACACGAAAGCGTAGATGGTAGTGGTGATGGCGACGACGCCTCTTTCCAACTATTTGACAAGGTGATTATGGCCGCTCTAGACCTCGACGTCCAGCTCGAAAACGGCGACGAACCTACTCCCAGCCTGATGACGCACTACAATATAGATATGATCACCGTCAATGCTACTACTACGCGAGAGTCAGATCTTTTAATCCCCGTGCAGGTCACATTATTTACCTCGGACGCGAGGCTGTCCCCATGGAGTCATGACGAGGACCAAGTGCTATTTCTCGAGGCACGGAAAGCGGCAGGGATGCGAGAACTGGCGCTCGTACGCGAGATTGTCAGCTATCACGATTTTAGCACCAAGGTAGAGTACCTGTATCGTGTGCTCTCCGACCGGCCAGTCATCGAGGAGTTGCAGAGTCGCGCGGAGATCACGTGGAGTTACGAGACAAAGGTACGTGTGTATTCCTATGCCAGTGAGACATGTTCGACTAATTAAGAATTAACTGGAACGTCGTGTAGATTGAAAAAGCGTATCCTATATCGTTCCCGCTGGAGCGTTACCCGCCCTTCGAATTGCCGTGGGCTCCTGGTTTCTGGTGGACTTCTGTCATCCAGCGTGCGGGGACAAGTATCGATCTAAACTGGTTTGCTGGCAAGGTCGTCGCGGAAGAGCTGATAAAAGGGGTCGTCACATAAGAAGCATCTCCGTACAGATCCGACACTTCAAGCTTTACGTTGTACACGTTCGTTTACGTAGACGGGCCTCACATACCGAGGAATTAGGGGAATTGTGGACGATAACCATTGATGTGTACTTCGCCATCTGGGAACCAAGTATAGCGAACTTGGACAATTTGTTTCGATCGTTTAGTTATTGCGAACACAACTGATTGTGGTTCCTACCTGTAACTTTAAGTATGCGATCGTAATTGCATTGCTTCGTACCTAGGTAGAGTTACATGTATGCATAGGCAATTCCACTTTATAATAGTTCGCGTAGCTTCTTGTTGTAGAGCGAAATGGATACTTGATGTTGTTGGAAAGATGGAGGTAATTGACGTCTGCTACCCCTTACGAACACTGTCTTTCGTACCATCCCCACACTTCCCCGAATTTTCGACTTGGTCAAATAATTCGATTGTACGGGTACCTAGGTACCCTGCCTACATATAAGGGAGATCCCTTTTTTGACATGCTGGTTCCAGCGTGATGGCCATTGATGCTAGATCTAGTGGGCGACGGACCATAAAATTATGGCATTGCCGATTCCTTAGAAGAAACGTCTGAATGCTCGTTGCATGCTATATGTGCTGAAGTGAGTACATTGCAACGTCATAGCAAAATGCTTGTATCACGTGGCCCTCTTTGGGTAACAACCAGTGCCATCCTACTTCCGTGCTTTCATAGAGGAACAGGAGCTTATAAATGCGTACCCAAGGTGCCAAGTGGATGATGGAGAGGAGTAATTATATATAATGGTTTAATCCTTATCAAAACGTTTAGTAGGTACGCAACGCTTGCCCTTTCCTTGCACCCAGTTATACATACACAATAAAGTCAGTAATAGGAGGAGTAATTATATATAATTAACGATTCGTACTTCTCTTGAGTTTGTAAGATGTCCCGCTTTTTTGCTTCCAGAGTGCCGGCTGCGCCAAGCCGTCTCTTAGTGGGGTACATAGGGAAGACAGCACTGGGGTGTTACGACCAGTTTCTACCCAGGTAAATTTTCACGACTATGTCAATATTTCGCAGGGCCGTCTTCACATCGTCACGGCTGATCAAATCGACCGACTGCCTCACAAGTTCTCTGCCAGCATATCGAATTCCCTCACTCTCGTCATTCACCCCGATTCGCACCATGGCCGACATGACCCCCGTCTTCAGCAAAGACGCGGCTCCCCGTGAGTATCCTATCTTAGCCGCAGCTTGCAGATGCTGTTGAACTAATGAATTGTCGATAGCCGCGGGTCCTTACGTATGACTTGCAATTCCCCGCGCCTTTGTCCTCCCAACTTGCCTGCCTGACATGAGTTTGAAAATAGTCACACGCCATCAAGACTCCTACAGCCATCTACTGCTCGGGATCGATCCCCATGGATTCCCAGGGCAATCTTATTACGGGCTCCATCACCGAGCAGACTACTCAGGTCTTCAAGAACCTGAAGGCCGTGCTGACAGAGGCCGGCTCCTCGCTCGACAAGGTCGTCAAAGTCAACATCTTCCTAGCGGACATGGGCTCTTTCGCCGAGATGAACGAGGAGTACGCGAAATGGCTCACCCATAAGCCGGCTCGTAGCTGTGTTGCCGTTAAGACACTTCCGAAGAACGTCGATGTCGAGATTGAATGTATCGCATTGCCATGAGCAGACTGTATATTGCGACCAGCTATCTGAAGACCACCCCTCTGGCACGCTCTTCGAGGTCAGGTGACTCAGAATGGCAGGGAAGTATTTACAACTTCTGAAATAGACAAAAATTCATACAAAAGATCATATAACCTTGTGAGACTAAATTACCACTAAATCGAACCCATCCACCACAAGGCGTAGCTCACAACAAGGGTTCTAGTTTAACTCATGAAGGTAGCTTGAGAAATTTCGGCACAACTAGTATCTAGGAGCTACCTTAAATATAACATTCCTAGCATTAGCCATGAAGAATAGTATCTTCTCGCCGTCAGTATCTGACCTTCACGGCACTCCTAACAAGGCCTAGCCAATTGTTGAGCTGTTCTAAGTTTCACCTTACGAATATGCTGGCTGCACACCGGGATTACTTTGATGGCTATTGCACATCTTTCCGAGGGCGTTGATGGCACGTCGTCGCTGTTATATGGGTCATACTCACGTTCATGCTCATCACCGTGGGCAGAATTTCTTTCTCCTCCCCCTGACCATGTCACTTGTGTCAGGTTGGACTTTATAACAGAGATATCCATCTGCTCGATATCCCGCCAACCTCCAGGCTCGGAGATCGGCGATGAACGGCCGTCCTCGTCCCCGTCCCCGTAACCTGTCATTTGTAGGGGTTTTAGGTTTGGAAGCACAGGCCAATTGATTGGCGAGAATGGAGGAACGACAAGTACATTGATTTCAGAATCCCTTAGCTGTAACGAAGGTATTCGGGATGTCGAAGCGCGATTTCGACCCCAGGATTTGCTGAAGTTGTGTACCACAACGCCAGGGGCGCTGTAGTGAATAGCCACCTCGGCTCGTTCCCGAACATGGTGGAGCTTTTCTACAGCTTTACGGCTTGGTTCTTGTAGAATTACTTGGATCTCTCTTGTGCCTTTCATCTTGGGTCCGCGCCGGACTTGCTTGGCGGCCTGGTCTCTCACTGTAAGTAGTGCTGCTAGGGACTCGGACGTACCTGTGTTGAGCCACGTGATAGTCTCGTCCCTCCCACGATCTTGTGGTACGAAGGGTATGGTCGCGTGGCCCAAGTGGGAATTGCTGCTGCATTGGTGGCGAGAAAAGGCCCGAGGAGAATATGTCGCTACAGAGGTACCTTCCGGTGATAACCTCCGAAAGCTCCCTTCAACTGGTGCGCTTATCTGTTTCTTAAATCCTGGCTTGCTCCCACTCTTGTCAGAGACAAAAAGTCGTTTGATGCGTTCCATCTCCGCAATAGTTTAATAGTAGTCCTAATGGTGCAAGTTTATACTATTATTAAAATTGTAGAATAGCTTACTAGCACCGGGGTTTAAGACGAGGCACTTATTAAACGCCCGAATATAGTCAGTTACAATCATTTCACGCTCTCTCTTTCAAGCTTAGAAACAATGTGACTGGTCAAAGGGACGCAGAAAGCGATCAGACAATTGTTCCTATCTTGTGGGCATTGTTGACTTTGATTGCTCCAGTCACAAATGGCAATTATCACAGCCAAAGAGAGCAGTCTTTCTTTTCTTCCTATATTATAACGCCGCTCGCAAACGTTAAGAAACTCTCTGTGCCTGCAAGGTGCCCGTACTTCATAGTGATATTCAAATGCTTACCTTTACTTCATGGTTAAGAGCAATATGCCGACGCTGTCTGTACTTGCTACTCGAGACTTATTCAATATCCCGTGATGGGCTGCGATATCAGAGCCGATCCTCAGCCGGATACTAAGTTAATCTCCGCTGGACTGAAGAAATAACATGTACAGCGACCTCTTTGATGCCAGCTTTTAGAAGCCCGTCTTTCAACTTGGGGAATGAACAGTACCTAAAAATAATCAGACAAAGAATGTGTGTCTCATTACAAGGCAAGGGATACAGGAGGTATTTAAAACAACACCCCGCACGCCCTCGCAACGAGGGAGCGCGAAATGCAAACATATATAAGTATATTTCGTACTGTTTCATCACTTTTCTTTGTTCACATTTTTAAACTTTTTTTAATAACTTTCATACTCTCTGTCTTCGTTAATCTTACAGAAATTCGCTGAGCGTATTCCTGATCGCATTCGCTGTTCTGTCCGGTACAGACAATTACACCCATCAAAACGACCCGAAAGAAAACCTAGGAACCTAAGTGCAAAAAAGCTACTCTTAATTCATTTATTGTCAAGATGTGCTGTGGTTCACGCGACGACTATTTCACGGTCACTCCCTACCGTCCGAGTGACGAAAAACCCCACCCGTCTGTCTCCCGAGACATTTCACAATGGTATCACCAACCTCAGACCTGGGGCCTGGAACGCGAAGAGATAGAAAAGCGGCAACGCCAGGCAAAAGCTAGTGATGCAGCTCAGCGGTATGGCTGGCCGACAGACCGAGCAGCTCCCAGGCATGCGAATCATCCCCGTCCGTCCCACAGTAGGGACTCGATTATCGAACCAAATCTTGCTATAGGCCTTACCACCATGTCTGGTTTAGACTATGCAGCGGTCTACGATCCCCATCACCCGCCAAGTCCTCCACGGCCAACTCGACGTCCACCTTACCACGGGGCAAGAATCGTCAATCAGCAGCCAGGCATGACGCCACCTATGAATGCTCCACCGATGAGAGCACAGCATAACAGAGATATGAGGTGGGAGTCTCAGGGAGCCCCTCAGCACACTGACATGTATTTGCGACCCATGGCGCCACCGATCTGGGTGGCACCCAAGCAAATCATGAGGGCAGAGTCTCCGGTGATCCCCCATTATCTTACCAGGCCTATGCCGCCTATACCACAGCAGACACCGGCGATGAAGGTGCAGCGAGGGAGGGATAGGAGCAAAGAGTCTCTAGAAACTCGCCAACTCCCCTCCACACCTATGCCACCTATGAATGCGCCACAAATTAGGACGCCGCCTAAGTGGCATGCAAGGGCAGAGTCTCCAATAGTCCACCAGCGTCCACCGGTTGCGCAGGAGGTCGTCGTCCATGAGCAAGACAGGCCCCCTCCCGAGCCCGAGACAGCGCGAATTTCATATCTGCCTCCGCCGGTGAAGCGACGTTCGAGGGATTCGAACCGCGTTTCCCTTCTTAGTGATGATGGTGTTGAATTCTTGATAAACCGGTCCGTCTCTCCAATAAACGACTGAGCTACAAGAATCAGGAAAGTTTGTTCGCAGACTGAGGGGCGATGGGCGTGATGGTTGCCATTTCTAGTCGCATCTTATGGAAAAAGTCCCATTCTTGAGGTTTAACTAGGCGAATATAAAAGCTTTGCCAGAATGGAGATTAGGCGACTAGAACATGGCTTCCTGGGGCGCTCTGGAACAGCGCGAGCGAAGAAGGGCTATCTGGGCACAGTGGCAAAAATATTGTCAAGCGAGAACTGCGGTAGACTGCATTAAGAGGGCTGGTGAACATTCGTTGTCGTCTGCTCAGCTGCCAGACCGACTCAACGAATACTTGACAAGCGATTTAGCAAGCGGGAAATATAGTTGGCATACATTGAATCGTATTCTTATGTTTGGCATAGAATGTTACTGGCCTCCGCGTTACCCAAAAGTCTTAGCTGCGTTGAAAATGGTGATAGGCTGTCATTTAATCACTTTTATTATACTTCTATATTGAGGTAATTTGTTTTACTTTGGTTAGACTAATTGATGCCACAGGCGCATGCGATGATTTGCGTTCGGGGGGTAATAAGAATAGTAATGTGATCATCGCGTCGCGAGGCCACGCTTTTTTCCTACGCAGGAACAGAGCGGGAAAAAAAGGGTTGCCTGCAATCCATTCCACCTGGTTCGTCAGCGGCTGAAAGAGACGCGTCGCAGCAACTTTAAGCATCAGAATGTTCATAATCGCTCATACGCAACTAATTCGCGACAGATTACGTCTCCCTGCAGGAGTGATTTCTATCCAATAGCCCCAGGCACCCGGCATCTGTCTTACTCGATCGTACTAATGGTACCAAGAGGGGTTTGGTGCGCGAGACGATTAAAGGCACCCGGATTTAAACTAATATCATTGGCCCGATGACCACGGTAGGGCTGATATTCTTGCATGCATGTCTTGGAGACCGAAAGAACAGGGAAGCCCGTTTTTAATAGCTATGTCTTGGCTGTTGCGTGTCTTTCTGTTGAAGGATGCGATTGTATCTGCGCCCACACTTTGCCTGCATCACATTACGCCGTATTAGCTAACTAGCGTTTCCGAGTGATTGCTGGGCAATGGTCGAGGAGCCAAGATATCTCGTTGTAAGTACATAATGTAACTAGACCTCCTCCACATTGGAGACTCGCTGGTGGGGAGTGGCCTGCATGAATGGCGGAACGAATCAATTGTGTGAAATGCAACCTTGAGACGCAAGTGTGAGTCAACCAGGGGCAACTGACCAGACATGCAGCTGTAGCTAGCTACCCTAGACGCGCGCTGCCCAATCTTATCCCCGGTTGAATGGTCCATCACATGTCTGAGCGAGCCTCAATGTACGAGACAGGATCGTTGTCGCGAAGAACAGCATTGCGACGCGGCGAGTTTGTGTATGCTGCCACTTTCGCAGACATTTCAATCACGACTGTAATGAGTATAGTTAATAGGTCCGAGTAAGGATAGGTAGGTCCAAACTCGCTGTTGTGGAGGGAGGTGTGTAGCGTACCTGTCGGATATGAACCGGTAAACGATCTAACTACTTAACTTAGCAGGACCAATTTGGACTAGAGGAGGCTCTGTGAGTGAGTTGATCTATCCTGGTGGGTGGTCGCCAAGACTGCAAGCTGTCGTGGTGGCGAAGCATTGCGCCGAACTGAGTCCCCTTTTGATTGATTGCGCCAACGCATTACGCTACTACTGTTCCCGACTTTTAGAGTTTAGCTATTGGCCATGTTTTCGTATTTTGGCAGGACATGCCAAAGCTATGATTTGACTGTACTGTAGATAAGATTTATGGTTACTTAGTCTATGCTTCATCGAACCATCCAGGAACCATGGGCTGATTAATGGACTAGCCCGGGTCCCGGAGTCGCTGGTCTCACCCGGAGACTTTCCATCAATTTTGTAGCTAGGTTGACTGACAGGGTATTATTAATCTACCCAACGCTTATTTGAATCGCAATCCGATTTGTCGCCAGTTCAACTTATCTCCACGCATACTTACTTGTAGGTGAATTAGTCAGTGTATATCGGTAATCTGTGCAGTACCAGTAGCGCGAGTTGATTGATATCTACCGTGTAGGTGGTTTCAGGGCAGAGTAGCGCACCGTTGGTCGTTGCGCCTGTGGTGCAATGCGATGAGTTCATCGTGGGTCGCGAGGGCGACAAGAGGAATTAGTAGGAAGAGGCAAAGCGGTATAAGAAAGGTGCGCAAGTAGTTCGCCAGTCCTAAGTGGCCTAGTCTGAGGCGGGAAGAGGGCGCAGCTGATGAGTCGCCGGGGTTGTATCGGGTCCGCTAGGACTCTGACATGTCTTAAACAGTAGTGATGCAAGTAGCTTATAAGCCTCTAATAGGCTGGAAGATACCTCTAGTGCCATCGCAGTCGACCTCACATCAACTTCGCTTGTCAATCCGGGCGACAGGGGTCGACCAAGGCTGTACCAATGCCAACGGCTGCTGCCTAAAATCCCACGCCGACAGACACATTTCAACGTCCATCCGAGCCCGCCCGTCATTTGTTATCCTCTCCCGTTGTCCATTCGCGCCAAATACCAAAGTCTCAGGCCATCGTCTTTCTGTCCTTGGCTCTTGCCCTCCTGTTGCTCGTTGTTTTCCCACCTGTGACGAGTCTGAGGACGTGTTTTAATCATTCATCCCAGCCCCGAGACACCCGAACAAATTGTGCACATTGTCCCCCCTTTCTGTCCATCCATCCATCCATCCATCCATCCATCCATCTTCTTCTCCCGCCTTCTCCCCCGGCGCTGCATCACTCATCCTGCTGTTATTATACTCATCACATCATCCTGTCTTTGTTGCACCGCACATACGTGTCTTGTTATTTATTTTGGACATGATCTGTCGGTAACTGGGGTTGGCTATATCTGGATCGGTCTGACCCTCCTTAAGAGCACGTCACAAATAAGCTTGGCCTTTGCGATATAGTGCCTCGAGTCCTTCATCATCCCGTCGAGGTCGAGTCACACTTCATTTTCCGCTCCCGTTCGGCATACGGGTCCAACTGAAATCGTCTGTTGGCCTTCTATCCAGTAAGAACACTCATTATACTTGTTACTACGCTTCTCTCCTCAGGTGTGGATGAACTTGGGTCGACTCCTGTCCATTGTTCTGCATTGTGTTTGATTGACCAATGTTATACCAACAATTGTGATATCGTCCTTGAGTCCTCAGGCCGTCCTCCATCGGCGTAACGTCGAAGGACTTGGTGACTCACAGACCTGCTCAGCCCTGCAGTGCATATCGGTGCTAACCCACTGGTTCTTTACACAGTAGCCAGCAAGTAGCATTCGACCTTTCTCATACATATAGTCCAGTGGGGCACACCTAGCCATCATGTCCTCCAATCCTCGCCGGACTGGTGTTTTGGCTCGTTTAGATCCCAATGTTCGCGATGGCCTGAAACTTAAGAGTAACTTGGCCCTTCACAAGGGAGCCACCTTTCACTCTCCTGTTACTCCTCCGTCTAGCCCTCCATCAACGTCTACCTTCAAGGTCCCTTCGCTTCCTCGTCGGTCTCAAACCAACTTGGATGATGTCGTCGGTGCCCATGTCCGCCGCGCAGCCTTGAATATCGGCAAATTTGAAGATAGTCTAACAGCATCTGACTCGGAGTCTTCATCTGGCCGTCGCTCATTCCACGACGACAGTCTCCCTGTCCCCAGTGGCTTCCTAAACCACACCGTCATTACAAACAAGATGACCATGGAGCCTCCATTCCCGGACAACGAGCGTCGCGTGTTGCGCCCTCGCACACGCCGTTCATCTCACCATAATGAATCCGACAGTGGTTTGGGAACATCTATTGCATCTACGGTACAGAAACGCAAGGATGTAAGGCCTTCTGCTGGCGCTTCCGCTATCACTAGGTCTGTCAACACTTCCAAGACTGAGAGCCTTCCGCGCCTGAGCAGCCGTGCTGTCAACCGCATTCATGAGCACACCTTGAGGCCTTTGTTGGCAAAGCCCGGGTTGAAGAATTTCCATCCTATTATCCTTGATTGCCCCAGAAGAATCCAGGAGAATCAAATTATTTGTCTGAGGGATCTCGAGAAGACCCTGCTCTTTATGGCACCGGTGAGTCAACTATTGAAAGACTGTGGAGTTTGGGGAGTTACTTATCGTTCGTTGTGTTTAAAGGAGAGGGCTACGTCTGCGAAAATGTACCTCGACTTCTGCACCACATCGATCCGATGCATTCAAGCTACTGTCGAATACTTAAGCGACCGAGAGCAAACGCGACCGCACGACAGGCCATACAACAGCGGCTATTTCATTGACCTTTTCGAACAGATTCGCCAACACGCACAACAAATGCAGGAGTCTCGCAATAGACTGGCCTCAGGAGAAGACCTGAGTGAGATGGATGTTGATCCGTATGTAACACGAACCCATGCTTTTTACTGTTCAACTGCTTACCAGTCCTTTAGCACTGATGAGGTAAAGCTCATCGGTGGTATTGCAAACACTGGCCGTCCTGTTGAGCTCGTTCGTGTCAAGAAGAACGGCAAAGCTATCTCACTCGCAACCGGTGAACCAGTCGAGGACATGGAGGGTCCGGTCCGCTTTAAGCGTTCTTTGAGCCAACAAGCTGAGGATGAAGAGGAAATCATGCGATCAATGGCACGTCGAAAGAAGAACGCGACGCCGGAAGAGCTTGCTCCAAAGAAATGCACTCATCCCGGGTGCAATAAAGAATTCAAGCGACCATGTGACCTTACAAAACATGAGAAAACTCACTCCCGCCCTTGGAAGTGTCCAATCCCAACCTGCAAGTTCCATGAGTATGGTTGGCCAACGGAGAAAGAGATGGCTCGACATGTTAATGATAAGCACTCGGCTACGCCTGCGATGTACGAATGCGAGTATAAACCTTGCCCGTATAAATCGAAGCGCGAGTCAAATTGCAAGCAACACATGGAGAAAGCCCACGGTTGGACATATAAACGGTCCAAAGTTCCTAAGACCAAAGGCAGCAAGGCAGGGAGCTCAATGAACCCTACACCAGTGTTGAACAACTTGCCTACGCCGAGCAGCGAGCAGACGGATCCTGTCTTGACACCACAAGAAGATGCCTTCCTTCCGACATTTGAAGACAATCAAGATTTGTTCCCTACGTACCCCACTACCGAAGAGTTTAATGCTGGACTATTTGACAATTCTGGCTTTGACGGCGACATCTCGCTCGATTTACCTCCCATTGATAATGGCACACCTTCAACCGATGCTGATGGGTTCACCACTTACCAGGAACTCAGCCCCGACTTCACTGCCCAGTTCGAAGACATCTATGGAGCTCCTGTGCGGCTACCTACACCCACGTATTCTGTCTACAATAAGGCAATGCCTGAAGCACTGGGTAACTTCAGTACGGCTATGTGCCCGCCTGCGCCTGCGCCGCACTTTTCGCCGTCTGGGCAAGGCAATACGATGCTGTACACGCCCATTTCCATGGTCGATGTTGACGAAGGCTTCGATGACTTCAATCCAGTCAACAATTCTCACTTGGGAGGTGACTTTACCCTCTTCCCGCCGAATAATATGAGGAAACCATCCGACTTCGATCCCAATCTGTTTGGTACCATACCAGCGAGCATGACTGCAGCTTACACTCAGCCTTCGCCTCAAGACTTTGGCATGGACTTCAATATGGACTGGACAGCTGCCGACATAACAGGGTTCCCACACCAATTGTAAATGTTTGCAGGTTCTCCAACTTCAGGACGGGACAGGCGAATCGTGTCATTGTCAGCCAGCTAAATTCATTAACCCTCTTGGGCAAATTCTTTTTACGACGTCATGACGAGGAATTGACAGAGCGTGGGTTGTTGAAACTGCATGCTCGGATTGCTTCATCGCGATGAGAGATTACCGAGACTGCTATTCGGACAGAAAATGCCTCTCTCATCCCTGTATACACATTGTTCTTCGACACTTAGGTTTCCTCATACATAAAGGAGCGTTGTTAGTTAGATAAATCGATGTAGGACCAGCTTATCTTGATAGCTGTTTGTGTTAAACTGCAACCAATGTTGCATTGTTGTCAGATTACGTTATCGAGATGGAAATAGTCCCCCATCAACAAAGAAAGATTTTTCCACCTCAATACATGACGCTTTGCTTCAAATATTGTGAATAATAAAATATTGCTCATGTTTGGGCTTGAGAAGAGCCAAGGTCGCGGTGCAGTTATAATGCGCTGGCTCACTTGCCAACTGCTGACAGTTGCAGCCTTACATGTTTAGCTTTGCCGAGCGCGCTTAAAAGAAATTCAACAATTTTTCGGCTCAACTTGTAAACTTTCCCGTCACAGCACGTAACTTGCTACGAGCTGTGGCCTCGACTCCAACACGGTCATATCTAGCAGATACTATAGATCATCCGAAAACGATGATGCCAATTGCCCACTGTGTCTGCTAATTCATGCCCTTGCGCAGATCGTTGAGGGGAGCTACAACACAGCGGTGGGAGGCTGCAATCCATGGGTAAGTCTATCTATCGTCTATTTTTCTTGTCTTTGGGGAAGTCCCCCCCCTCCCCCCCTCTCCCATCCTACGATGATGACTCCGACACGCAAGTGTCCAACCTACCGAAAACTCATAGGAAGAGCCGTATGAGACCGTCCTCGGGGAGCGTGGTCCGATGCGGCCTCCGTCCGCTCGGGCTTCCTCCTCCTTCGTGCTTCCCCATTCGTCACATGATCGCCCTTGCGTCCGAGACCCGACGAGCGCGCGTGTGCATCGCCACGTGCTGCCGCGTTGCGAGGCGGGCAGTAGGATCTTGAGGCGGCGCGGTGGTTGGAGGTGGGGAATGTGTTATGCTTATACCATATCTGGTTTCTGATATTGGATGTTGAGAGAGCGTTTCGTTTTTAATGTTGGGACTATGTTTACGTCGAGAATTGTGCTAACTTAAATTGAAGATAGGTACGGACTTTGATACTCGCATAGCTCATCCTGCACGACTACTTGCTATCGATAATAGAGACGCGAGATACTAAAGGGTATATGATATGGATTGGTTCTAGCAAAGGTAGCATAGCAAAAAGATGTTCAGTTATTGCAAAAGTTAGCCATATAGTTTCAATGTCAAGACTTGACGCTTCAAGCTTCATCATGTGCTTCTAGATGTTTTATGAACCTCATCTCGTTATATACACGTTTTATGATACCCCGGATGCTCAATCACAGTAATACAGCCATGTAGATCATCTGATTCTGCCATCAAGCACCGTCCATCGTCTTGATAGTATTAGGCTGTACTCTCTTTCAACTTGACCGTCTTCGCCAAATCTTGCGAGTCCTTGAGCATGAAGCTGTACATCGTAAGCTAAGGCCCTTTTTAAGAGCAGTGGGGAGGAATTCGTACTTGTACCATAACACAGTAGGCATTATCGTACCAAGATGCCACAAACTATGCGCATCTAGAGCTCCCCAAAGAGGCGGGAAGTCCAGTAATTCCAGGCTCATGACCAGCATGATCCAGGCGACGAGCATACTAGGCCAGATGGCCCAGCTCTGGCGGGTTTCCCTCCACCTCTTCCAGCTGAAGTAGGTCCACAGCAGGTTATGGACCATGCCGACGACGAGGTTTGCGGCCATGTTGTAGGTGTAGTCCCACTTCCAGAGCTTGAGGTAGGCGACGTGGGCGGCATAGAGGGCGCAGCAGAAGACGGACCAGAGGCGCAGGAGGGCGCGGCGGCGCGGGGAGGGGAGGTCGAGGCGGGCGACGCGCACGAGGGCGTAGTACATGCCGTAGAGGACGCTGGCGCCGGCGCCGAAGTAGTCGAGCTGCTCGGTGGCGGCGAAGTCGCGGGTGTGGAAGACGACGCTGAAGACCCACGAGGCCATGCCGAAGTAGGCGAACAGCTCGTAGTACCGCCGCAGCGGGTAGCTGGGCGGCACGCACTCACGCAGCCGCGCCAGGCCGCCCTGGTGCGCCAGGAAGTTGCCCGCGCTGAACAGCACCGAGAAGGGCTCCTGCATGCCCAGCACCCGCACGAAGGGCCACTTGCCGTGGAACTGCGTCACCGCCTGCCCGGCCTCGACCCGCCGTGCCGTCACGATGTGCTGGCATGTGTAGTCGCATTCTTGCGCGCACGTCCAGAGGAGGAGCCGGTGGTGGAGGGCTGTGAGGGACAAAGCGCGAGAAGGGTCAGTATTGGTGGTATCATATCAGGCAGCTGGCGCTGGCGTTGCTGGTGATGGTGATGGTGTGGTTGGTCCTTGGGCTCTTACGTATGGGGGTTGGATCGTTGTTCGGATCGCAGTTCTCGCGGTCGCACACCTAGAATCAAGAATCAAGTAAGCTGGTCGTGTCTCACTGCTATCAGCTCTAAGCATTGCCCGGGCACGAACCTCAACACATTCTCGAAATTCGGGCAGCCTGTCGCCGAGAGAGGCGTCGACGGTGTGGAGCAGCAGGCAGAGTATTATTATTATGCCTAGGGGCAATAGCGACGGTAAAGAGAAGCGCCTGCTCGTCGTCGGTCGTATGAGCATCTTGTTTTCCGCATTGGGGAGAATCTACTGTTCATGGCAAGCTTGGTAGTGTGCTTTGTAAAGATGGCTTAGTGCGCTGCCGGGCTCCAAGCTTCTACGCAGTTGGGGTCGAGTAAAAGGGACTTTGTCAGGTAGCGGTTTCCCAGAGCCTTGCCTAGCGCGGGTACTCTACAATGCACCTCCAATAGGGGTGTAGGATAAGTAACAAAGCTCATTTCTCACCCAATGTCAAACTCTCCAAATAACACGGCACCTCGGGTACAGTCAATTTAACCAGAACAACATTCTTCCAGGCTTTCCCGCTGTTGACCTACGGGTTGTCGCTACCTGAGTATTTTCAGGGCTCACGAGGCGCTCAAATATGCTTTCTCCAGAAAGCGGGAGCGGGTAGTCTAATTAGTTGCGCACTACCACGCCGTAGAGTGATATTGAGGCAAGTCTAAGCTTTTCCATACGTCCCGTCTGCGCTCTCTTTGCGATCACAGCAAGCATCCCCAATTCGAATCGTGATGTCATGATACCCTTTGGCAAATTATAGGCCTCCCGAAGCAGAACTGAGAACACGAACCACAAATGCGTGCGGTCGAGCCTCGGGATCTAATGTCAGGTAAATACTGGGTTGGCCGCCGATGGCTATCGACCGTTGATATTGATAATGGCCCGAATTAGATGAATCGGATAACGGCTTCGGTATAACAACGAACAAGCACTTGGTGAAGACGTCACGGGAATTGGCTATTGGACATATGCTATTAGCTACGTCGTCAATTCGGATACCGTCCCACCCCATTATCATCAAACCAATCCAAGTTCATTGATGGGACTATATGGCAAAGTTGAAGCCCTAACCAAGAACCCGTTAAGCCGCAGCGAGCTTCTTTTTCTTCCGTTGGTATAAGTCGATCTTGACGCCATCCAGCAATCCGACGCCAAGAAATGACCTCAAAGGAGGGCATTATTGGATACTGATACTTGTCTTAAGGCATACGCGCGGATGAGCCTTAGCAGAAGTGTAGGCTACACTGCCTGCCACTCTAGGTTGCTGGTTTGTTGGTCTGTACCTAAGTAGTTTTAACTAGTAGTTTCTAGGTCTAAGTATGCTATCGTCATGTGTTGTGACGGGTTTGTTAGTCGTACGATCATCGCGTGGCCGCTTCGGAGACCAGCCTCTGCCATCTCCCTCTATTTTGCCATCATTATTGTCGCTCATGTAATCGGTGTTATCATCCTCAGTGTCCTCTTGTGTTTTACCTTTCTTCCGCTTGATGCCCCTGCCACTATACTGGTCTGCTAGCTGCTCAGGCAGAAGCCATTCTCTTTTCCTGGTGTAGGTTACGTTTCCGCGGTCTTTGTGGACGACATTCTGACAAACGATACACTGCGTTGGGGAAGCTTTAAAACAGCAAACAGGAACTTTGGCTATAGAAAGCCAACGCGAACTCTTCTAAAGAGTTCAATGACGAAGAATTGATGAATAATATAGTGATTTTCTTTAGGCGCAACCGCGAATAAGTGAGTTTTCAAGGCATATTGTAGGTCATGCCGCAGGGTAATCCTATTGGCGTTGATATCACGATGCTTTCCGTACTATTGAGCCATATGATTACCTAGGTAGCCTTGAGCCATTTTGGGGGGGATTAGATTACAACTAGTAACTAGTCCTCCCACGCGAGTAACAATGCATCGAGAGTCGTCTATATCAACACTTGGTGGATCTTTTCGGTCGGGGCCAGTTCGGTATTTCCCGGTGCGGAAAGACCCAGTCCCAGAAGCTTGGGACTACGGGGTATGGAGGTCGATTTGTCCCTTAATGCCCATCCGCAGGGACGATAAAGCAGTAATCAGATTTAGTAAGCAGATGGTCACGATAAGTCGACACGTTCGCGGCCTTCTCGGTCCGTCACGAGGTGGCCGTGAAAGGCATTGTTGGCTACTATTCGACAAGTTGTGCTGTAGTGTGTGTAAGAAGACGTCGGCGAGACTTCTTCACCAGATAATATTATTGTCTTAGATTAGTCCTTCCTTATCTGTAAACTGCTATACAACTCAATACTTGTTTCAGGAGCTCTCTATCTTCGTCTAATGTTGAATACAACATAATCAGTGGATTGCATGATGGAAAATAACTAATGTTCCCCGAATTCAGAAAATGGCAGTACCAAGCAAAATAGATTGCAGATCTCCCGTCCTTGATTTGATAATCCGAGAACAAACCAGACGCCCGGGACGCCGAGATCTAGACCAAGGCGCCAAGCGGAATCGATATGAGACTCCATCGGTAACGTAGGAGGAGAGAAACAGCTTAGAATTTCCATTTATATCGATAACGCCGAGGTTTCTGAATTGGTGCACTACTGCATTCACAAAGAAGACTTCGTCTCGCGCTAAGAATCGAGCGCGGCCTACGCCAGGTCCAGAAGGAGAATGGGGAGCTAGCGAGAATAACATTACTACCTGGTTTAGTGCCAGACAAGGGTTCTCCGTGGTGCCTCGACAAACCGGCTTCCCGTTCCAGGCAACCTGGCAACATCTTCTGAGCCCCCGGTGCTAGCAGTCCTCATGAACGGCCTAAGCATGATGAAGCGGCTCACACCCCGAAGATCCGGGTCTATATCTTGCAATGCGAGCACTAGGAATCAGTGCGATGTGGACCATACCCTCCTAAACATCGAGTTCTGGCAAGACTAGCCATCGCGCACAGCACATAACTGGGATAGTCACGTCCGGGATCTCGCCCCAGTGGCGCTCAGGCTCGCCGGCACGATGGCTCCGATGTCCTCATCGGGATTGCTCGGTAGTACGCGGACTTGGACAGGTTCTGATTCGCGGAGTGTGTTGCATCTAGAATCCGTAGACCCGGGATGCTTCCAAGTACATTGCATAGGGGACCTCCATTCTGAAACACAGATATATAAAATGTCATCCAGACGATAAGTTGAACCTGGCTCGCTGCTCGGGCTCATTCGTCATTCAACCACAACTCCGGATCTTTAAACATGGCACCAAGCTTCAGAAGCGTGCTGGCAACGGCCGTAGCACTGGCTAGCTGTCAGCTTGCTAATGCTCAAAACCCCGATACCCAAGCTGATCGGTATGTAATGTCAATCCTCTCGCTGCTTTCGCTGAGTGCCTCGCTAATTTTGATGCAGTGAGTTGAGTCTTATGTCTCATCTAGAACATCGAGTTCGCACTTTGAATGTTCTAGAAGGACAACGTGCTAGTATCTAGCAACATCTGCTGACGTATCGCAGAACATCCCGCGCTCACCGTTTACAAGTGCACCACAGCAGGTGGCTGCGCCGCTAAGCCAAGGTCTGTGGTGATTGACTGGAACTATCACTGGTTCCATACAACCGACTTTCTATCTTGCACAACCAACTCTGGAGTGAATACGACGCTCTGCCCTGATGAAGCCACATGCGCAAAGAACTGCTTCGTTCAAGGAGACTCGAATTATACGAGCAATGGCGTCACCACATCGGGGGATACCCTGACGATGTATCAGTACACCACCGATGCAACTGGCAAGACACAGAATGCTTCCCCTCGCCTGTACCTCCTGGGTTCCGACGGGAACTACGAGATGCTACAGCTACTTGGACAGGAGCTGACATTTACCGTCGATCTATCTACGTTGCCATGTGGTGAAAATGGTGCATTATATCGTAAGCAATTCTCGGAACCATTTTCTTCTTGTTTTGGTGACTTTCAGAGCACGAGATTTCCCTTCTGGGCCAAGACAGCGTTTGGAAGCTTCCAAAACCTCGACTTGACACGCTCTAGATGGTGATAACTGACTCCGAGTTTCTGCAGTGAGTGAAATGGACAAGAGTGGTGGCCGAAACCAGTACAACACTGGAGGAGCTAACTTCGGATCTGGTTATTGTGATGCTCAATGCCCCGTCCAAACCTGGAAGAACGGCACTCTCAACACCAATGGCTCAGGTTATTGCTGTAACGAGATGGACAGTAAGTCGCCGCTCAGTCTCATCCATATATCCACGCACTTTTCATTTCTTTCTTCCTTCATTAGTTCTATCAGCTTCACTAGCTCTCCTCAAGCTTCGTGATTCTCCATTGACATATCCCCATGCACCCAAATCGTCGCTGACTTTATCAACCACCAGTTTTGGAGGCTAACTCCAGGGCAAACGCGTTCACACCTCACCCATGCAGCAGCTCTGATTGCGACAAGGGTGGCTGTGGTTTCAACCCCTATGCTAGGGGGCATACTAATTACTATGGCCCCGGCGGCACACTCGACACTTCAAAACCATTCACAGTTGTGACGCAATTCAACACCAATGACGGCACCACAACCGGTACTCTAACTTCGATCACTCGCAAGTATTTGCAGAATGGCAAGCTCGTCGCTAGTTCTGAGCCCGCGGGTGATATCATCACCTCAGACGCATGCAACGCTGCTGACTCGAGCGCCGCTCAATTTGGCGGCTTGACCACCATGGGCCAGGCTCTCGGCCGCGGCATGGTCTTGACCTTCTCCATCTGGAATGATGCTGGTGGATTCATGAACTGGCTTGACAGCGGCAGCAACGGACCTTGCAGCGCAACCGAAGGCAACCCGGCACTGATTCAGCAGAACAACCCGAAGACGCACGTTATCTTCAGCAACATCAGGTGGGGCGACATCGGCTCTACATTTAGCTCTGGCTCTGGCTCTGGCACGACGACAACCACGAAGGCTTCGACGACTAAGGCTACCTCGACAACTACTAAGGCTTCTGCCACCACCACCGGCTCATCTCCTCAGCCAACTCAGACTCAATATGGCCAATGCGATGGCATCGGGTACAGTGGACCCAAGGTTTGCGCCAGCCCTTACAAGTGCACCAAGCAAAATGACTAGTAAGTACAGGATTATTAACGTCTTCTTCAACTGGTAAGCTCTAACACGTCTTAGCTACTCGCAATGCTTGTAGGTCGAAGAGCCGTAGGCTAGAGAAAGAAATTTGAACGTTTCGGTTCTTTTTGAATAGGCGATACTAAAGATGACTTTGTATATACGCTCTGCTTCGATAGAATGTCCCATATATTTTTCATTCACCATTCTTCAGATCACCAATTGAACTCGTTAGCCTGCTTGTCCGCAGGTGCCTATCGCTTCCCCGCTTTCTGTTACCATGTTCTCGGCCTTTGTGGCGGAGGAGCAGGGCAAGGCACAGGAGGTAGCGGCTCTCCTGCGCTGATGGTTTTGCCTTGGCTCATAGCAATGAAATGTTTTCGGATCAGCTGGATTCTACTGTTCGTATAGGCCGTATTACTTGGGTTTCCATATTGTAGCGTGAACCCGTCGCTATGATTTACAAAAGACTAGTCTCGCCTGATTAGTTACTCTTTCTTCAAACGAGCGAGCCAAAGGAGCACCGTGAGAGATGACTTACGTTGCAGTCTGGACCATTTCTACCAAACAAGCTCCAGAAGGAATCGCCACCGACCGTAGGACTGCTTTCGAGAATCTGATAAAATGACTCAAGGGAATCGCCGCCAGAGGTTCCCACCCAGTCGTATTCGCCCGCATAGTACACCTTGCCAGCGCTTTTTACAGCCTCGATACCGGCATTCAACTTCTTTGTATCAATTGGGTAGAAGTGATCCGAGAACACGTCCACCTCCTCTATGTTGAGATGCGTCTTGTTGATACCATACGTCCCGTCGAAGAATAGCTTATTTGGAGCAAGACTCTTGACGTACTTGGCGATGTCTCTTACCCAGTCAGCCGGACAGTTCATGTCTCCCCAGACCGGCCCCAGCAACTCATTGCCACTTTCGTACGCAAATATTGTAGGATCCTCTGCGTAGGTCAGGTTATTGTATTGATTTCTGTGGGTCAGAACCGTCTTTATGTAGTCCTTGAAAGTAGCGACAATCGTGGCGTTGGTGTAGAATTGCTGAATCCCAGGATTATTACTGTCCCGGCTCTGTGTGAAATCGAAGCCAGCCCAGCGCAAGAAGTTGTATTTTCCGCCGTGATAATAATCCTATTCGTAGTTCAGTATTTTCGTTTCAAATATAGGAGAGGCAACTTCTAACGTAATTGTCAACAAGTGGCACAAGTAAACGAACACCGTACAAGCCCGCTTGGTATACAGCCCAGTCGATGATCTTAAACGCTTCCTCGTTGACCACACCCTTCGTAGGCCAGATACTCAAAGGATTCCCGGTGCTGACTCCCAGCGTATGGGTTCTGATCATGGTCCCGCCCAGAGCATTAACCATTGCCATTATTTCAGTAACGCGCTCTTTAGTAGGATAACTAGCCTTCGTTGCTGGATCGTACGGCTCTCCGGTTGGCGGGGTCACATTCTCGTCCAGGCCGAGCCAGTAGACGTTCGGACCAACTGCCTTCCATTGCTTGCCGTCTACAAGGAGTTTTGAGCCTTCTCTAACGACGGCAGAAAGTCGATGGGGTTTTGCTATCGACGGTAGAGCAAACGTATTAGAGGCCGTCAGTAGCAAGAAGTAAAGTGCCTTGAGAATAGCCATCTTCCTTATACCAGAAGGGGCTGATAACCAAGATAATGTTTGGAGAATGAACAAAAGAGGAAGAACATCGATTCACTCGCCGAGAAGGAAGAGCACTTTGTTATGTAGGTTCTCAATCCCAGTCGTTGCATGTCTTAGCCCACGGAGTACAACAGCCGCCATTGCTGCTGAGAACATGTATGATATGCGTACCTATTGCACTGCCCTCGCGTGCGAGAGAGACATCAATGAGGTTTGTTGAACACCTATGTATATGCGCTTATACTCTACTGTGACGGAGCAAAGTCCTCCGTTGTCCGCATTCAGTCACTTGCCGAATTGGGCCATATATGACTCCACAATGGCAGAGTACCTATATATGTGTACGTGTAGAGCAACCTACATGAACATGATTAATGTCTTAATAGTCATATACTTTCCGACCTTAATCTACGCAGGTATATAGCTCCCATCGTAGCTTTGTTGTTTTACATATAAGCTAAGACGCCGACTACCAGACCTCGACCACCACTCTCCGTCCTGTTAGCGCACTTACTCTCGCTATTGTATTATAATCTTTGTTTTGATATCCAAGATGGCGGGTTTCCCACAATGCCACGCCTTGCACGTTTCGAGATGTAGTTGTAAGTAGCGCGTATAGTGCTCTCAATTAGTGGCGAAGACTAAACCTCAAGTATATCAGCACATCTGCAGTAGAGACTGGAGATTTATGGCTTCTACTTCACTTGCTCTTTTTCTTATAGTAGACCCGAAGTTCCTTCAAGCCTAGTAAGTAATTAATCCGTTCAGCTCTAGCAAAACACAATGCTGTACTAACGACTTGCTGGCACATTATTGCTCATTAGGAATGATAATGACGTTAATGGCGTGTGCATGAAGCATCATTACGATCTACCTAGACTGGTCAACCTTATACAATGGTTTAGCCTTTATAAAACCTAGTTGTCTTGTGGGCATTCGAAGTTATGGGGTGTTATTCGATTCGACGGGGAATGCAGCACCGTGCTAGTAAGTCATAATCAATTCTTAACGAAGAGTTCATATCACCTCACAAAAGCTAGCTAGCTCAGTGGAAGAGCGCCGGGCTCATAACCCGGAGGTCGATTGATCGAAACAATCGCTAGCTAATATCTGGAAAGTGTAGAAACTTTTCTCTTTTGTTAGTTTTTTTGATTTTTTTTTGGACGGCATCCACCGTGAGTGGGTTACTAACCAAACCCACATATGACTAATGATAGCTCTTAGAATATAACTACAACGCATTTTCCATTAGGTCCGGCTACACTATTTCAGAAAACTTGTACTAGTTTCTTAAACGCCTTGTAGCACAGAATAAAATTACTATTCAATGAATTTTATGTCACTGCCCCCCAGGTTTCAGTCCACACAAAGAGGCAAACTGCCGGATTGCATCCCTTCTCCGCTCCATGATGGATTGACAATTGACGATCCTTGACGGCGGGTTATGGCTTTGATAATTTCACGTTTGATAAGATTCTGTGAAACATACTACGTTTTTTAAATAAAAACAGAAGAAGCAAACGCCGATAAATTCAATTCGAAATGACAGATAGACACGCGCCTCTGTAGCAATCTATAACCACCATCCCTAACCTAGACGCTGAACTTGATACTAATCTGCCAAAACTAATACAAAACGTCATTCTAGGTTTTCATGCGAGTCCTATGTCAACCACTGTTTTACCAATAAGGTCGATATATGTGGCTGAATAACTTAAGTCATGCTAAAGCGCATGTTCTTAAGAATTTCTTATAGAATTATTCCCTGTCGTAGTAGTGATGATAGTTATGGTATCTATCGTCAGAATGATGAGAGTACTGGTCGGTGTGGGACTGGGAACAGGGATGCCGAGGATCAGGGAGTGCTGGGCGTCCATGGTGCTCTGACCCGCCATTGTAAGGAGCCGCCTGTCTGGAACGCAAAGAAGGGAGGTCATTTTGTTCCTCTTGACCGCTTCGAAGGGTTAGATACTGCTGGCTGTGACTCTGTTGGCCGGAGTCTCTATCCGGAGGGACCCCGATATCCAAAGCACGTCGCAGTGCTGGGACTTCCCGAATCGACGGCAACTGTCTTTCGAATTGATCCAATGGACACCGATTGACACGAATAGGGGTATCGGAGAAGGCGCTTCGGTATCGGCTTGCGGTGCTGTTTCGTGCCGCTGACTGCTGCGGCCGAGCAGAATTTTGAGTCAGGGGATTCGGCAAACTAATGTGAGAGGATGGAACACGGTTCGTGCAATGGGGACAACCAGTGAAGCCAGCCTCTTGAGAGGAAAACTGATTTGTGCAGGTAGAACAGGTGTACTTTTGGTATCTCGGGCGTGAATCACCTAGTTCACCATGACGGCTGTCCCTCCTCATCGGGTGTATGTTTGATTCCTTGACATGGTTCATGGTAATAGTGCAGGTTGCCTAGAGAAGCGTTGGTATATCTCTTGTTAGTTGTCGGAAGAGTAAATGGGAACGTAGCATGTGAAGATAAATGCTGCATCACTCCCTTATTGCACTCTTCGGGGGCAGCTCAAGTTCTACTTTAAACCGTAAGCAATTTATCGCACAGACTACTACCGACATCATATTTATTGGTAACGAAGTGCCGGTGAGGGATGCGTACGAAGATTGATCTTTGTCAAAGGGATAAGCCAGGTGTTGATTTTGTGCTGCGAACCAGTCTTGTTGTGCCACCGACGACCCGTCACGAGACGCAAGCGAGGCCTCGATGGTGGTAACCTGAGCACATGTTTTCTCCTCTACACGAGATGCGTTGTTTGCGGATTACGCAGTTTCCGACTGCTATTTCGGGCGATTAGGTTTCGGGGGGCAGGAATTCGAGATGCCAGATACCATTGAAGATTGTAAATGAAGAACAGCGTATGCGGCCACTGCATGGTATTTATTGTCATAGTCATCATCCTCTAGTAATGTGGTCTCGGTCCTATAAAGTGGTGTGTGCTGCGCATGTCTGTTTCCTTTGCAGCAGTATCCCATTGAGGAGCTAATTATTGGATAGCGAAAGACCATTGTTGTTACGCGAAGGGATCACAACAGCCTCGCAGGCTAATTTTTGCGTTACATATTCTGTGCTGGCTTGTTTCACGGGGGCAGTGCTATAACAATTTCGAGAAAGGTTCAACACGTCATACTGTTTGAAGTGACCGCTCCTATGATATAGGTACAACATTCTAAAGCCAAATTTCATACACACTTTTGCGCCTCGCTCCCTATGCAACAAATTCGCATGAAGTAATATCCTTTACGACTATATACTCCAATACTCTCGCTAGAGGCATGTGATGTGCATTAGAGACGTCCTCTTTATTTACAATACACGTAGGATACATCAGGGCGAAATTGCTAATGGTATGTGCTAATCGGAATCCTATAACGTTGACTGTAAGCCATTGCCTCCCGACGTAATCATGAAGACACCTTCATCTTCTAACCTCTGCCTTGTTACAGACTTTAGAGTAGGAATAACCCATTCTTCTATATAAATAGGATCTTACCCCTTTTGTACCATAACCGATAGTCGATACTGGAGCATATAGTTGTGTGAACTGCGACGCGGGACAGCCTCACGGCCGGGTATAAGCCAGAAGTACAAATTCCGCCTGCTAGATAGGAGTTCTTCGCCTTGTGCGATGACAAAAGCCATTTCTGGCTACACCAGCGGTTAAAATTGTGACACGCGAAGTAGCTACCAAACAATATCCTGTCCCACATCTCATATCATCACGGTCCTACTTTTCATTGTGGGTTTGACGAATTGCTTGCATGGATTACTGAACAAGTCGCCTGAGCATGGTAGAAACACTTCAGTCGAGTAGTGTTAGTGTGAAAACTGTTGAAATATGAAACAAAACAATTATATCTTTTATTTGTCTTCAATACTAGAAATCTCCCTGCTCCAAGCTTCCAGATCTAGGCAAATGGCCGAATTGTCATTAATTCAAATAAACTTTTCACAATCATAACTCGTTACTGTCACCAGTTTTCTTCCCTTCCCATGTTCTTTCTTCTTTGGTTCGTCCTTAGCTTTCAAATTCGTTTTCGGGGGTCTCAGATCCCGCCATACTGCTTAACGATAACAGCGACCTTGTTAGCGAGTTCATCGGCCTCGGATCTTGTCGCAGCCTCCGCATATACGCGGCAGGCATTCTCTGTGCCACTGGCACGCGCAAAAGAGCGAGCATTGGTATATTTCTTGACTTCCTTATCGATCTCATCTTGGCAGCCAATAGGATGACTTAATTTCCGTTCGGCATCAGTAGTTTGGAAGAGATCCTTGTTGCCGACTTCGACACGGACAAGTCTGTTCGGCAGGTCTTGGTATGTCAAGGCCCAGTCTTTCATTGTCCACACTTTATGTGCCAGGATGACCTCGACCAGTAGCATGTCAGAGATGGCATCTCCGACAGTTTGGTTGATCAGGTCAGCTAGGGCACTCAGAATATCTAGGGCATCTTTCTGAGCCGGAGACTGGGGTGCCTTTGTCTTGAAAGTTTGGATGGCTGTCGGGGAGAAAAGGACTGTGCCATGGCCATTGGCTTCGAAGTAGACGCCGATATCAAATGAGCAAGCAGCATGGTGGAGATGCTTGACACCAGTAGGTGTGCAGACGACAGGAAGTTGTAGGTGCTGCTCAATATATTTCGTGCTGGCGCCATTAGCATAGGCGGTCTGAATGACGCCAATTCTCAAATGGTTGCTAATGCCTGCGCTTCTCGAGAGGTCCGCAATAAACGAAGCAGCGAGTGTTGCAATGCGATCACCATCCAACATGAAGAAGCCTTTTTCCGGATCGATCCAGTAGTAAATCAGGCGATCGGCATCACCATCAAGAGAACACCATCGGTCACCGGGCGTCGGTTTGGGGCTGGGTGGCGCACGTTGTCTAGTTTTTACGAAATCGGCACCGCAGTCGAGGTTTAGTATCTCCGGTCGGAGCACGTCGTCGTTGACGACCTTGACCTGCAAACCCGTCTTCTGGGGGTCGTGGCGCTTGAGGAGCTCGTTCAATTTGGGGCCGCCGACACCATTCGCACAATCCACAGTCAAACTTCCCGAGACTCTGCGACCACGTAGAGCGCGGTAGAAAGCTTCCAAAAGCTTGTTGTAGTATCCTACCTCGCTGATTTCTCCATAAGCGCCCGGTGTGCCGGCGGTGTTAATGCAACGGGTTAGGTAGTGAAGCTGTGGCGTAGTCAGGATCTTGTAGTCGCCATAGGTTGTCTTGGTAGCGGCAAGCGAGTCGGCAAGGGCTGTGACGAGGGTAATACCCGAGGGCCGAGTGTCTCTGCCAGCAATGACCTTACCAGGCGATGCTAGGTCAATCTTCAGAGTATCGGCGAGTTTAATGAAGTACTCAACGAGCTCCTCGTGGCTTGGGGCATTAACTAGGTTGGTGGCGTATGTCTCCCATTCCTGTTCTAGCATATCTCCCATGGGATCAACGATCTTGACGCCGTTATCGACGGCGGGGTTGTGGCTGGCGGTGATCATAACCCCGATAGCCTGCCCGTTCAGCTTGCGGGTACGTAGGGCGGCGAGCAAGCCAACGCGGAATGTGACGCCATCGAGGAGATCAGCGCTCATACGGAAGCCCGCAGTGCCATACTTATAGATTCTGGCAGGCACGATATTGTGCTTCCTCGAAGCAGCGATGATGGTGTCTCGATCCATGTTGTAGAATGGACAAACGGAGTTGAGGCTCGGGTTGTCGACGACGATGATATTCTTACTGCAAAGGACTATCTATATGTATGTCAGAGGGCTAGACAGCTCCGAGGTAGTATCGAGTGGTTCTTGTTGGTAGATCTATACCTTGTTGGTCGACCTGAAATGCTGGCTGACGACAGTCGTGGCACAAAAGAGGGATGTGTGTGGGATAAGCGAGTGGCAGCGAGCTGTAAATCAGGCCGGTAGCGGAGGTTTAAGTTTCCCGGTGAGAGGGCGGAGGTTGTTTGCTTTTAAAGACAGGTAGCCTTGAAGTTTGAATTGAGAATCAGATAGATATACCGCGGCCCCTCGCTGTGCTGGGCTATGCTGTTGAACAGCGACCGCAGGCTGGTGGTCCTATTCTATCAGCCCCGCTCCCCTCGGTTTCGATACCCCTCTGTGAGAGCCCCTCTTCACCACGGGGTCTTGGAAACAGCCCCGCCAGGGTAGCTACTAGCGAGCGCTGGTCGCTATTTTTGTTTCAGGTCAGCCCCAAGTAATGTCCTATGACGTGGGTAGCTGGGTCAATACGAGCAACCTGGTGGGGACGAACAGGGGCGTGATAAGTCACGTGACTTGGCGCTTTAGTGAGTTGTCCTGGTTTCGACTCCGCCGCCACCTCGGACGCGTCTGTTGAAAGGAGTCGCGTTCTCACGATCATACCAGATTTGCTTCTGGTCCCAGACAACCCACGACTCATGTAGTGGGTTCGAGCGAGGCATCTTGAACCCACACGGCTCCCTTTGCTAATTTTGCCATTTTATTTGCTGTTCTAACTAGCCCGGAATGGCTTCGGAAGAAACGTGTGCCAACCCACTTCTTCTGGGATGGGTGGGGGAATGGGTTGACTTGGCTCGGGAGCGCAATTCCAGGGGTGTGACAACCTATAAGAATGCGTACAATGCACTGAAAGCATGTCCCATCACTTTCAATCATCCGTCCCAGTTGCAACAACTCAAAGGGTTCGGACCCAAGCTATGCGATCGCTTGACCGAGAAGCTTCAGCAGCACTGCCGGGAGAATGGCCTGCCAATGCCTAAGCGGCCGAGGCAGTGGCGTGTCCCCGGCCTCAACGAGAATGAAGGTGACGACGACATAGGACAGAGGCCTGCGAAGAAGCCGAGGAAGCAGAAGGCTTACGTGCCGACCTTGCGATCTGGCGCGTATGCCCTGATTCTTGGTCTCGTTACAATAGGAGAGGAGGCGCCCGTTGGGTTGACAAAAGCCCAGCTCATAGAGGTAGCGCAGCCTCACTGCGACGCTTCCTTCACCGCACCTAGTGACCCTACTAAATTTTACACGGCATGGAACTCCATGAAGACATTGCTGGAAAAAGACCTGGTCTACGAGCGTGGCCGGCCTCTCAGACGATATGCGTTGTCAGATGAAGGATGGGAAGTGGCACGGCGGATGCAACAGACTGCTGATCTGACTCCCTCTGAATTGGCGGCGCAGCACAGGAGAGAAGTACAACCTGAAGTACCCGAGAACCCGCCACCTCGAGCTCCGATTCGATCGCCGTCACTTGAGGTGATGGTGGTCGAGCAGCAACCGCAGTCCACCTATGCCAATGTCGTGGCTAACGGAGACGCATCGTCGGATCTGCCCACTTTTAGGCCGATTCGCCTTGCTCCAGGGACGTTCACAGTACACCTAGTATTGGACGTGCGAGAAATCCGATCCAAAACTGATCGTGACTATATGCAACAAGAACTTACGAAAAAGGGAGTCCAGCCGATCATGCGAGCTCTCGAGCTCGGTGATGCGCTATGGGTAGCCAAGTGCCATGACCCCAATTTCCTTTCCCGCGCAGGCGCCGAAGGTGACGAGGTCATGCTGGATTGGATAGTGGAGAGAAAGCGATTGGACGATTTAATAGGCAGTATCAGAGACGGGCGATTCCATGAACAGAAGTTCCGACTCAAGCGATCAGGCGTAAAGAACGTGGTGTACATAGTCGAAGAGATGTCCATGGACTCCATGAGCTTTCAGAAATACGAAGAAGCCGTCCAGTCCGCCATCGCATCCACCCAGGTAGTTAACGGCTACTTTTTGAAGAAGACGCAGAAGATGGACGATACTATTCGCTACCTGACTCGAATGACGATGCTATTGAAAAAGCAATACGAGAGCAAGTCCCTCTTCGTCATCCCAACGGAAGTACTCACTGCGCGCAACTTTCTTCCACTACTCGAACACCTCCGAGAGAAGGAGCCTACTATGGGACATTATATCAGTTACCCAGCGTTCGCATCCATGGCGTCCAAGTCCGACATGATGACACTGCGAGATGTGTATCTCAAGATGCTCATGTGTACCAAGCAGGTGACTGGTGAAAAGGCGCTTGAAATTCAAAAAAGATGGAAAACCCCATATGAATTCGTCAAGGCATATGAAAGATTTGGAGCCGGCGAGGAGGGTACGCGATGGAAACAAGACATGGTTTTCGCACAGATGGGAAATCTGGTCGGAAGGAAGAAAATCGCCAGGACTCTAAGTCACAAGATTGCAGAAGTCTGGAGCGATGTCTGATTCACTTCGACGTTGTCTTCGCTACGTTGGCTCGTGGGCGCGACACTATCCTGCCCGTTATATATGACGGTATGCGTAGCCAGCCTCCGTATGTACGAGGTGTAGTATTTGTACGAAAGATTAAGAGGCCCGAACTAGAATAACTGTCCCAAAGACGTACGTGGATTGTTATTTTGACAGGAGAGAGCCTTACGAGCTACTTCAAGTACACATTAACGCAAAGAGTTGTTTCTCAGACAAAATACATCTCAAATCGCATGTGCACCCACTGTATCAGAGTTAGCATTCCCTCAGGCAAGCTTCAAGCGTATCGTAGAGGAGAGCTTATTCACCCTCCCAAAATATTTCGAGGAAGGGAAACAATGCCTGAAAAACACTTACTAGCCTGCGCGACCATATTCTGCACCATGCCCTCGATGATAGGCTTAAGGAGGCCCTGACCCCCATGAACACCAAGGTACCCAGCCATGCTCTTCTCAGCATACTTTGCCAGGACGTCCACCTCGACATTGACGCTGTCGCCCACCTTCTTCTTAGCCAGGACGACCTTCTCCTGCGTATATGTGATGAGCATGACCTCCCACCAGCCCTCGGCGTCGTCGACCTTGGTGATGGTGAGGCTGGTGCCGTCGAGCGCGATGAAGCCCTTGTGCACGACGTAGCGCATGACGTCCGCGCGCTCCTTCTCGCGCGGCTGGAACCGGAGCGTCACGGCGTTGCCGTCGGGCGTGATCTTGATGATCTCGGCCGTCGCGTCGACGTGGCCCTGCACGAAGTGGCCCCCCATGCGCGTGTCGGCGCGCACCGCCCGCTCCAGGTTCACGCCGGACCCCTCGGCCAGCGCCCCCAGGTCCGTCAGGCGCAGCGTCTCGGGCGCGATGCCCACCTTGAAGCTGGGCTGCGCCGCGTCCGGCCCCGAGAGCGCCGTCGCCGTCAGACACACGCCGTTGACCGCGATGCTGTCTCCCAGTATGGCATCCTCCAGGAGTTTTGAGGACGCCGGCAGCGTGATGGTTAGAGAGGTGCCGCCCGTCTCGTCACTGTGGTTCAGCTCTGCGACGGCTGCATTGGGGCTTGTGGGTTAGTTGATTTCTGGGCAGAAATACTGAAATCGAGGAATTTCATAAATTTGAGGAATGAGGGGTTGCTAGAGAGTAGCACATGAAATATTAGCAAAATGCTTGGGATGACTTACTCCCAATCTCCTCAACCAGTCCAGTAAACATCTTGCTGGATCAAAGCGCACAGTATCAAGGATTTATAGATGAGCCCGCTACGCAGAGTGGATGAGCATAAAGAGATGGTGTTGTGAGAGTAGCAGCGAAAAATGACGTGATTAAGAGCTCAAGGGTCCAATTGACCCCACCATCATCACATGCAATATAGTTACAAAACAGACTAGGACAGCCACGTTCGACTTTGTCATTTTTTTTTCTTACCAATACGCTTTCGGTTGAAGACTTCTAATGTACAATAATGAATACATCTCTGTTATATGCGTCACATTAGTTCCACAGCTGGTTCTTCTGCCAGAGCCAACCCGCCTAATTCCTTTCCTAATTTTCTAATACATCAATAGCAATCTTACGAATTTAGAACAGCTAGAATGGAACGAACAGACGCTACGAATGGTGATAGATTGCAGTGAGCAACAGCAATGCAGACATTTGAACGGGTCACGTTCCACATATTTGCTTGGGCGCAAAGGAACCAGATTAATCGGTTTAGTTCAGTGTATTGTGAGCATAGAAGCAAGATGGTATTGATACCTACGCAAAAGGCACCTCTCCTGCCTAGTTCCACAGGCCTTCTCATCATTAGCCATCATCTATAGCTCTCCATAGAATCTATACAGTCTAAACGCGTATAGAAAAGCAATTAGCCCTGTCCCAAGATGACGGCTGTTACGCAATCCAGCATTTTGTATTCAGCTGCTGTATCATGATGGTATTGAATGTAGACTTTGCCACACTCTTGCGGCTTGTCAATAGCTATTTATTTGCCTTTCGCAAGGCACGATGCCGCCTCCGTCGGTTTCGGTGTCGCCTCCGAACTGGCTTAACTGGCTTAACCGAGCATCGGTATTCCCGCCTGGAGCTTCTAGCACATCTTGTAAGTGCAAGAACCTTGTGCCTGACGGGTAGGATCTTGGGTCTCAAGCGCATAGTCCACTTGAATATCAAGATCCCGGCGATTCTTATCGTTGGGCTTCACCACCAGGGTGCAACTGATTTCTTCATCTTGCTGAACGGTCAGAACTTCCCTAAGGTAAAAGACTGTCTGTTTCCAGTGTGTGTATTTCGTATGCGGACCGGTAGAAAAGCGAATGGGCTTGTGGCATGCGGTGAAATCAATGTCGAACCATGCGACAAGGGCATGCACAAAGTCATCACGGCGACACTTTAAGCTGAAAGGTATCGAAAAGGCAAGGTCGGCGGTTGTGCAGGTATACAGGTCCAGTGTGATCACGGATGCTGGGTCCGTGACGGCTGCCTTGACCTCGACGGTATCAACGAGAGGTTCGGAGAGGGCAGTTGCCTTCAGGGGCGAATAGTCGAAGCCGTAAACGTTGTCCCAGACTGGAGGTTATGAGTAATTAGTGATGTCGGGGCTCTTAGTCGTCTTGTGACACTTACATCCTATCTTCTCGTCTTTGTAGTCGCCGTCTTCAATACCGCACAAAAATATGGTGGCCTTGTCTGGGAAGATTAGACCATCCTTCACAAGGTACTTGTCTCTGGCATATAAGACGGTATCCAGCATGCTCTCGTATAGTAAGAAGTAACCCATCCACTCAGATATGATTATGTCGACCTTGGGAAAGGGCAATTCAATCTCCTCCATCTTGCCTTGGATGAGGGTAATCTTGTCTTCCATGCCATTGACTTTGACGATTTCCTTGGCCTTGAAAATGATTGTAGACATATCAACACCAATAACATGCTTGGCGCCAGCCTTCACAGCAAACCTGCGTCGGGGAAAAAGAAGGGTTAGAAAATGTACGATGGCTGGATTGGAGGAAACTGCAGGTTTTCCTTACATGGAGAGAATGGCTGTACCACAGCCAACATCAAGAACAACCTTGTCCTTAAAAAGATGTTTGTTCTGAACTATCGCATTCATATACGACCTTGTTCGCACCTCGTCTTTCTTTACAAGAACGCGTGAATGTTAGCATGCGCAAGTTGTTTGGGCTTGTCGCAGGAAGAGTAGGACACATACCAACATCTCCTCATGAATGCCTGATGGGGAATGAAATTGAGGTTAGTAGTGCTCCCAGAACAAATACTGAGACGAATAGACGAACCATGATGATTGTAGCTACAATACAATTAACTGTCAGCCAGAGTCCCGACAGGGCCATCTTTGCTGCACTGGCCGCTACTCGTCACTCACCTGTTAAAATAGTGCTGCTCGGAGTGATCCATATCCTTGAGCTTCTTCTCGGCAACCTCGACGTCCATCTTGTCGCTGGCCATGGCGGGCAATATGCGACGCTATTCCGACGGACTGAAGGAATCTGGGACAAGTTAAAATGAGGAAAAGAGTGCTGATAGTCCAGTTTCCGAAGCCGAGAGTCGAAGGAGCCTTAGAAAATAATTTTTCCTCTTGCTTTTCTCAGGCTCGAATCAGGGTCCAGTCAGGTCGCTTTCACACCAAAAAGGAAATTCCACTGGTGCAAGAGTGGGCTCTGGCTGGCATTAATCATTCACCGCCCGCCCGCAGGCACGACCAACTGCCCCGCACCCATTTTAGATAGTGATAGATACATCGAGCCATTCCACTGGCGCAATGTGTTCCAGAACCAACCCTGGCAAGACAACGCAAGCAGTTTACTACGTACTTGAGTTATCTTTCAGTCCTATCGATAAGGAATTCCCACCTAAGTCGGCTTGAGTAAGGGAAGATCTCAGGACTAGATCTGGTTATTTCATTGTACCCCTCCCCAATTACCAATTTAGGTTAGACGATATCTGGGTTTTGTTTGAATTGTATCGTCTTAGAGGCAACACGATCTAGAACCAGCTCAACTTATTGACACAGTCAAGCTCGAGTTGGGGTTGAGACGCAACAACTTTGGATTGAATCATAAACCATCCCAGTTTCATTCGCATTCAAGCTCCCGTCGGATTACGGCCTATGATTCAAGATACATTTGTTCATAACCGACAATGTCCCACTCCCATGTATCCGTATTCAACGTGATATTAGTGGGCTTCGTCTCGCCTCCTCTCAAGGCTCCCGCCTCGACGGATCCTCCTCCGACAGGACGCGACAGCTTGTTCTCGCCGCTAAGCACGGTGAAGTTGGCCAGCGGTAGGTCCCAAGAATTGCGTGAGGCCACACTCGGTGACCCATAGAATCGCGCCTCCACGCTATCTGGCTTCACCGAGAGGAAGATGTAGCCGCGGTAGTAACCGTCTTGCCATTGCAATTCTGAGTTATTCCCCACGCGGTATTCTGCTTCTATTCGTGCTGGAACGATGGGTGCATCCTCGCCTGTCGAGCTCACTGCCGTCCCAGCAAACTCAACACCTATAGACCCTTCTCCAGTTTCTGGATCATATTCTTTTTCGTCGAGCCAGACCAGATCGGAAACCTAAGAGAGTCAGCCATAACTCCAGTGAGAGTTAACAATCAATTTAATAGGGTCGCGAACCCAGTTCTGGTGGCTATCTCCAGCCAAAAACACGTTGTTTCCAATCTTATTGTCGTATAGATGTTTCAGCGTGCGATTTCGATTCGCAGTGTATCCCTACTCGCCAGGTAAGTACAATATTTCTAAACGGATCTCGTCAAGGGAACTTTAACTTACGCTCCAGTTATCACCACTCAGCCCATACGACTCGTAAATGCGCGAGAACAGGATTTGATTGCCCACGATTCTCCAAGCCGCACCGCGTTTCGAAGACTTAGACAACTCGTTATAGAACCAATTCTCTTGGTGAGAACCCATCAGACTTCGGGACGCATCGTCTCGGATCAAGTCAATGTAGTCATCGTTCCAATCTTGATATATTCCGTCAGATCTAGCAATGTGGCATTGCATGAATAGTAATGACTTACCTAAAGAGGTGATACTGCGGTCATAGTTCCGTGTATCGAGAATGATCAAGTCCTAGCAGTGTCTTTGGTAAGCACATAAACAGTCTAAACGGATTCCAGTATATATGCATTGCTGCTTGAAGCATCAAAGCTGCATACCAATAAATTACCCATCTGAAACGTCCTCCAGACGCGTAAGTTATCGTCGAGATCGATCTGTCTAAACCAAATCGTCAATACATCCGCAAACCTTCCGCTTCTCAGTTAAGAGGACTCACCGGATAGGCATCCACTCGAAGTATGCTCTTACGGCATTCATCTTGCGCTGGTCCACGCTGACACCATGGCCGTCTTTAAAGAAGGAATCCTCAGTGTTATTTAAACCACTAGATCCATCCCGGTACCCGTTATTGGACACCTCTGTTGTTTCGTGCTTAGTATATGGAACCGTTCATAGATTCTCTTACTTGTACGTACCATGGTCATCCCAGGTCGCGATCCATGCAAAGTTTTGTGAGGCGAGTTGTAGATCTGGATCCGTACGGTACTGAGAAAACCTTCTTAGCTTCTTCAATATCCAGTGTGACGAGTTATATCGCACGCACCTGTCCATGTCTAGTTCTATAGTCGTATAGTGTAAATAGCAGCCGAGGTGGATCATGGGCTCGTTCGCCTTGCGCCGCGCCCTCGTAGATATAGTCTCCAAGATGTACCTACTTTCCATTTAGCGTAGACGGCTACAGTTACTAAACGGTGAAAGCTTACAAAATAATCTTGATTATCTTTTCGAGCGGCGTTGCCGTACGCATTGAAATACCCATTTGCTTTTGTTGCTCGTTAGCCGCGACGCCGAAGAACTAAAATAGGAGAAGCCGACTCACGATAATTGCTACAGGAGAACACGGCAAAGTTCACCTCTGCTACATCGGAGTCTGCTGTTGGCGCTGTTTTCGTGCGTCCTACTGGGCTCTTCACGTCTGATCCGCATATAGTAAATTGGTAGTTATATGTAGTGAACGGTTGCAGCCCCGTCGCTTCAACCTGTTCGTACACACGAATTAGCTCTTTTCGTTTTGCTCGTTATTTCCGCACGCAGAACACGAATTTCAGTACCTTGACTGTATAATCAATGTCGCTAGTTGTATAAGCTTTGCCGCTTGTGACCACGGTCGATCCATTCACTCCGCCCTCAGGAAAGACAGCCCAGTCGACGCAAATAGGACTGGAATCGGCCTCAATGTAGGTTTGCGTATCGTGACTATATAGGGGAACCGGGCCTTCGACCGTCACATTGCTCGCGTCAGAGGCGAGCGATGGCGCAACTCGCGTCCATAGAATTATGGAATCTGAATACGGGTCTCCAGATGCTATACCATGCGTAAAGCTTAGGTTTGAAGGTGCGTACGCTACGTTCCCGCGCTTTAGACTCCGTCGGGAGACACTGCAGCACTCCAAGTCAGTTATCGCCATCTAGAGCGTGTTTAATGAGCTTCTAACTACTATTTTGGCTAGAGAAGGAACCACGTGCCGTGAAAACGAAAGAAATAGTTCCGAGAGCTTCTTACTGGGGTACGTCAATTCCAAGACTTGGATGCCGTCGTGAGGGACTCGCGTAGTTCAGATTTCCATCAAAGGCCCCTGTTACAGTCGTTGCCTGTAGCAAGCCGACAGCGACGGCCACCACCAGGTTGGCTGTCATTTGCCTATGCATTTTCTCCCTATCCTCTCACTCTTGGGTATATACTTGAATGAATACAAGGTGAAGCATAGGATTTCTTCATCCAAGGCGCTCTACCAAGTAAGGTAGAGAATTAAGCACAGGACAACGCCACGCAACTTTGACAGAAACTCAGCTGCATTTATACTCACTCGCTCTGACCCCGCAAGTCAATGAATATAGCATGCACATGCATGATGCATCGTTCCCCGGGACGAGGCATACTATAGGTGTACAGCCAGCAGGCAACTACGTCACGCCATTGTAGGGATCGCGAGAGCTCCAATACACAATGGGAAGCTGCGGATATCGAATGGACTGTATAATCCAATAGTATGGTGCTGAGGTTTTGCACATGGTAACACTGCCCTGCGCCCGATTCTCTAGAGGTGAGGAACGTGAGAAACGTGAGAAATACCGTGCTTATGATTGGTCGCGATAGATTGAACTGCAGGCTTCCCGATGGCTGCGGAGCTTGACCGACCTCAATGTTGCATGCATTGGAACCGTCACTCAGTGGCTGGGAATTGAAAGCCGAAATTGGCGCAGACTCCAAGCCCACTCACTGCACGAAGTTGTTCTAGAACTGCATGTAACGGAACGCTGCGGAACGCTCCCCGGCATCCGGGCTATCAGACACTCTGGCCCAAGTTTATAGATGTGCAAATCGTTACATAGGTAGAGACTTCTCCCTTATGCGATAACAATCAACACTAGAGATACTGGCTGCGAGAACTGCGACATTGTAAGTATCTTTCCCAAAGCTCGGGACTGACGGGTAGCCTTCGATACCGATGTTGCTTCATCACCGTCATCACCATGTTGGAGAGGCGGGTAGTTCTCTTTTTCTCCGGTATAACCGAAAGTCTCCAAACGTCGCAAAAATCTACCGAATACGTTTTGGTATTTACACTTGACATCTGCATAGCCAAGGATCCAGGTATGCAATCTTCTCGACCAAGAGATTTCAGGTTCGTAAGAGAGCTAGAAATCTGAAGGCAGCATATACTGACACGCTCTAGAAACAGACCATTCTTAGATGCCAGGTGATATGAGAGAATTTTCGACATTCTCAAGATTGAAGTCCTTTTTGTATACCGTTGCTGACCAGTGATTAAGGTGCAGAAGAACTGCAATTGTGCAAATTCGGCGATCTAAAGTAACTCCAATCATAGCTGATCATCTTACGGCCTGTAAAAATTGAAGGGTTGAAATATAATTATTTCATAGAAGACTAGAACAACTCTCTTGAAATATTCAAGTATGAGTTGAAGTATTATTGGGGGTGTGGCTTGCTCCTTAAGCCACTGTCCAAATACCTAAATTACTTACTAAATCTATCAGCCGCAGCGATCCACTTGCCCACTATTAGCGTCATAACGTAGAGGGGTCCTTATGATTGCCCCGCCATTTGACTCAACACCCCACCACAAGGCTCTTCATTTTTTTTTTGGTCATCGCTTGATACTTACTTCTGCCTACATAGGCACTATCTAGCGACATTATTTACTCTTCATTCACTGATTACACCATTTTCTAGAGATCTCCGTCTTCGGTGAATACTTATCTAGGTGCGTAAATTTTTCCTAACTACGATTTTATACCAGCGACCTCTATGACTGTGATCCCACCAACGCTTCAACACCAA
The DNA here is from genome assembly GCA_022385635.1 of Xylaria scruposa. NCBI lineage: Eukaryota > Fungi > Ascomycota > Sordariomycetes > Xylariales > Xylariaceae > Xylaria > Xylaria scruposa. The sequence goes on from MU280217.1 coordinate 274,794, forward strand.
GAGTTAAGACTGTTCCTTATCGTTTATTAGGTTCTTGTCAAGTAAGGCCGATATCTTAAAAAATGGGCGATATCACTGCAGAGGCTGCCGCGCCTCATAGTACCTTTGATGTAAGTCAGCCGACCTCCTCAGTCCTCTAGCTTGCAGATGAGGGAGGCATCGCGTGCGTCGACGCTAAGGTATCACCGTGTAGACTATCTTGGTGCTAGATTTCGGTAGCCAAACGAGCCATCTCATTCTTCGACGACTAAGATCGCTTAATGTATACGCTGAGATGCTGCCATGCACCACCAAGTTGGCTGACTTGGACTGGACCCCTGCTGGTATTGTTTTGAGTGGAGGTTCGTACCGCGCCACTTTGCATTGCCGACTTGGGCGATTATTGTGATTAAGTTCCTGACTGTGTAAAAAGGTCCATCTTCTGTTTATGATGAAGGAGCTCCTAGTAAGGCTTCATATCATCGTGTTTCGTAAAGACCCTGCTAAATCGGGTCTAGTGGTTGATCCCGCCATCTTTGACTTGGGTGTTCCAATTCTGTAGGTGATTCCCTATGTTCGCCTAGAGCCTAATAAGCTCGGTCGGCTCACAATTACCACAGTGGAATATGTTATGGATGTCAGCTGCTCGCCTGGCTAATCAATGACAAAAACGTCGCTCGCGGGGAGGCTCGCGAATATGGTGAGACCGACTTGAATATCCACAAGGTTGGCGATTCCAATGGTGCCGACCGCCTGTTTGAAGGCTTTGGTGACACTCTTCATGGTGAGATGGTTTTTTTCGGGCATGAGACGTATACCATCATGCCTAGGGGTATCGTGATTTAACTATCGAGTAGTCTTTATGAGTCATTTCGACAAGCTTGTGCAATTGCCTGAAGGTTTCGTTACGATCGCGAGTACCAAGAACACTGCATATGCTGGTATTGCCCACCAGTCAAAGCCCATATTTGGTATGTTTTCTGTTGCCTATGATGTAACATCTAATCTCTTGCTGACTTGAGTCTTTGCTTTCCAGGAATCCAGCTTCACCCTGAGATCTCACACACCAACCGGGGTACCGACATACTCTCCAATTTCGCGATCAAGATCTGCAAGGCCCGCCCTAACTGGGAAATGGGTAACTTCACTGAGAGGGAGATCATTAGAATTCGCAAACTTGTTGGCGATAAGGCCCAAGTCGTGAGTTAAACCACCTGCGTTCCCGGTTTCCTCGCATAGGCGCCAATCTAACTTGATATGAATAGATCGGGGCAGTCTCCGGCGGCGTTGACAGTACAGTGGCAGCTCGGCTAATGAAAGAAGCTATTGGTATATTTTTCTTCTCGTTGGAAGCTTGAATTTCATCAATACTGACTGATGTTCTTACAGGTGATCGATTCCACGCGATCCTCGTGGACACTGGTAAGTACTTGCCTCACCTCACCAATACGTGAATACTAACACATTCGCTATAGGTTTGATGCGTCTTGACGAATGCCAGCAGGTTAAGGAGACACTTCAAGAACATCTTGGTATCAACTTAACAATTGTCGATGGAGCAGAGTTGTTCCTCGGCCGCCTTGCAGGTGTTGTTGAACCCGAAACCAAGCGTAAGATCATTGGAGAAACTTGTCAGTCTTTATCCTATTATTGAAATCTTTCTAGAGTTCTTGTGCGCAGTACTAAACTGAATAGTTATCGATTTATTCGAAAAGGAAGCGATCCGAATCGAAGAAGAGGCGAAAGAAACCCCACGTGCCGGAAAAGTAGAATGGTTTCTCCAGGGAACTCTCTATGCCGATTTGATCGAATCCTTGAGCTTCAAAGGCCCTTCAGCTACGATCAAATGTACGTCAAACCCATAGCTCAAGGGACCTACCCATGACCATTGATGGGGGTTTACTAAATGAGCTTCTGAACCGAACTATGATAACAACTGCCACAGCGCATCACAACGTTGGAGGTCTTCCGGCAAGAATGTAAGTCTCTCTCCCCTAATGAATCGGTCAGCAGCTAATTCGGAACCAGGATGAACGGCGTAAGTGACGCGACGTGAATTCCTCCCTATAACCCCACTGACATAGAAAACAGCAAGCCCAACTGAAATTGATCGAACCCCTTAGAGAGGTTTGTCTATATCTTTGAGGAGGCATCATCCAGACTCATTTCTAATCCGCATTCCCAGCTCTTCAAAGACGAAGTACGTGCGTTCGGCCGCCAACTCGGCATTCATGAAGACCTCGTTATGCGCCACCCATTCCCGGGACCGGGTATCGCCATCAGAATCCTCGGAGAGGTGACCCCCGAACGTGTCGAAATCGTCAGGAAAGCGGACCACATATTCATTTCCATGATTAAAGAGGCTGGAATTTATGATCAGGTTCGTTTTACCTGCGTCTCCTGAAGAATGACACTGACTTATTGAGCAGATGTCTCAAGCTTACGCTGCTCTTGATACCAATAGAGGTCAGTAAACAATCCCATCGAACCTCGCTTTCTTCAAGAACCATTTCCTACGCGTGGCATTTAGTTACTGACTTGAACCCCCTAATAGCTGTGGGAGTAATGGGTGATAGCCGCGTGTACGGCATGATCTGCATCTTGAGAGCCGTCACCAGCGTAGACTTCATGTCCGCTGAGCCATTCGAGTTTCCGTTCCAGCTCCTCAAGAACATTTGCCGTAGAATAGTAAATGAGGTTGATGGAATCACTCGAGTGGTATACGATTGCACTTCAAAACCTCCCGGTAAGTAGCCATCGTACTGATAGGTTCTGGCTTTTTACCCCTGTCTAACTTTCGGCAGGAACCATTGAATTGGAGTAGAGCGCTTAGAAGAGGATTCGAAAATTGAATTGCGATCATCGAGTGGTAGGTATTCAAAAGTTACAGCCAATCAAACCCGGTACAATATCCATGCGACAAGGCCCTATGCTCGAACTGCGACCGCATTATAGCCGTGAGGGAAACTCGCTCACTCTACATGGAAGCTTCACCTATGTAAGGGCCTTGTCAGAGATAAAATAGGAGACGAGAAGCATATCTATAGAACCCAAGTTTGCACAGATGCGTTTGATTTCCTTAATAGAGTCTATAGAGCATAGGGATAGGACGATAAAAAATCAAACTGTCTAACACCAATGCAATATTCTTTTATGGCATCGTCAAGCATCTACCTACTGTTAGTTGAATGTGCAGCTATCAAAACTATGTACGTAGAATGATTAATCGTACCACGGAAATATAAAGTGTGGTTGGAACTAAGTCCAAAAAGGATATTCATCATTGGGCATATAACAGCCAAGACTATCGCCGGCCAACAGCTCCCCTGTCCATTCAACATGGGAGCGAGCCTTCCGGTCAGCACCACCTCTCATGCGGTTCCCGCCACTGCACCCCCAGAATCTCGAATATCTTCTTCTCGTCCCTGCCCTCATAGACACCCGGCCCAGATAACGCCCTATGGTTCAGCCTCATCCCCTTCCTGCGCGCAAGAAGCCGCATGCTGCGGTTGAACAGGTCATTTCCTGTGAAATAGAGCAACGCGGCACCGATCTCCGTCTGCGGGACGAGGAGGAAGTCGATGCGCCGCCAAATGGGGCGATAGCTCTCCTTGGGGCCGAGGAACGCGGCCTTGGGAAGGACGCAACAGCCGTGCCACTTGTTTCCTCCGGTGCGTCTGTGGGACGCGACGGCGGCGGTCAAGAATCCTTGCTCAGTGAGGGTTTCCACGAGATTATCGAGGAAAGCCGACAGATCCTGCGGGGAAGACGACCCGTCCTTCGTCAATATCATGTCTATATCTCCCGATGACTCTGCGCCACGACGATAGCTTCCTCCAATGATGAGCTCGATTCTCCGATCGATGGTGGCCGCCACGTCCTTGACGTAATCGCCGAGTGCCTTGACTTCGGCTCTCGGTATGCGTGTCAATAGGTCGTCGTAATGGTCTACGCCGAGCTGTTGGTTTTTTGCGAGCTCGGCCTTGGTTCGAAGGTCATCCAAGGTACGATAACCCATCTGAGCCCATCTATGCGCAGTCGGCGCGCCCACGCCATAGATGTTGAAGAACAACTTCTGTGCCACTCTGGATGGGTCGTTGCGGATATTTTCCAACTTCGCGAAATGTCCCGTAGTGGCGATCTCCTGGATATGATCTGCCAGACTGCTGCCGATGTTGGGGAGCTTTTCGGCCTCTTTAGCCGTGGTGATCTTCTTGGTCTGTCGACTGAGTGTAGCAATAGCCTTCCGATACGATTGGGCCCTCCAATGGTCATCCGAAAGAAGATGTTCTTCTGTCATTTCCTCGAGGAGCTTAATAGTGTGCGCATTTGGTCCGCTAGCTTTCTTGTCCCTAGTGCCTCCTCTCATGCACATGAACTTATCTTGGCCGAACACGGTATTCGCATCGTTCTGCTGGGGGGTTTGACGACCTCTACCCTCGCGCTTGGACGGGCCCTCATCCTCGGAAACTTGGGCATCGGAGTCACTTTCATCGAGATACTCATGTTTCTCTGGATCGGCGAGGACTTCATTAATACACATTTCCAGTTCATCTGCGAGAGCAGGAGTTTCCGTTACGATCCCAGACTTTGATGATGATGATATAACTTTTTCCGGATACGAAGAAGGAATCAAGTCGCTACTATCTTGAGTCTCCAGTGTACGTTCTACCACAGGCTTGTTACGTTTCGGTATTTTGTCCCGCAAAGACGACTTTATCTCGAGGTGCTCTTCGGGGTCGGGTTCTATAGGTTTCACATTCGGGTCGGGTTCCACATCCGAGTCGGGTTCTTCTGGTGTCGGATTCCTCACTTCGTATTTACGCTGATGTCCTATTTCATTGAGATCGATAACCTCTCCTCTATGTATACATTCGGGGGGATATTTCTCGTTGACGATGATTACAGGAGACATGAACAGTTCCAGTTTCAAGAACTTGATTACCGCTCCCAGCGCTACCCCCTTGTCGACAATAATATGGGTTGCGGCATGGGGGTCTCGAACCCATGTTGCGCCGTGCTCTCTTGCCCTAGTTATTTTCGTTTTCCGAGCAAGGCTTATATCGTTATCGGGAATGTAATAAAAACGTAGCCCTTTGAATATCTGCTTTGATTCCGGGGCCATCTTGAGTGGCGGGTCTCGCTTTCGTTTGGGCATTGTGATAGAGGGGAATAGCTCAATGGAGGATGTGGGTTGGTTGTGGGTGGGTGTAATGACAACAGTTCCGAATTCCTGACGTGATGGTCTTGGGATGGGATCTGAGGCGATTCTCCGAGGACGCAGCTTCTGTTTTATAGACGACGGCAGTGAGACGGAGGCAACCGCGGCAATGGAGAAAACTCTGGACCTTTGTCTCAGAAGTTGCTCTTCTGTGCTCAGGACATCCGACTCGTCATCCAAGTCCCTGCAGGCATCGAGTTGCGCAAAGAAAGCCTGTTTGTCTCTCAAGGGGGGATCCATCTTTGGCAACATGGCTGGCCGTGGTCGCACACCTTGGTCGTTGTAGGCGAGACATTCATTTGTTGGTGAGACACGTTGACTAGGCTACAAACGTGATACAAACAATTGAGGTGAGATGTCGCCTAGTGAATGTATGTGAGCCTCTGGTTTGTCTGCTGTGAGTTGATTGTGAGCTTGCATTAGGTCTCACAAGTACTACACAGTGCTTACGCTACCATAGGACAAAGAAGGGGGGAAAGAAGCGCCCACATAGACAATGCCAGCTGCGAGGCAGCTGATGAGCAATAGCGTGGTTGCCTAGACTGCTTCATCTCTTTTGTTTTCCCTTTGGTTGCACTTCACAGAATGACATCTGGTTATGTACCTTCCATGGTTGGATGGCTGTTTGCTCAGAAAGCTCAGAATCCCCTTACGCCTCGTCTGCTCGACTGTCCAGCACAGATGGGTGTGGGTTTCCAATGTTTCCAGCACGATGATCAATGAGTTCTTACTGATCTTTAATAATCATTTCTATGAATACTCATTATCGGGATTTGGGATGAGCAGGCGGTATATTGCGCCCGGGACCGAGAATTAATTTCGACTATCCAGGTTCATGAGACCCAATGAAATGAGTGTGTTCAACTGAATGTCATGTAGCGACCTGAACGGACTCAAAGTTGAACGGCCAGGGGTTAAGCGCGTAACTCAGTATGCAACGTATTCTGCGTGATTATTACTCAAGCAAACAAGAAAAGCCTCGCAGGTTATGATCGAGCGCGTTAAAGCGTACTGAAGAAGCGAGGGATTGCCTCCCTTTGGGTCAACCTCTGATGTCTAGGGAGAGTTTCAACTGGCCATACTAAAATCACCCGTATCCTAGCTAGACCTAAGCGATTCGTAAAAGTATCATTATTAGAAATTACGTCGTCATTTAATAAGCTGAAACTTTCTTTTTTTCTTCTATCATGCTTACATCAAATGAAGCAGGGGCTGCTAGGTTTTCTTTGATAACAATACATAGTGGTTACCTCTAAACATGTAATAAATCATCTAAACAAAGTTTCCCTATATTCTATCTAGGACTGAACGAAATTCACATCATCAATATACAGACTAGGCACTACACTACTGTTGCAATACCTAGCATTATTAAGATAAACTTTTGACCTGCTCCCCCCAGTTTGGTATAACTGGATGTAAAAGTACGGCCATTCTCCTGAGTTAAAGGAACCCTGGTACCTTCTCCAGGTCGTATCAATCGCCGGACTTAGCAACCTGTTAGAGAAGCTTTAGTGGCGTGTCGTGAACCTATAGCGGTGTAGGATGCGGGCTTCCGCCCTTCAGCTACGATGCAAGTCAGGGCACTCGTAGAATTCGAGTGGCTTAACAATTGCACATTTAGGAACACCCGTCTAGCCAGAAGTAAACACCGCGTCAAGCCCAAGTTTCTGGGCTCGCAACCAGTGGGCATGTATCTTCAGCCAGTCGCCTATCATTATGATCCGTGCGACCGAGGGGGCTGATTCCCGTGCTTTTAACTCTTGTTTGGGAGAGGCGATGATGATTTGAAGTTGCGCAAGCTCTATTCTCGTCCCTAAACAGCCAGTTGGAAGAGTGCTACCGAGCACAATAGAAGTCTCATTGGCCTTCATGGCCGCTGTTTATCAGACAGATGTCTTTTTTAATGCCCCTCCCCCTCTCCCCCCCCCTCCCCCCCCCAAAAAAAACAAGGGTAGGTAGGATGCGTTGCATACTTTGCAAGATTTTAGAGCTGAGCATTTGTGGGCTATCTCTGTGGACTTGCTATCCAATTGATCGTGGGTTAATTCGCCATTCCACAGTTCTAGGTGAGCCATATTGTACGATTTACTAAAGTTTACCGCCACAGCTTGATTCGCAACAGCAAAGACCAAAAAAAGTCAAAATCACTTGACAATATCATTGACCCGATTGACATCATTGATGGGATCAGTCTAAACCGTCTGAATCAAAAGCTGTTACAAGGCAACCTAGCCTAACTAAAGAACGCCGAAAGGTATTAGAAGAAGGTGTTCCAGATATCGGTGCCGCTGCCTTGTGTTTCTCACTTTGAACTGTACTCAGGCATCTGGCGGCGACATCGATTTCGATATGAACGGCCAGCGAAAATTCTGTAACGATATATATCAAGCCACCAAATACGTCCTCAGATAGCTAAGCAATGGATTTGTTCCTTGTGAGAGCAATGTTTTGACGGGATAAGAGAGCTTGCCTAATAGATAGATCTGGGCGAAGATGAACACCGTTGCTAAACGAATGAACCGAAGGACGTGAGTTCGCAAGGTCGATCCAGATCAGTTACCGGTATCTGTATAATGAGCTATTGGGTATCTATATTGAGAACTCGAAGTCGATTATTTTCAATTGCGATATATGCCCTTCCTTGCTGAAGAGCTTTGGCAGCGGCACCGGGCGATTGCACATTCTTGATCACGATCGCTAAGAATATGATGGCCCAAAATCCGAGGCAGTCTATGAGCTGGTGCTGGGGTGCTCGAAAAGTTTCCCTTCCCTCTTAGCAGACTGTGCCGTTAAGGATTAAGGCTTGGGTTATATCGTGCCTCTCAATCAAATATCTCTTGATTTCGCCTCCGCTTAGTCTCCCGCAATTAAGTCACTTTCTACTAGTCGCAGGCACAGTCCAGTAGAGCTTCCTAGACTTCCATTTAATATACAGATCTACTCTTACTCCGTAGGCACCTACCAATTTTTACTTTATCAAGTTATTGTGTGTTAAAAAAATCACCATATTATATTGTAAGTAAAGGGGTCCATACATGTACTTACAGTACTTTAGGTACATGGTTACCCATATAATCACGGCTCAATATCGGAATAAGTACGACTCCCCACAACAAAAAGCAGTTACTTCTTGTGCGGGGCCATTCGTTTTCCAAATATTGCCCCTCCTAACCCGAGCACCCATTCGCAGAGCAGTCACAAAATTCGCTCCGCCCTACGGATTCGATTCGATCCCGACCGCGCCGATACAAGCCAGTCGAGGGCAACAAGACGGGTACCTGTCGAGCTTACACGGTTCTATCACGACAAAATGGCGGCCCCCCACCAGCCGCAGCTCGTCTTTGTTGACGGCAGCTTCGAGCAGTTGGCGCAGGAGATGGCCAACTTCTTGAATGTCGGTGACGATGTCAAGGCCCTCGTCGAGAAGAGCCAGAAGGACGAGGTACTTAAGAAGCTCATCATCGCCTCCCCGGCTTTGAATTCCATTCCCGAGAAGGAGTTCGCCGGCGCGTACAACCTGCTCGTCTACCTCATCCTCCAGAGCGACAATCCCGCCATGTTCCTCCCTCGCGTCTGCGACAACCTCACGAAGCCTATCACCTCGTCTCCTATCAACGGCCCCGGCCTGGCCCTCAACACCCTCACCACCATCTTCAACATGCTAAAACCCGACGAAGAACTGCGGTTCCACGTATTCATGGCTATCCTAAAATTCCTCAAGATTCACGGCATGTTTGAGAATCTGAAGCCTTACTTGAAGAGCCTCGATGACTGGATGGAGGAGTGGGAGGTCGACTCAAAAAGCCAGCGACAGGCATACGAGGCCATTGCCGATGCAGCCCGTGAATCCGGCGACGCCTAGTAAGTGCTCGTCTAAGTGTCTGATATGTTTCAGCGTCTAATACAGCCTTCACAACAGCACGTCTTACCAATACATACTGAAGGCACTGCGCACCTTTGAAGATGACAAAGTCAAGGACGAGGACGCCCAGGCAATCGCCCTACGCGCCCTCAAGACTGCCCTTCATTCGCCTACGCAATACGATTTCCAAGATCTCCTCAACGTACCCTGCGTCCAAGCCCTTTCTGAAACCCACCCCGTCTACTTCGAGCTATTGACAATATTCGCGGAGAAGGACCTAGAGGACTACAACCAGTTCAGAGAAGAGCACGAGGGATGGGTCCAGAAAGAGCATTTGGACGTAGAGAAACTACAGACGAAAATGCGGCTGCTAACATTTGCCTCTCTCGCTGCCCGAACACCAACGCGCGAAATTCCATACAACGAGATTGCAGCGGCGTTACAGATCCCCATGGAAGAAGTGGAGTTATGGGTAATTGACGTGATTCGTGCCCAATTGGTTGAAGGTAGAATGTCGCAGCAAACGAAGGTGTTCCTAGTTCACCGAACAACATATAGAGTGTTCGGTGAGAAGCAATGGCGCCAACTAGGCGACCTTGTCGATACATGGAGAGACACGCTGGCTAAGGTGGCCACCACACTCCGCAAGGAACAGGCAGGGCTCGAGGCCCAGAAGAAACGCGATCTAGAAGAGGTCGAGCGGAAGCTAGCGAATACCAGTGTCTCCGGACCCGGAGAACGGCGACGAGGTGACAGGGGGGACCGTGGTGAACGGAGTGAACGCGCGCCGCGCAAAGAGAGAACCGACGACGACGACTAGATGAATCTCTCCTTTCTTTTCGCCTTTTTCGACCACCAGCTCAAGTCGATTGTATAGGGAGGGTCACTCGGCGTATGGCATGGCGATGCGGAAAAGGCTTTGTTGTAATGAATTATGCGAGTTCGGACTGCGGTATCAAAAAGGGGGGTATACCAAAATATATCCACCCTTCGCTTCACTTGATAGGAAGCCCACATTTATGTAGCAGGTCTCATATGACCTGGCCGCGACCGCCGTCAACTTCTAACGAGGTATAGAGGATGGAAAAACTAGATTATACCACAGAGCCTGAGCGAAATTGGTATGGAGTTGTCCAGTCTCTATATAGTGGTACCGTGAAAACGCTGTCTAGACCACCATCAACCAACTGTTACAATGCCACACGTGAATACTTTCTCGTCTATCTTGGTGCTCTGCTCTATGCTTGCTCTATACACGACCGTCTCTGCCACGCAATGTCCAAGGACAGTCTCTGTCGTTCGCAGTCTACCAGACTTCCGCCATCTCTTGCACCGCTCCTTTCTTCGCATTCATCAGAAGTTGTCGCCCAGGCGCTTGACGAGCTCGGCCTGGGTGGCGCGGTAGACGTCGTCGGGCGGGACGTTGGCGCGGACGCGGACGACGCGGTCCTGCTTCTCGTAGTAGTCGACGACGGGCATGCTGGTCTCGACGAAGGTGCGGAAGCGCTTGCGGATGCTCTCGGCGTTGTCGTCCTCGCGGCCGCTCGTCTTGCCGCGCTCCAGCAGGCGGCGCTCCATCTCCTCCTCGGGGCAGTCGTAGAAGAGGACGAACCGGGCGGGGCAGACGGCCTCCTCGAACTTGACGGCCTGGTCGAACTTGCGGGGGAAGCCGTCGATGAGGAACTTGCCCGTGAGACGAGGAGATGTGGATTTGTTGGCGGCGGCGGCGGCGGTCATGGCGTCCCGCATGGCGTTCTCCAGCAGCGCGATCGTCACCTCCATGGGCACGATCAGCCCGTTCTTGATGTAGTCCTTGATCAGCTCGCCGTACTGGCTGCCGGCGCGGTTCTGCTCGGCGCGCAGCAGGTCGCCGGCCGACAGGTGCGTGAAGCCGTAGGCGGCGACGAGCCGCTCGCACTGGGTGCCCTTGCCGGCGCCCGGCCCGCCCAGCACGAACAGCACCGTCACGTCGTCCGCGGAGAAGACGGGCGACGTGCGGTTCTTGAGGTCGTCGATGGCAGGCATTTTCTTCTTCTGGATCTAATCTGGATCGTTCAGGTCTTTCTAGGTCGGTAGGGCTTGTTGTGTTTTCCTCTCTCTCTTTTATTTCTTCTTTTCTTTTCTTGGAGACTCTCGGTTGGTTATTGATGATCGGTACGAGACGTGATTCCAACCCCTATCTGATGTGCAGATTGTTTATCGTAGGATACGCGGAGAGGAGGGTTGGGACTAGTTTCGATTCGCGAAGCTTAGCGGCGGCGGGGAGCTCTAGGCTAATTAATATCCAAGGAAAACGACGCCGTAATAGCTTAGTCGAGATTACAGAGAAAGCTCTAAGACGAGAAGGTAAGATGAAAAAGGGCTCTTGGTAATAATTAGATCAGATAGGAGAGATATTAATTACTTGTTCGGTTATTTATTTGTTTGGTCAATGCTACACTGCATCAGATATTCCTAATCTGGGTACTGTATGGAAAACGTCCCGCAGTTCGTTAGCCTTATGCAACGTTTTTTTAAGGTGCTGCCCCTAACTTGAGCTGGCCCTACACAGGTCTATATGTATTCATGTTATTCATGCAGGTGGCTTTAAAGCATACCTGTGCAGTACACCTGAATAGTTTCTTGCTTTTTTTATAGATCGGATTCGTCGACTGTGAGCAAGCGGTCCGGCAGCCTGTTGATCCACAGCCGCTGTTAGCCCCAAGCTCCGATCGCCTGAGAGTAACGACAAACATTGAAATGCACGTAGATTTAATTTACAACACGCCCTACCACCTACTACCCTGTTCTTCTTCAATAAAACTACAGCCATGTCACCCAAATCATGAGGCTCTATGAGACCCATGTCATCCGTACCAGCCCTGCCCAACCAGTCTAGCTAGAGTCGGCGATCTCCTCACTACAGAACCACAATTACTATGGCCAAGATGATGTCTTCTAGCTAGCAGGAATCCTTGCCGACAAGATCATCCTTAAGCACTCCTACCAGAATGGTAACAAACGAAGCGCGCTCCTAGCGGCGGACATGTTTCTAACAATAAACGGATATCGGCTTCAGGAAAAACCACTGAGTAAACATAAGATGGATGATGATTTGAAGAGCACCCATGTTGTAATCGCAACGAACACATCGGCCGCCCAAGAACTAGCAGAGTGCTACCGAAGCATCGCAAAGTCCGCCAACTGCGGGATTCTTTCGTCCGACATGTTGAAATAATAGATAGTATAGCGGTTAGTACTTCGATACCCCTCTATACATGGTGCGGTGCTCGTTATATCCATCTATATTTCTTATATTTTATTCTGATGACAATTCCAACCTAGTTGTCTTTGGAATTGATAATAGTATTTAAAAAAAAGTGCCGTTAACAGTTCCGTCAAGTGTTATAGCATGCTAATTACTCGAAAGCTAAAGCAAGGCTGGACTAATATCACTGCTGGTTTGCTGGGCGAGGTGATTTTCAAAAATACCAATACACTCGCGAGATACTTATTAAAATAAATATTAGTGCTCTATAGCAAAAGTGGGAAAACGCGACCGTACGCGATATTATCCAAGCATTATTCCATTGATATACGAATCGTATTGGGTACCTAATATACAGTTCCTCTCTACTCTTTATAAAGACCCACTGACATTTATTCTGATAGGTATCTCGCGAGTGTATCGGTATCATTTAAAATCGCCTCGCTAGGGAAGGTCTTGGGGAAATCTGTCTTCTCCGTGAAATAACCGTCTATCTATCCCTCTATCCCTCTATCTCTGCCACGGTCTACACCGCTGGTTGTTCCAGTAATGACTTATTGCTATTGCACAGAGAAGGAGAAGTTCTATCTATACAGCAGAGGTTTCCTAGCCAGTATATATAGACGCGGGCTGAAGGTCCGTGCCTTTATAACCCTGACTCCCGGAGGGCATTCCGTAGCGTTCCGTGGCAATCTCTCTGTTCGTTATTAGGTCGAAAGGCGTCTCGCAGTTTTCCCTCGCCCTGTTCCTTGATGCCAACGCGATATTACAACCATAAAATGCGTGGTACCGCCGAGCAAGTCGTCACTAAAATGGAAAGCTTTGCCGGCGAAGCTCCATTTTGAATACGCTGTAAATCAAAGTGTTCTACACTTTGATTTAAGTATACAGTGGTCGAGCAATACAGTCGAGACAATTACTTACTTACTCGCGAGGCAGTTTTTTATAAGGGGGAGGGGTAGTTGTATTAATTTCAGCTACATGTGGCACTAAATTGTGGTTGATTCTTTATCGGGCAACTGACTAATAGATAAGGTGCAGACACTTTTTTTAACTAATCAGACAACGAGAAATAGAAAAGGGATTTTGGGGGGTATGATTAAGGGGGGCACCATTATAGGGAAGGGGGGGTATGGAATTTAACATGGAAAGCAAGCTTTCCAACAATACCACACAATATCTTCAAGTCCGCACGTTTGTCAACCAATGATCCCTGGCATGGCTGTTCCATCAGGCGTAGAATTTCATCCACTCGATCCTCTATTGTTTTTTTTTAGTAAACTTACACCCGCTGATATTAAGTACACTTACCTGATAGGGTGTCAAGCTCTCTTCTCGTCCGTGGAAAGTTTGGAATGATCTGATGTGTAATTGGAGAGCGAAGTGGTTGAAGAATGTTATTCATGCCCGATGGCCGACCATTCCATAACCGGGCTGCCGTATTCGCCTCTCTTTGTGACGTTAGCGTGACTACTTGCGAGTCAGACAAGCCATATATCACTTACTGGGTCTCCAGCTTATCCATGCGATTATTGAGCCGCTCAATGTTCTGGTTGATGGCGGCCAAGCTGGCGGCGATCTCAGAGAATTGCTGTCCAATGGCATTGCACATGCCAGAGAAACTTCGTCCAATGTCTGCCATGGCGTCGCAGATAACACCGAAGTCTGGCTGCGGTAGAGGCTGTGGTTGAGCCATGATTTCCGTTGGTAGGTAAGTTGTCGCGAAACAGAACTGCAGCTCTATACCATCACACTATCAAAAGATAGAACGTTGTCAAGTCGGAGACTTGACCGTCTGTAGTTACTTATATAGTTGGAGCCGTAACATAAGTAGTGAATTGATTCGGATGTAAGCGGGCCTCTTGAGCTACGTGTAACGGAAGAGGGAGATTGAAATGACAGCCTCCTGGCCAATCTGTTATACAAACAATGCTTTGCTTGTGTTGCCCTCGTCAGACCCACACATAGTCTCCAAGGAAACTATTGTTCCTTTTCCCAGTCACAAGCAATGAGCCAGCCAACCATTTTATTGGAAAGCTTTACCTTTCCCGAACACGTATTAGCAAGGACAATTGGGTGTTAAGGGAACTTTAAATGGATATCCCTGACCTTAGGAAACCTTTGCTGGGGTGGAAACTCTCGTTTTTTTACTGTCCCGGGGGTGTGATTACCCTGTCGAAGGGGCACACCTACCGTACGTATTTTTGGAGGTAAAATTATTCTGAACACCCTTCATTGATTCGTTCGTTCTATCTAGTAACGGTAAAGCTTTCCATTTTAGCGACAGCTTGCCTGCCTCTACCGGGTCTTATTGGACTCCCGCAGAATACCGCTGTCACGTGCTCCACCAGTGTCACGACCTCTGGATACTGATAGCAACGTAGGGGTAAGTCTTGAATACTTGTTGTCGCACAAGGAGCTCCAACATCTACATCTATAAGCTAGACATCTATATACAAAATGCCCTCTTTGGGCTGTCACTCTGGGGAAGCGGTATGCAGCTGTAAGTATCGCGAGGCTTTGCAAGAGTCCGACAACCAGTATCCTGAGTATTCACATGGCAAGTTGATGTTTATAAATAGGTGATTAAAGGATAAATGTTGGCTTGTGAAATGATAGCATGATGCAAGTCGGAGGGAAATTACTCCGGAATAGCAACCAACTAGCGACACGGATGACAATTAATGTCTACGGTGCAGGTACGAGTTTTGAGCGCTTCATCTTTACATAGATGGGCAAGTTGGAGCGGGAAGCTAGAATAGATATAACTGAGCGGTCAGTCTGGGGTCAAATTAGGTACAGAGGGGCTAGTAGTAATAGATAGTATTTCGATACTCCTTCCATATATGGTGAGGTGCTCGTTATTTCTATCTATATTTTCCACGTTCTATTTTGATGGCAATTCTAACCTAGTAGTACCTACCCAGATCGCTCAAACAACTCTAAACAGAATCAGAACTTAGGAGACATGATCATAATAATAATAATTTTCAGAGGCTTGCCGTCAAAAGTCCCGTCAAGTGTAATAACATGCAAGTTGGCCGAAAGCCAGAGCAAGGCCGAGACTAACATCGCCGCTAGTCTAGTAGAGAAAATCTTGGGGAATATGAACTTAGAAGAATAGCAAAATTTCTACAATACTAATGAAGACCTAGGTATTTCGGAATAGACTATGAGCATAGTGCTTTGACTCATGGGTAACATTTAGTAAGAGATTCTGGGTCAGGTCCGTTTTAATCTACCATATGATGGACGTTTGAATGGCGCTCCCGACTTCTGGATTAACGTATACACATGCTTAGTTCGGTTCGCCAACTCTGATACCGGCCTCTTCAATCAAGGATTGTGACATGCGCTTTCGCTTCGTGGGGTGGTCGGTACCTTGAGTTTAGGCCAACTGTACGCCTCTCGAAGCTATATCTTTGTAGAAGTGAGCACTGTCTTGCGTGTGGCTGCAGGCTTGATGTCAAAGATAGCGCTTCGAGTAGCAAGGTACTGTGTGGTACGTGGATTGGATCGATCAGACTGTTTTTGGAGTTGCGCGACTGTTTGACAAATGTGAAGACAAATTGTCTTCCGTGGTCAAATATAACTGTCTATTTATCTAATAATCAATCAATCCACCCGTCCGTACTCCGTACTCCGCAATTAAGCCAGCGTCTCATAATCTTCCTCCACCCTCTATCCATCAGCACGCTCGAGAGGCGTTTCACAATCTTCATCACTCTCTCTCCAACGCATCCGTAATACCATCGCCATATTACATCCGTGTAAGACCACACATGATATGCAAATGTCGAAGCTTATCATCCGGTGTTCCTTGGATGGGCTGGTCCAGTTGGTTTAGCAGTTCCACAACTCGAAGCACTATCGTTATTAGTATACTTACACTCATTCATATTAAGCAAACTTACCTCCTAGGGTTCTCATGTCTCGTTTCGTTCGTGGAAAGTTTGGAATGATCTGATGTGTAATTGGAGAGCGAAGCGGTTGAAGAATGTCATTCATGCCCGTAAACCTGTTCCACAACCGAGCTGCCGTATTCGCGCGCCTTCTGATGTTAGCGTGACTACATGCGAGCTAAACAGGCGGGATTATTTACTCGGTTTGTATACTGGCCTCCAGGCCGCCCACGCGAGTCTCCAGGTTGGTCATGCGAGTTTCCAGGCCGCCCATGCGGGCATCGAGCCTTCCAAGGTTGGTGTTGATGGCGGCCAAGCTGGCCGCGGTCGCGTCTGCTCCAGCAACCGCCGCGATATTTCCACAGAGCGCGGACTGTTGTCCGATGGAGGTGACCCTGTTGGAGATATCCTGCCCAAGCTCCGTCATATCGTTAGCTATGGCAGCAAAATCCGACTGTGGCAAGGCTGGTCCTTGAGGTTGAGCCATGATTGGTATGTAGTAGATTGACTCGTGAGTAAGCGGGCTTGTTCGGCTATGTGCAATAGGAAGAGTAGAGGAATGAAATGCAGCCTACCGTTGACCATCTTGTTATAAGTACAAGCACAATCCTTGGTTAATGTTGCTAGAGCTAAAATTGGACAGAATGATGGTGTTGAAACATTAACTGAGATAACTGGTTACCAGCCCCACACGCGGTCTCCGAGGGGAGAACATTCACTTTGTTTGCGCTGCAAAATCAAACTAACCACGAGCAATGAGCTGACCAACTAATTTGTCCGACACCGCGGTCAAATGACCTCTTCCCTAAAAAGTGGCAGCATAACATAATGTTTTTAGACTAACTGAAACTCTAGGGAATCAAGTATAACTATCACTCTGAGACCACCTGTATCCCGAGTATTATTCACATAACAAGTATCAGAGTAGTGAATCAACTAACTGGTTGTAGCAACATTCAACGAATGTTAATTGATGTAGTTCGCCACTGACATTGAAACTTGTAACTACATTTATTTCAGTTCGTGACCTGTTGTTGGAGCGAGTGGTTGATGGAGAATAAGATAATTATTATGTTTGGTATATCAGTCAAAACGGACTTCCTGTCAAAGGAGCCTGCCTCGAGTCTATCTTAAAAAAGAGCCACAAGATATATCTAGCTCTAATAATGTTAACAGGAATTTTGGCTCTCTGGCTCGTGTTTGCGTACTGAGACCGTGCCACATAACTAGCGTTTATCTCATGATGCACGCCATGGAATGGCGCGCTAAGATAAACGAATAAGCTGGAGAGGAATTTTTCCAGAATGGTAACCAGCTAGCGGCACATACGTCCATGGCTTCGGTACGAATTTTCAGAGCTTCATCTATGCATGGGTGGGTAAGGAGAGCAGGAAGCTAGAATAGATATAATTGAGCGCTCGGTCTGGGGTCAAATTTAGGTATAGAGGGGCTGGTAGAGGTAGGTCGTTGGAAGGATTACCTGATTTGGCGGTTAGCTCTGTGCTAGGCTGCTATAGCGTCCAATCATTTAACCTCATGTGGACAGACGACAAAAACAACCTCATACACAATAACTTCAAATATCTGTGCATATCCCAGCCGAAGACAAGATCATAGCGAGGCACAAGCCAAAATGACTACGCTCGCAACAGCCGCCACACGTCGTCTGCTCACAACGGCTAGGCCTTCAGCCACGAGGACGAGCGTCAGCGGCTCAGTGACACCGCGGCGGACATACAGCTCACAACCACCGCGAGGCCCCAATGCCACCGTGAAATTCTGGCCGTTTATTCTCGTCATAATCATAGGGACGGGCGCCTTTGCATACGTGAGCAAGTCGAGGGCCGGTCAAGGGTAAGTTTACCTCCTAATCCATTCTATGAGCCAAGTCTCAGAGGTTTTGATACTCATATGGATGGTGTTAGCCGAGCCCCCATTGCACGCAATGAGATTCCCAACAGGTAGAATGCCTCAACCATTGGTTTTGAGGTCGCACTACTTCTGGTCGGTGGCTGTAATGACCCTGTTGTCATTGTCGGGAGGACACGGGCGAAGCATATCTGCTTCACTCGAGCAGAATTGATGTGTCGGAGACATTGCATATCGTGTACCAACACCCGAATATTGTCCGTGTAAATTTAAGTATATCATCGCATACGAATTTCGTTTTAATCAAAGCGGGAGTATCAAGTGGTCTATCTGAGTGATGCAATTGCAACACTCTAAGTAGGCAGCGGGCGCGTGTGTAAGTGTGATAAAGCTCGTTATGTTTTCACCGTTCTTTTTACGTCATAGGGGTTGAGTAAACCCCTATGTATAGCTTTATATATTGCTTGAAGTTCACGATCCTTGGTCACTCTGTAATCCCCTTCGGATGCTTTGGTTCCGGCCTGCAGGCACCTGGCAGATTAAGATATTGAGACTGCCTGTCGGTAAAGTCGTTGGTATCACAGAGCAGGGTGCAATGCCTGAATGTATAAATGACAATCGGGAACATACGTTAACTGGCCTTCGCAATTTTGGCTTGATTGGGGTTTCTCTGCTCCTAAGGCCACTCGTGTGGCTCCATATAAGATAACACCATTTCTGGGAACAAGTAATCATCTGCGCCGTCTTTGAGTCATGTTCGAACACTCTCAACTGAATGAATGAAACTCGCAAAATGAGCGTAGTATCGGACGACTCGGAGACGCAGAACGCACGTGCACGGCCACAAGCATACGCATACCACAATTTAGGTTCTCTGCCAGTTCGAACACGACTCGGAGACAAGCGGGCTTGACGCAGCCTGCAACAAAGCACACAGAAAAAGAAAGATTTGGGAAGTCGCTCAAAGTTGAGTTCAATCTGGAGTTTGTTTTTTCTTTATTCGAAGATATAGCAGAGGGCTGCTATGTTTGATTTATAATATTTACACTTAAGTAGAACAGAAGAATATGTAATATGAGGGCCTGGCTCACAAACTTGGTAGGGCCATAAAGCCACAGTGGTATCTCTTTCCCATCCCAATGGATTAATCCCAAAAATGACTCCGTCAAAACGCCGCGCGCAAAGTCTCGCACAGATAGGCTCTCGCGTGGGTATATTACCGCGAGAAAAAAAACACAAGTCGCTCCACAAACCCCCTCCCCATCATACAGCACGTATGCAAGGCCGTAGCTGTACAAAATAAATTCATCTCTCTTCATTACGTCACTCATGTCGTCCTCTCTCGTTCACTTCACAGCGTCCCAGTCATCTATGAATATCTGAAACTCGTCTGTGCCGGGGGCGGGCTCTTCATGACAGCGTCCGCGTAGGCGCCAGGAATTGGTACAGCGTCGTACTGCTGTTCGCCGGGCGCCGCGGCGGTGAAGCTATTCTCGGGAGGAGACGTGCTTGTGGGGGTGGTGAGGAAAGCGCCTTGCGCAACCTTTGGGGTGGCCGAGCGAGCTTTGGTAGGAGGCGCTTGTAGCTTGAAGGTGTTCTCGGGGGGCTTGGGAGTATAAGCCAGGCTGGCCTTGCTGGCGAAGGAAGACGACGGCTCGGCAACTGGGGCCGCTGGAGTGAAGCTCGGTGCCTGGGTAACCTCGGAGAGAGAGTTGTACGTTGACGGGGGGAATCGTGGCGACATTGCGTATTGCGAGAAAGAGGGCGACTTGGGGCCGAAGCCGGGGGTGTTGGGGGCCGATTGCGAGCGTAGCTGGGCGAGGTACAAGTCTGAGCGGGCACGGTCTCGCATGTCCATCGACTTGGTCAGCTTGCGCTTCGTGATGTATCGGTAGAAGACGATGCTGTAGAGTGTGATCGTGAAGACATCAAGGACGATCTCAATCAGAGCGCAAATCAGAGACCAGTTCTGTTGTTGAAAGGATAGTCAGCAATCGCAGTCAAGATTTCTAGTAGACTTATATAAGGCAGAATGTAAACTCACCTGAAGTCGGCAGACAAGAGCGTAGTCAATCTTCTGCGAGAAGACCTCGGATCGCTTGTTATCGACGCAAGCCCATCCCCACATGTCCTTGTTGTTGCTGTTGTCGCGAGAGAACTGCAAGATACCGGCGGCGGCAGCCCACAGGACCGACGAAGCAATAAACCAGCCGACCGCGAACAGCGTGTAGTAAACGCCGACTTTTTCCGCTCGGTGATGGCCGCCTCTGAGATAGCCGAAGAAGATGAGAATGCAAAGGAGCAGATTCACGCCCGAGACCGAAAGGACAAGGACCTGAGGCCATAGTTTCGTGTTTTCTGCCCAGGCCGGCAGGCCGCTCTGCGCCGCAAGATGATTTGTCGTGCGGAAGATGTTGAAGGAAACCGCAAGTAGGGAAATGATGATCAAACTGCAGCTGAAGCTGATACCACGCAAAGCGAACTTGGCCAGTCTGACCCTGTACTTCAGACCCTACGACGAGATTTAGTAAGACAAGATAGCTACAACTTTTCGGTGCTCATCACTCACCACATCCTTCTTTTGCGCCGCCTCGGTGTCCTTTTCTCTTGATTCGAGGATATCCTCTTCTCTGAACGTTGGGCTTAGAGGATTCTCGAATCTCCTTCCCGGGGTGCCGGGAATTCTCATGGCACTTTTTAAGGGCG
This sequence comes from Xylaria scruposa, assembly GCA_022385635.1. Classification (NCBI taxonomy): domain Eukaryota; kingdom Fungi; phylum Ascomycota; class Sordariomycetes; order Xylariales; family Xylariaceae; genus Xylaria; species Xylaria scruposa. The sequence goes on from MU280217.1 coordinate 295,583, forward strand.
ATTTCGGTGTCATGGGCATATTGACTGTTTGTACCTTGGTATCATCATTGATGTATCCGAAGCCTACATCGGCTGGCTGAGCTTGTATGACATGTGATCTCTCGTCCCGACCACCAAATGGGTTGGTCGTCTGTGGCTCTATGGGAGAATATACTGTAGTCGCCTCTGCGAAGCGGGGAGTCCTTGGTGGCTTCAGTGAGGATGTGGTGGTAAATGATCCATCTGTTGACGACGACCGTGACGGTGTCAAGTTGAGGGCGGCAGGGCGCTTCTTCTCCTCTTGTGACGCCATTGTAGCGTTGTGAATAGACTGTTAGGGGAAAAAAGAACGACGCTCGTCCCTGCGAGTCGGCTATTCTATGTAATACTATATGGCAAGGAGTGCTTCGGGAACCAAGTCTATTGATGATATGTGGTTCGAGAATAGGGATGAAGCAATCTTGACAAGAAGGAAAAAGAATATGGAGACCAGCTATCGAGGAAGTAAGTCCTCGAGGCCGGACAGGCGAGGGAGGTATAGGTTTTGAATAAGCGCCCTCGGGTGTTCTGGGAGCTCATTCGATCCTCTAAAGCTTCCGCAGAGACAGGTCAGTGGGGATAGCAGAACGTGCAGCATGCAATGGGATCGCTCACGGTGGGTCAGGGTTCTCGTGGTCTGTCCCAATGGATGCTTCTGATAGGGCGGTTAGAAAGATTTCCAATCTCGAACGAGCGAGTTCTGGCGTAGGCTAGACGCCGTAGGTGACGGGACGATGCTTCACAGTAGCTCAGATCGGCGGCACATTCAAACCTCTACGGCTTCATAGCTCTACAGATTCTGGAACGGGCTGGGGATTCGCAAGAAAACGGAGAGGGCAAAGGTAAGAGAGACACCGTATCTGGTGAGCGAGAGGGGACTGGACAGTAACTATCACAGAGCATGCATGGCCATTTGGACCCCGACGCCGAGAATGATACCAGGCCTGTACGAATCGTACTCAGCCAGATTTAGGTGACATTCGCCATCTCTGGGTGTACTTCACCGTCGAATTGCGTGTTACCGCCCCCATCGTTGGAACCGAGCCCAGCCAATTCCATAGGGCGGTTTTCCTGATGAGGTTGCGGACGACGACCGACATTGGCTCGAATGGGGTCGCATGGCTCGAGGGCGACAGGGAATGGCAGCAGGGGCAGCCCTCTGGGCATCGAGCGGAGAGTTGGAGAAAAGACGGTGATTGGACAAATAGCTTGCAGGGGAGCAGCCGGCGGCGCGAGCAGAGCGCTTCGCAGGGACACTAGGAGACCCTTGTCGACGATCTCCGCATCTCATAGGCGGAAGGCTCCCGTGTGCTGCAAGCAAGAGCACGAGCATCGACCAATCAGACCGCCCCCAGAGGTGATGTCGCCAACCACCTGCATCGATCAGCTTTGTTGGCCTGGGCGGTAAAGTAGCTTATTGGGAATACCCAGGCTCAAAGACAAACCAATGGCAGGTCCCAGCCTTTCTCATCTCCGTTCTTGCATCCAAAATCCCGCACAGAGGCACCATCTAGGTCGTCGCCAACGCTTTTTGTTATACTTAAGTATGTCTCCTGGACTAGACCAGGTCTTCGATGAAGTCTGAAGAGGTGTGCTACAGCTTAGATAGTTGGTCGCATTGATGCCGACTCTCAGGTTTCGTTTGATCGCGCCGCGGAATTGAGCATACTACCGACAGGGGATGATGCTATCCTCATATAAGATAGTGTACACTAAGACGTAGTCAATGCGGCCCGATCGTTCTAGCTGTCGTCCGCATGTCGCCCGACCAGCATCTTGGACGATACCACCCCAATATACGAAATAAGTAAGTAAGTAGCAGACCAAATCTGCCTGCATATCTTCCCGCCGCTATAGCCATATTGGGAGGCCTGGAATGCGTGCGCACACCAAGGCTCGAGCTCTTCGACAACCGATGCACACATACCTACTCGCGATCATACACACCACGAGGCTAATTTTAGACTAAACACACAAGACTCAGCAGCCAGTGAGACGATGACGACTAGTGGTTGTTAGACTATAATAACTGTATAAGGCTACCGTGCGGTAGTTCCCGGAATTTTGTACGTGATCACCAAAGACTTTGTCTCTTGCCTCTCGAAGCGATGTAACCGATGAGCGTCAGGCCAGGGAGCCTCATTAGCATCCTAAGGCTGGAAATATATCTAATTATGCGCATTTTCATGTAGGTATAAGGAGTCCATTCGTAGTCCCCGAAAAACTCCAGCCTTATCTCACGTTGCTGATACTATCGTGGAGGGTATAGATATGACTTGGTATCGCCCAGGATATCATCATCAGCTTCTTTGCTGACTGCATCGACGAACGGGTTTGCTTCTTTCATTTACACGAAACGTTCTACGAACATCTTTGACGTAGGACGATTGATGACCTCCCCCCGCGATATTCTGCTTATCTCCCTCCATCTCGGAGTTTCACACACAGTTTTCTATACTCAGTCATCTCTGATTCATGGGACAAACCGGCGAGCTGAACAGAATGCCGCCTATCATTGATGTTTCCAGTACACCCCTCGTTCGTGTTCTATTCTTAAACATCGTCCTCGCTCAACTTCAAGGCTTCTAGAATTCTCAGTTTCTCCCCAGCAGATTAGCACATTGAAATGAGCCGCGGTAAGCCATCAATTACAAGAAATATCATCCTCAACGAACACTAGCGGAATGTCTGATGCGTCAGATTACCTATTGGTCGTGGCAGGTAGTGTGGAAGCGATGAGTACCTCCCTCATTTGTTTCGCAAGTCTTCTATTATTCAAGTATCTACGAGCCCAACACAAAGACTCTAGGGCTAGTAGCGCAAATCTCCCAGATCTAGAACTTTCAGACTCGGCTAACGGACACTCCTAGACTAACCAGCCCATCTTGTACTATGATCTCAGAAGTCTACTACCTAGTGACTTGTCATACAAGAGGTCACATTACACAGTCGAGATGCAACATGAACGAAGACGCGTAGACTTGAATCAGGCATTCTCAATTGGTGCATAATCAATAGTTATGTAGCACATGTCCTTCATGTTTCTGCAACCAAAAAAGTGAATGCATACGGAAATGTTCAATCGGTACCTACTTCGATCCTTCAGTGCTAAGGTTATCACCACGTCATTAAAGGGGCAACGTCTACGACTACTCTGGATAGTAGATGAACAAATACCAGTTTAAATTGACTCTCATGTCTAATAACAGAATATATGCCTAAATATTCATGTCGAGGTAACATCTATAACTATATACTCAAGTCTTATGTTCTATTAGAAGCGTTTGTTGAATTATCTCAGGAATTGAGGAAAACGAACCTACCGATTACGAGTCGGCCGCGAAACTGGTTTAGAACTTGAAATCTGACGTAACTTTACATAATGGCCTCGTGGCCCAATGGCAAGGCGTCTGACTACGAGAAATTCAGCATTCTGTTGGATTTTCATTGCAATCAGGAGATTCTGGGTTCGACCCCCAGCGAGGTCAATCTGATACTTTTTGGATTTCCCACTTGTGACGGAGGCTTACAGGGGCTTAGTAAAGCTTTTTTTTTTTCCGTGTTCTAGGGGATCCTTCCTATTTACAATAGGTGATCACGTGAGCAGAATCTTCTCCGTGACACCCCTCTTATTCCGGAACTTTTTTTTTCATTTTTTTCATTGCCATGTTCAAACATAACATTCGGCCTGGCCGTGAGATAGGCCCATCACACGGCGGATCATGTTTAGTAATTCGGGGACTCTGAAGAGTGTTGTTGACCAAGCTCTATCTTGGCCGATACTTACTAGTGGTCATACGCACGTCAGTTCGTAGAAATAAAACACCAATGGATTAAACAACATATAAACCACCAAGAATGTGAGAGGAACGGGAGAGGGATAGCTGAATAATGGGGCCTTCGTATGTAAATTTAGGCATTATACTATCATTAGATTATAGTTGGTTAGGGGGTATCCTTCATCATTTCCTCGTTTTTCGCGCGTGCTTCACCAGGTTTTCTATGACACCCTCAAACGCTTCCCTGTCGCCGATTTTCTCGTCTGTGCGTTTCTTCCAGAACTCGTGCACCTCGTTTGCCAAGACTTCCATCTCCTTCAGCTTCTTCACGTGCCGCTGAAGTTCGATATCGGTCATTCCTCTCATGGCCTCTTCCGTCGTGGCACACAGCTGTTTCGCCGCGACCAGATCGAATTCCGGGCCTTGAGGCGGGGCTTTTCGCTTTTTTGAGCGAGATCTGGGTTTCTCCTTACCCTGGGAGTCCACTGAGACGGACGATCCGTTGGTGTCTGATTTTCGTAGTCGAGACACAGACCGCGAGTCCGTAGATGTACGCAGTGAGCCATTTGACGTGACCCGGTGCAGGGACGGGAGAATTAGTTTCTTCTGCTTGGACGCAGGCAGGATCTCGTCTAAGTCTACAGGGACGCCTAGCGATACTAAAAAGAGTCTCCTGATGCGGGAACGGATCCAGTCGGGAGGCTGAAGAGGAGGTGGCGCCGCTAGTTGTGACCATAACGATGCGCTCCTTGGGTTGAAGAATATGGGATTCTCGTTTGGAGGTGAGGAAAGAGGAGGGATATCGAGCACGTCAGGTGGATACAATGCATCCAAGTAAGGCTCAGAGGCGGTCAAGATATCTTCAGAGTCTAGCCCGTCGAGATCTAATATTGGCTTCGAGCACACAGTAGTCAGCATAATTGTGATAAGGCTACCTAAGGAGGGTACTAAACACACAAAGGAAGGTATAGAGACTTGTGGCCGGCTTGTCATCGGTTGAGCAGTGGAAGAAGGTTCCTCGGCCTGCTGGAAGCCATCATCAAAATCGCCAAAATCCGCATCTTCATCGCCCTCTTCGAACTCGTCAAAGTCGTCGCCAAAATCGTCATCATTGTCATTCGTCTCCTCATCGCGAAGGCTCGCGATTGATCTGGCTGCCGAAGACTTCCTCCGTCTGTGTGTCGTCGACGGGGACTTCAGTGCTTGGTTTACAGCCGTGTCATCTACGAAGGCACGGTCAATGGCAGTGTGGATTTCAAGAGGACTTGGCTGTCGTACCGGTGTCTTGTGTATTGACGTCTAGTGGAGCAGCAAAAGGGTTGGCCTCGCTGGTGCCGTCGGGCTTTCGAATGATGTCTGGCGTGGCGTCTGCCTGATGCAGGTGTTCGTGATAGTCGTGGGTCGAAGAACCGGGGACATCGTCCGTCTCGTCGACCACCGTCTTGGGAATCGTAATGTTTCCCGGCGCGATGGCCTGCCTGGATGTAGGCGGAGACTGCTCGTCCCGCACAATGGCTATCTCATCTGGCGAGGCGTCCTCCGTCCTCTTCTTGTACGCCTCTGTGCCCGGGACTTCCCCATACGAGGGCTCGTCGTCTACTTTCTCGACCCGAGTCCTGGGGATGGGGGAAATAGCCCTCGCGCTCTTCCCAGGAGACGACTGGGCATCGGAATAGTGCTCATCCGAATCAGAGGCCTCTGCAGCAGCACAAGTCAGATCTCGAGCGCCGTGGAAGGAAGGTATCGGGCAGGGACATATGTGTGAACTCACCCAACTCGCGCGCACCAGGATCCTCAGTCCCTGTCCTCTCGGGCGCCTCGAGACTGGAAGAGGACCTACGCTCTCTAGACATGTCGGGGGTTCGTAGCGTAGGAAATACTAGACCCGACGCGGCAAACTGGCGAGGAAGAATCGACCAGTGCTCGGGATGCAGAAGGCTGTTGGGTTCGAGACAGAGGCTCGAGGGTGCCGCCGCACGAAAGTTGAGGGGTAAGTAGGATGGCTGCTCGGCTAGCAGTAGGGAGCAAATGCAGTGTCGAGTAGAAGCAGCAGCCAATCGATACAAGGTAGATGGCGTGGCTTCTAGAGAGACGAGAGAGAGAGAGAGAGAGAGAGAGAGAGAGAGAGAGAGAGAGAGTTATCAGGGGCTGAGGTTGGTTGGTCGAAGCCTTTGGCTGGTGGTTGTGTGCACAGAGAAGGCTAAATCAATAGAACCCCGGTTGGTAAATCATCTGCTCTGTTGAGGTTGCGGGTGGATGGCTCAAGGATCGGGACTGTAGTTGGAGGATCGGAGACATCGAACCTTTGTCGGATGATGAAGCTGCAGCACACTCAGACGACCATCAGAGGAGAGGTACGGACCGTATAACTGCCTCTTAGTTGGTTTGTTCACTTGATGGGATCGATCGATTATCTGCTACCCTAAAACACAAGCGGCAGTCTAGACCGCTTGGGCTTGCAATGGACATACCTAAGACTTATGTAAAACCACCTGGGCATGGTGTGGCTTGGGTGAGTGAGTTGCAGCCTGTGGCTCAAGCTCCGGGCTCTGCACCAGTTGTCTGCCACCTGGCTCCCTTTGGCCTTCCATAGAACTGGCGAGCTGGTACTCGGCGCGTATCGTCCCCAGCTAGGTAGCTAATAAGCTTGTCGCGAAACGTTTGGCTGTTGCAGCAGTAGATATTTTTCTTAGATTCTGGGCCAACCAAGAAGCCCTCATCGCACCGTCACTCACCACCGCAAAACGTCCTTGTTCCTTTTCGGTGTCTCTATCTACGCAGCAAGCAAGACCGACGACGACCTAAGCCAATCCTCGTGGATTAGCGACTTGGGGCATGTGGACGAGTGGCCCGCTGATTGAACTATCCCATTCCACATTCGCCAGCGTTCCTGCCTCCCGAGTCCGAGCCGACGGTACTCCCACGACGGCAAGAATCACACAATGTCCCTCTTCGGCAACCCGAGCTCTTCTGGGGCCAGCAGTAATAATGCGACTACCTCGAGTGCGTCAGCCGGCGGCGGGTTGTTTGGGTCGAAAACACCTACGACAACATCAGCCGGTGGATTGTTTGGATCGTCGACAACGCCCGCGACGACATCAGCCGGTGGGTTGTTTGGGTCGTCATTAACGCCAGCAGCAAAGCCGTCGACAACGCCCGCGACGACGGGCGGGCTTTTCGGGGAGCAATCTAAGAGCAGCACTCCCTCTTTCTCCTTTGGAAACGCAGCCAGCGGAGGCAACAGTGCTGCTGCGGCTGCTTCTTCAGGCACCTCAGGCAGCAGTTTATTTGGAACCCCAGCGAAACCAGGCGAGCAGAAGTCGCTCTTCGGTGCCACAAGCAGCGGTACCGCCTCTAGCTCAACTACACCAGCCGTGGGTGGAGGGACTGGTGGCAGTCTCTTTCAGGCAACACCCGCAAAACCCTTGTTCGCTCTCAATTCTACAACACCGGCGGGTGCACCTCCGGCAAACAACACTTCTAAGCCATCTGGTGGCTTGGGGCTTTTTGCTAATAAACCCAGCACTACCACCACCCCGAGCGGCTCATCCTTGTTCCCCTCTGCTCAGCAGGGTGAGACAAAGGGTCCCAGCTCTGCGACAGCCCAGCCGACTAGTTTAGCGAGCAGCACCAATGCTACCACCCAGAGCAGTTCATCCCTGTTCCCCTCTGCCCAGCAGACCAAGACAAAGGAAAATCAACCTCTCAGCTTGTTTGGCAACCAGGCTAGCAGCTTACAGCCGAAACCTGCGACAACCCAACCAACAAGTTCGACAACGCCTGCAACATTAGGTGGTGGGTTGTTTGGGTCATCAACAACGCCCGCCGCATCAGGCAGTGAGCTGCCAAAATCGTCAACGACACCCGCGACAATAGGTGGTGGTCTGTTCAAGTCGTCAGCGACGCCTGCAGCTGGGTCGTCGACAATACCCGCGACATCAAGCGGTGGGGGGTTGTTCGGATCGTCAACAACGCCCGCAGTGTCAAGCAGTGAATCGTCAAAGCCATCGTCGACAACGCCTGCGACGTCAGCAGGTGGTTTGTTTGGGTCATCGACAGCGCCTGCGACATCAGGTGGACTTACCGGCCAACAACCAAAAGGTGGATCGTCAACGACGCCAACGGCATCAGGCGGGCTTTTCGGTGAACAAGCGAAAAGCACTCCTGCGAAGAGCACTCCTGCCTTCCCCCTTGGAAACGCAGCTAGCGGAGGCAACAGTGCCGTGGGTGCATCGACGAGTGGCCCGACATCCTCCATGGCGCGCCTGAAGAATAAGACCATGGACGAGATCCTGAACCGCTGGGCGACGGATCTGTCCAAATACCAGAAGGAATTCAAGGAGCAGGCCTCTCAGGTCGCAGCCTGGGATCGATTACTGGTTGAGAATGGCGACAAGATCCAAAAGTTATATCTCAACACGTTCGAGGCGGAGAAGGCCAGCCGCGAAGTCGAGCGGCACCTCGTTACCGTGGAGAGCCAGCAGGAAGAGTTAGAGTCTTGGCTGGACAAGTACGAGGTCGAAGTGGACGCTCTGTTCTCTAAGCAAATCGGTCCCGGCGAGCAGCTCGTCGGTCCTGATCAAGAGCGCGAGCGAACATACAAGTTGGCCGAAAAGATCACGGAGCGTCTGGACGAGATGGGCCGGGATCTGACCAAGATGATCAAGGACATCAACGACATCTCGGGGGCCGTCAGCAAGGGTAGCAAGTCTGACGATCCGGTACGTCTCTTTCACATCGTCCGTATTCTCTTGACACGCTTATACTAATAATAGGTGCTCTAGCTGAGTCAGATCGTGCGTGTCCTCAATGGACACCTTACACAGCTTCAGTGGATTGATACGCACGCCGCGGCACTACAAGCCAAGGTAACGGCTGCGCAGAAGTCGAGCAGTCAAATCGGCAGCCAATACGGGGGTGCTGAACAGGATAACGTGGACAGCTTCTACCGGTCTTACATGGGACGCAGGTGATGCCACCTGAGTTGGGTAACAAGCATCGTGTCTGCCGAGAGGCGCATGACAAGTGCGATGTGGAATGGAGGAATTCACGGAACGACCTAAGAATCAGTTGATAACATGATAGCAATGAAAAGCCATGGTGGCATGTAATTAGAGGCGAGAGGCGCTTTGCTCATTCGAGAATTCGGATTACAGTCCACAGGACATGTGGAAATTGTTATGTATGTACACTATGCGCAATAACCGAAGAGATGAGTGATTGAAGAGATGGCATTGATTTTTTCAACCGCGACCCGGTAGTTCATAACTTGATCCCACGTCAACTAGTCATCTGGGTGATCCATTTTTGGTCGATAGGATATCTAGTTGTGCTCGCCGCCCTGCTCCCTAGTCAATTCGTCACTGTAGGAAAGAAACTGATTAGCATGAATCCTTCACGGACGGAAAGAATTGAAGCAAATCTGCTGCGAGGAGCCACATCGAGGCTGAACAAGATGCCCAGAAGATGCCAGAACGAGCCGTGGTAAGGGGGAACGGATGACTCACATGTGGTCGGACAGCTTCTTGAGGTGATCCTGCTGCTCGTTGATCTTCTTGCGGAGCTCGAGGAGCTTCTCCTTCTCACGCTGGCGGATGGCGTAGTCCTCGCTGGCCCTCTCCCTGCGCTGGAAGGCGTCTCTGTCGTACGATTAGACGAGTCAGCTTCTCCGATACATCTGCAACGCTATCGAGTAAAGACAAAGAAAGGAAACGGATATCGAAGTGCTTTTTGCGTCCTTAGAGGCATAGTTCTATTGGCAATTGTCTTTTCGCTCTGAAGAAGAAGAAGAAGAAGAAGACGATCGCAACCTTTTATCCCTCTTCGGCAGGTTGCTCTCAACTGTGCAGCAGTTGGACGACGAGACCCCGTTTTTTGTTTTTTTTGAGGGATTTGATGGAGGAGGCTCGTAGAGATGAAAAAACGTACCCCTGGCCACCCGTCTTGGGGGGAGCGCCGGTATCACCGGCGGCCATGGCTCGAATGGTGGTTGAGAAGGCTCGGGAAGAGACGCCGCGAGAGGGGATCTTGGTGAGTGTCTGGCGGAACATGTTTGAGTCTAGAATGAGGGAGAGAGATTTTTTGTTAGCCAGGCCGTCTTTTACCAGCCAGCGCGTTTCGCAGAGGGATTGAGTCGTTTAGTGAAATGGCGTCGTAGGTATGATCAGATGATATGGCCGCTTGGTTCTATAGTAGAATATAGAGGCCAATTGAGATCGGGGCAGAGATGCCGTAGTGTAGTGTCTTTGTGAGGCCAAGGTCTATGGCAGGGGCATAACATAACATACCGTGGTGGTGGTGCGAGGTTTGTCGGATTGAGGTTTGGACGTGTGGTGTCGAATGACGCAGCTTGTTAGTCTACCTAGTTGCAAGATTGAGGTAGCAGTTGGTCGAAACAGCTGATTGATTGGCCTGAGGTCGGGTTAAGGCGGAGCGGAGCTCTGGGAAGCTCAGGCCATTTTCTTGGTGCCTCGGGCGGAATCGTGGCCCGGCCCTGCCCGTGTGTGCGATCAGCTAGAAACTGATGCTATCTCTTCTCCGCCGACTGCCCGTTCATCTTTCCAGGCATTCATAATCTGGTGAATTATAGCTTTTTGCGTAGTCGCGCGTAGTTTTTATTTTATTTTATAAAGATTTATTGTTGGATTGTCATACGGACTATTCGCGTCTTCAACTAACTAACTATCCGTATTTATTCTCATTATTCTTCGATCCTACGGAGTAGCTCACGATATCAGCAATACGGACGCAAGTAGAAGGCTATATACTATTTGAGCATCTTCCTAGTCCTAATTGTCCTAGTGATACAATGGTCGGATCTATGACAGGGCGGGAATCGTGTGACAAATGACGAAGGAACGCATAAGAAGCACGCTCAGGCAAAATGACCTGGGCTTGTGGAGAAAACTACAAGTATAAGTGCATTGATTTCATTTTGTTACATACAGTTGGTAGTAAGACGGGCATATAGATCTCTATGAACGATCTGAAATAGTAGTTATGTGCATTGGTATATATATGTAGTATATGCATTGGTATACATATGTCTGACCCGTGTTTGATGCTTTCCACAAAAGTTAGATCGAGCTATGTTTGAGATATTCCCTTATCTCGACTCGAGTGCCGTGTTACAGATGGATCGCCAGCTACCAACAACAGCTGACGTAGAGCCAAGTGTCGATGTCATTCATCCATGCACTAAATGTCTAAGGTCGTGCCAAAAGGTACATGCTCGGCGGTGGCCTTAAATCAATCACATTTTTTCCGACCTATTGATTGGTCCTCTTCATTGCCGATCCAACTTCGCCTTAGCATCGTGGAATAGGTAGACACTTTTGCATCATTAAACCCTTATGGGCCTTTGTAGACCACGAAGTGGAAGGCAACTTGGTGATAATACCACATAGGTAGGTTGTCGGCTGGGTTGTAGGCAGCAAGAGAAGTAACCGAAAAACAAAGCATAAGTGGTCACCTGGAGCAAGCAACTAGGTATAACGCATCAAAATCATGCAAGGCAGCATGGATAATATAAGATACAAGATCATGTTGTATGAAGGAACTACATGCAAAAGTCCACCGAAATCGCAAGACTGCTGGCAGGTAAGCTAACAACAGGACGGACTTCTAGTCATTATTCAGACAAGTGAGAATAGGTAGGTCCAGGGGTGAAGCCAGTAAAGGAGGGAATGCAAGGCTTTTTACAGCCTTAGAAGTCGTGGCAACAACAACGACAACAGCAACAACAACAAAGCACGTAGGGTAAGGATCAAGTTTACTATAATCCAATGTACTCCTCCCCGCTCACTAAGTACTGACTCAAGATAAGTACCTCTATTCTCCTCGAAGACTCGGCAACTAATAAGTACTGCCAGCTATAAAGACACTTATGTTAGTATGTGTCGGTACCCCTGGAAGTTATTGGCCTAGACTGAGCTGCCTTAGGTGCCTACTGTACCTCTATCCGCCATTTTCCACAGCTGCAGCACTAAGTACGGCATTGCACATTGCACAGCCCCTCTACCCAGGTGCCAGAGCACCAGGACAAGTACAGCAGGCGGCGGGCAAGCCTGCACCACAACAATGCAAGACCTCATTCACCTTCCAGGGCGGCCCTGTCCAATTCCCTCTCTTCCCCTTCCCCTTCCTCAATCTTTTGCGCTTCCTTGATTCTTTCTTGTGCATCACATCTGCGCAGGGCTCTCTCCTGTTACGTCAAAGTTTCTCTTACACCTAACAACAACGACAACAACCACCAACTACTACTCGCATCTATACATTACTCAAGGTACGTGCTTCCAAATTCTATCTCGTCCTGCCCACCCACCTTTTACCCTACCTACATACCTACCGCCGTAACACCCCCCGCCCTTCGCTCTCCCCCTTCCCTGCTCTGGCTCGGCCTGCAGCCCAGAATTTCCCAAACTCTCCCGCCTGGCTGCACCTGTCGTCATCGCCCACGCCCACTTCGCCCACTTCCACGCCCGCATCTCGACCGCCTCGTCTGTTCCGCCGTTACAACTTGTCACCACCTCGGACAACGTTCTGAGAAAACCGCCATCTCAAACTCCCAACTGCTCTTTGCTCGCCATCATCACCCCCAGTCACCCACCTACTGTGCGACAGGCCTCTTGATACCGATTCTTCACGTCCTTGTTAACGCGTAGTTCACCTCTAGTGGTAGGCGCAAACCCCACTCATTGCGGGGGCTTCATCTCTTGTTGTTCACATGGTGATCTGAATTTCCAGATCCCTCGAACCCCCCTTTGTATCCTTTTCAGAAACAACAGAGCGTGTTCTTCTTATTGTCGTGATTCCACCCTAGAATTGTGCCTAGGTCCCGTAATCGCGTCTGGATTTGATCACGCCCTTCATACCTCCACATCATCACGGCCCGCGCGCTCTCTTGTTTTGGGCCTCCCTTTCTCACCTCCACCGCATCTTTGTTCCCAAAACTGCCTGGTTGTGAGGCTTCCTCCATCTGCTAACATCGTTTTTTTCTCAACTTGACAGTCTCGATTACACCACGTATACCACGCCGACAAGATGGGTCACGAGGATGCTGTGTATCTCGCCAAGCTGGCCGAGCAGGCCGAGCGCTATGAGGGTATGTTATCAGAACGGTTATACCCCCTGGGTCCTCCGAAGACAACGCAGCTGATTGTTCTTTGCCAGAAATGGTCGAGAACATGAAGATCATCGCCTCCGAAGACCGTGATCTTACCGTCGAGGAACGCAACCTCCTTTCTGTTGCCTACAAGAACGTGATCGGTGCTCGCCGTGCTTCTTGGAGAATTGTCACCTCCATCGAGCAAAAGGAAGAGTCTAAGGGCAACTCGTCCCAGGTTGGCTTGATCAAAGAGTACCGCCAGAAGATCGAGGCCGAGCTCGCCAAGATCTGCGATGACATTCTGGATGTCCTCGACAAGCACCTCATCCCGTCTGCCAAGTCCGGCGAGTCTAAGGTCTTCTACCACAAGATGTGCGTTGTCTCCTAGTTTCTAGCACTTCCAAATTTGTTATGGCATGTTTCTTTTTTTTCTTTCTTTCTTTCGGTGTTGTCCGTTTCGATCTGACATGACGATTAACCATTTGGTGTGTAGGAAGGGCGACTACCATCGCTACCTCGCCGAGTTTGCCGTCGGTGACCGACGCAAGGAGTCCGCGGACAAGTCTCTCGAGGCTTACAAGGCTGCCACCGAGGTCGCTCAGACCGAGCTACCTCCCACGCACCCCATCCGCCTGGGTCTCGCCCTCAACTTCTCCGTGTTCTACTACGAAATTCTGAACGCTCCCGACCAAGCCTGCCATCTCGCGAAGCAGGCATTTGACGATGCCATCGCTGGTATGTCGTGATATCTAATCCATCGCGCAGCTTAGCGGTTACCCAATACTGATCTTGATTCGTTAGAACTCGATACCCTGAGCGAGGAAAGCTACAAGGACTCGACCCTCATCATGCAGCTGCTACGTGACAACCTGGTATGCCTCTAAAACACTCATGCGTTTGTTTGCGTGATGGACTTGCTGACGGTGACATGTGTAGACCCTCTGGACTTCTTCTGAGGCCGAGCCCCCCGCAGAAACTGCCGCGGCTCCCCAAGAGGCCGAGAAGCCAGCTGACGCCCCTGCTGAGGAGCCCAAGGCTGCCGAGTAAATTTTTCACCTACCGTACAACTCTGGCGATCTAAAGGGGTTGGTTGTGGACCTGGGTGGATTCTGGTGTCACGGAGTGTTTGCTTGTGAACTCGATCAGTTTTCGGCATGTTTTTCGCGTGTGGAAGTACACAGAGACAAAGACTTTGGAAGGATCTCCTTTCTTACAGGCAACGGGCTAAAGAGCTTTGGAAGGCTTTCCTTGCCGTATGCTTGCCTTTTAGACTCTAATACAGACTCATCTGGACAATAAAAAATTGTATCCCGTGCCCAGATTCCTGTTTGAGACGAACATGGATAGCGATGCAAGTCGAAAAAGTTGCTCTTCTTTTGTACTAAGCATTGCGACTGCGCCAAGCTGCATTCATCCATTGTATAGGATATCCTAGTTTTTTTACATCTCGGGGTCGCCAAATTCTCGGCTTCAGATTGGCCTAACCTTAGATAATAACGTATGTGCAATTACATAGTTGAGGCTCGGCATGCATCATCTTCGCTGCCAAGAGTGTTCATCCCTTGCGAGAATGAAGCAGTAGCTCAATGGTAGACTCAGAAAACACGCGTTGGCTTAAAGCTAGATATATGTGCAACTTAGTCTAGAATTCGAACATACTTACCATACAATATGAACCGTGTTACAAGGACAAACCTCTTTGTTTGGCAATGAAAGAGGGGGTCAAATCAAATAATGCAGGGTATGTAGCATCTAACTAATTATGTAATGCATTCAGGTCATATATATATATATATATATATATCTACTTGTGTGACATTGCAAGTGACTATGCAATATAAGCACTAGGCCCGACCTTGTGAACTACTAGCATTTACAGTCGCGGAGCCAGAACCAGATAGAGATATTCCCCAGCTGAAATTGAACGACCAGCCCCTGCCGCTCCTGCTTACGCTGTTATGGCTGCCGCGGCGCTCTGCGGCTGTCCTGTCTTGATTCCGGGTCGGTACTACTGGCTGCTGCTGCTGCTGCTGACTGTTGCCTTCTGGGGGATTATGCCTTGAATGTGGTGACGACTTTGATTGCTCGTCGTCGTCGTCCTCGGACTCCTCTGCTGCCGCGTCGAACAGGACGCGCATCCAGAGGCTGCAGTCGAGACACTGGACCATGAGCACGAGGTCGTCCTCGTACTCCTCGAGCTGGGCCTCGGTGAACTGGAACCCGCGCTCGTTGCCGCACCGGCACGACCCGAAGTACACGCCCGTGCGCTCGTCGAAGCCCAGGTCGTCGAGGTCCACCGTCTCGACGCCCGTGTGGAACCGCGTCGACACGGAGTGTCTCTGCTCCGTGGTGGTGGAGAAGGACGTGCTGAATCCGGCGGTGGCCGATGATGATGACGAGGGTGAAGATGATGCCAGGAGGAGGAGCTGCCGGTCGTACTCGCGGCGCTGCCGCGCGTCTGATAGCACCCCATACGCATGCTGGATCTGGTCTACCGTGTATGTGATCTGGGATCTGGGAATTGAGGAGGCGGCAGTGGTAGTAGATCTGCCACTATTGCCGGACGATTTGGTTTTTGGGGGGTTGGCTGATGATGATGGTGATGATGGTGATGCGCTGGGAGAATCCCGAGGGTTCTTGTCTGGATGGTATTTGAGAAGCGCCTTATGATACGCCTGCTTGATGACTTTTTGCTGTGTGGCGGATGCTTGGCCCTCAAGCCGCTTTGGTGTCAATGATAAGATCTCATAGAGCGTTGGCTCCGCCGAGGTCCTTGAGATTGCGGGCGGCATTTGTGTTTTGATATCTGTAAATATGGTTCGTCAATGAATTCTTCTTTTTTTTTCATCCAAATCATTGGTATGAAAAGAAAAAGTGGAAATCAACAATGGAATAAGTGAGAAACGGTCAAATATGGCTGAAGAGCTAGAGGATGCGTGTAAGTTGAGATCATCCTCTCAACGTCCCCCGGTGAAAACCGGTTTTTTGGGTCGGACAAGTGAATTTGGCTGAGCGGGTCACGTGAGTCCATTCCAGAGTTTGTTCGCGACTAGGCAAAGCAACCTACGCCGAGCACAATATAAGTCTGAACAAAGAAGTACGCAACACAATTTGCTTGTGCATACAATTGACACTTGACAGATTGATCGTTTCGTCGATCAGTCAAACCATGGAGGCGCAATGAGTAGGTGATTTGGACACCTCGATCTGATGTGATGATGTTTGGTATTCTCGTGCCAACCCAACAACACCTTTGGTACACTTTTTATACATAAATTCGTACATTCGACTATGCAGTCGATGAAGAGTGAAAATTTCGTGATCTTCTCGCCTATCGTGGATACTTGTTCCACCTGCTCCTTCCTGTCTGTAATCCGAGAACGTCAGTTAAACGAACGGTTACCAAAAAAGAAAAAAAAAAAACACCGTCCGGGGAATCGTACCTTTCTCCATTGCCGTATAAGCCTGGGCATGCCCAGCATAGCTTCTCTCCTCTTCTCCATCCTGTTCGAACTGTTAGCCCGTGTCCACATCTCGAGTCGTTCGTTCCCCAAAGCTGGGAGACGAGGGACACAACGTACTTCGTAGCCAGCATCCTCTCGTATAGATGACCCTTGACCTTCTGTCCGACACCCGTGCCGCGCACGCGCAAGCCGTGCTCGACCCTGTGCCGTATGCGCTCCTCGGTGCCCTTGGAGGTGAAGGGCAGCAGCTCCTCGACGCCCTCCTCGCGGGCCAGCTTGACGAGCTCGGCCTGCCGCCGCAGCGAGAACTCCGGGTCGTGCCACTTGCCGGTCACGGGGTGCTTGTGCGGCAGGAACGGGTTCGGCGTCGCCCCGCCCGCGGTCGTGTTCGTCCGCGTCGACGAGGGCAGGATCTGGTTCGGCGGGTACTTGGCGAAGAAGCGCTGCAGGCGTGGGTGCAGCTGCTTCGCGAGCTCGACGAACCGCATGTTCGTCGCCATCCTAGCTATCTTCTCCTAGCTATCTTCAGGGAGGCAAAGCGGACCCTTCGCTCGCAAGGTCGTTGGCGGTCGTTGTCTGGAAATTGTGAGTCGGTAGAGACAGCGATTGGTTGATATCTACGACCAAATATCAAATTGAGAATGATGTACAGTACGTACCTACCTATGCTGTACCTAGCCTCTGTCAAGCATTTAAGTGGATCGATCGTCAGCTGTCAGCAGATCGCCAAACAACTATGACCTCGTTTATAGAACTCTTTTTATTTCGGCTACAATGCTATACCTACCTCGCCTACTTACACATTACGTGCATTGACAGGATTGTCGGTATTATGGTACCCCCGTTCGGAATTTCATGCTTCACGCAAACCAAGGACTTAAAAGCCGGGAAACGACTCCGGTTATTCTCTCATTGATCACGCATGCAAGACATTGGAACAATCGGAGATTGAAAGTTATGTTGATTAGATGGTATCTCAAGTGTGTGTTTGCTAAACTTCTATTTCGGTCGGTCTGTCCCTTGTCGCCCCTGGCTCTACTCAATCTTTTTGAATCCGCCTTTGGTAGGTTTCTGTTGGGCGGCCTCATGTCTCCGTAACTCCTCGGGTACTTTCGATATAGAGCTCTTGGAGAGCATCTGTCTGAGATCATATAGGACATCTGCATCCTCGTTGCCAAGGAACGTGATAGCCACACCACTCTTCCCTGCACGACCGGTACGACCAATACGATGTGTGTAGCTTTCGATGCTCGTGGCCATGTTGAAGTTGATGACGAGGGACACGTCTGGGACATCGATACCACGACCAGCCAAGTCTGTAGCCACGAGCACCTCGGTAGCACCACTACGTACTGATGCCAAGGCCTGTTCTCTCTGTTCCTGGGTCTTGCTGCCGTGCATCGTGACGGTCGAGAGCCCCATGTGTTTGATCTCGCGCGCAATCGCATCGCAATTGCGTTTGATATTCACGAATACAATGATCGGGGCAGCGAATTCGCCAGATGTCAGGATTTCTTGCAGACGCTTCTTCCGGCGATCTTCTCCAGCGACGAACTCGACTCGTTGCTCAACTGTATCGACAGCCTCGCCAGCATTGCCGATTGTTACTGTGGCTGGTCTGCGTAGATATTTCTTGGCAATCTTCTCCACGGCCGACGGCATAGTAGCTGTGTACATCATCGTTTGCCGATAGCGGTCCTTCCCTCCCAGAGGCCGGCTCATAAGCTGTGCATTCTCCGCGGCGTCGGTATCAGGCTTTTCGTTGGTCACAGGGAGCGCATCGAGAATCTTGTTTACGGGCTCTTCAAAGCCCATGTCGATCATACGATCGGCTTCGTCCATAATGATATAGCAGCATTGGGACAAAACCAGCAGCCGACGCTCGATGCAGTCAACGAGACGACCGGGCGTAGCAACGATGATCTCGGCACCGTTCCGAAGCGCAAACGCCTGCTCCTCGAGCGAGTGGCCACCTACCAGACTGACGACAGTGAATCCGAGTGGTTCTGCGAATTTCTTAGCCTCTGTCTCGATCTGCTGGACCAGTTCTCGAGTAGGCGCGATGATGAGAGAATATGGTCCATCGTTTTTTGTGACCTCGTCTAGCGGAGGCAGGTCGGATATGTAAACCAACAAGGGCAGCAGAAAAGCAGCCGTCTTTCCCGAACCGGTGACAGCCACACCGATGAGATCACGGGCTTGCAGAGCAATGGGAATCGCAGCGCGCTGGACGGGAGTTGGTTCGTCATAGCCGACCTTGGCAACGATCTCAAGCAACCTCCGAGGCAAGGTAGATTCTTGCCAGCTGCGCATTGGATTCGGTAAGAGACCACCTTTTGTCGAAATGCCAAAGTCCTCTTTGAATATTCGCCAATCCCTCTCGCGCATATCCTCCAGCTTCTTCTCCGACCAGTGCTTGCCAAAGTTGTTTCGATTCGCCCTTTCTTTTGCTCCCAGCGCCATCTCAAGCAATTGCTCCGCTCGTTCTCTGCCAGTTTCTGAATCGCCTGCCATGATATACTTGGCACGTTTCAAGTCCTCCTCCTCGACCAAGCCCTGGTACTTTGCAAGAAGACCACTATCCTTGACAGGTACTCTCACTTGCTCGGAATGAATGAGCGCGTCTCCTTGGCTCGTGTCATCGTGGGGATCCCAATCAAAGTTAAACTTATCCCTATGCCTCCTGGACTTCTTCTTGGCGGAGAAGGTCGACTGGTTTAACTCCGGGCCCATGTATCTTGCTCGAATCTGGGCAGACTCGTCCTCCTCAGGTGCTTTCCTCTTCTGTCCAGACCTCTTCGTATCATGGGCCGTCTTGGGTGTCTCGTTTTCGTTGCCATGCCTTCCGTGGCGCATGGCCCTCGGTCCTGTAGGCACAGCAGGCTGGGCGTCGCGTTGGATGTCGCGGGGTGGTACGTCATGATGGCTAGTAGTCCATGTATTTCGCTTCTCGGACTCCTGCCGTCTGCGCCTCTCCTCCTCCTCCTTCTGCTTCTGCTCCTGTGCGCGACGCTCTCTCTCGGCCTTTGGGATAAATCGGGGTTTCGCCGCAGCGGCGTCGGCCGCTTTTTTCGCTCGCAGGATCTCCTCGATATCTAAGGGCTGCTTCTTCTTTTGACCGTTAATACCATTGGGCGTGGCTGCTCCGCCGTTAGCGATAGATGCAGAGCGAGGCTGTATCCCCATGATGTAGACCTGATCTTAGATTGCTGTTGAATGGAGAGTTTTGAGACGATGCAAGCTTCATGGTGAAGGCGCGAAATCGAAGTGGACCAGCGTGCATCTGAAGGGTGGGTACTGTACTTAGGTACTAAGTAGGATAGCCCCACTCTAATCGGACATTTTCTCCACGCCTATATCCAGCTTCAAGTATTGTCTATTAGAACAATGCATAAGTACCTAGGTAAGAAGAGCAATATGGGTAACAAAGACAGATTCAACGATTCATCGTTGAATAAGTAGTCAGCCTCAGTTATCCAATAATTCATATGGCTGAAGCAAGAAACAGGCACGGCCTGAATTATTACTAAAAGTCAATAATGTATTCTTAGTAGGTTCCATAACGCCTTCTCCAAATCCAAGATTGCATTGACAATAGAGTCAGAAACAATAGGTTGCAACGTTAGATTGCCCAGCATACTAACTAAAGGTCAACAAATACGAACTAATGCGTGTTTCAGCATGGCAATCGGAGCATTTGGTATTATGGACTGATTCGTAGAATTGATGTCACCCACCTCAATTAATTGGCCATTTTTGGTTAATCATTCCGTAAATAGTACCGGTTGGCACTCTACCCATCAGTCGAATATACGGCGCTACTCATATTCTGTGTTTTCATCATATTTGTCGTTGATAACCATGTAATATCTGCTAAAGGCAATCCACCCCAATCTAAACCATGTCATGTAGCTCTTGTGTACATCCACCAAGCCGTTAGAAGACTGCGCTCTCTTCTCAGTCGGTTGAAGAATAGCAGCGTATTTGGACGTTGCTCATTTATCGTACCTCGGGTCAACGACCATAAATACAAGGTTGGCATTATATCCAGGAAGCTAGTGTATTTCCGCATAATCGATAAGGATGTCATTGTATAGACATCCACAGGCGATGTTGAATTAGGGTAACACGTTGCGTATCAATGTTGTTCCCGTAATGAAGCGAGATGTGGTTCTAGTGGTGTCAGGCTCTCGCAAAGCCTCGCGATACTTACAGCTGCATATCGATTCCCTAGAGTAAGAACGAAGAAGGCATTTTGTATAGATGTTTATGTAGATGTAGTAGTTGGAGCTCCTTGTGCGACAACAAGTATTCAACTGACCCCTACATTGCTATCAGTATCCAGAGGTCGTGACAGATGGGAAAAAACACCATGTTTATCGAAAGTAATGAGGACGTCAACATTGGCATCAAGATGGTTTTCATCGCGGGCTCTCTATTGTATTTGGTGAGAGGCAAATAGAATCTCGAGATGAGTTGCGATCTTATTTGATAGTGGCGAGTCCCGAAAGTCCCTAATATATATTTATTACAATTTACTTGATTGTATTTAAACGAGTAACAACGGGAATCCTACAAGAGGTATACGCGCTGTTGATAATATAAATATCAGGTTCCTACCTTAAGCATAGCTTCATGCAGCTTTTAATCAGCCCTTTCTGACGTATTTCAGCATTAACTGTAAAAATTATTGAAATTATTAGGTCCAATTATCGTGAGCTTTACATAAGCCACATAATTACTGACCTGTGTTAAGGCAGAGTGAGTGCTAAGAGGGCCGGTGTAAAAATCATTGCCTCGTCGTCAGGATGCGCAATGAGCAAATATATGCGCTTGTGGCGCAGACGCGAAAGACGCGTTTATATTAGTAAAGCGACGTATGTATATAGGCAAGGTAGCAAGACTACTATGAATCTTAGGGCCAACAGTGTTCTTGATGTTGCTAACCTTAGGTCTGGGCATATTTGAAATGAATTATTCGAAAATTATCAGCTGGGCTGTTGAACTATTTCTACGTTTATTAAGTCATGAACTATATCTGCCTCTAGCACTAATTCGCGATTTATTACTTAAGACAAGGCTGTATTGTTTCCTTGTCTCTACATTATTTCATCCCTTATGATCGGGCGCCTTGGCGTATGCTGGAGGCAACTTATATTTATCAATCAGTTGTTCATATGGTCTATGTATGACATTGTATACAAGTCTACATGTTCTTGGTCGAAAGGCTGCCTACAATTATGACTATCTGCTGCTGTTTTTATTTTGGGAAAAGTTCTTAAAGGTCTAGTAATAAAGACTTAATTATGTGATTAAATATGATTTTCTTCCAATATAGTCAGGAGCAGGGCTAAAACGTTGTACATAGGACCGAAAAGTTTGCCCGCACGTTGTGCGAAGGTCGTTTCATGTCAAGGCGTGCAATCACCAGGCAACTCAGTGCGACCAAACATGAATTTATTTGCTTTTAGTGTGGTTTGGCTGGAAAACCCTATCTCGGGGGGATCATGGTGCTAGAGAAGCTAAGACATTAGTAGTACATGTAAACATATCCAAAACAAATCATCCAAGGATTAGCGCATGTTTATTTGGGCTTGTCCTGGCTGAATTCTCTGCCTATTATTATTCCAGAGATCCCACAACTCTTTTTCATTCTTCTCTCCTTCCTACAACCTACTCTACTTACTCTACACTATTTTGGGCACCTAATTAACTTAGCCTAGACTTATTCTCCGCTCACGTATTCTCATCATGGCGCTAGCCCCTGAAGTCAGCACCTCACTCGCGGACTCCCTTCACTCCACGAGGGAGGATACGCAGAAGGATATGCCCACCAAGGAGGATAAAGTCAGCAACTCCCAAGCCATGGACCTCCTTCTCTCCATACAGAAGGATATGACCACTATGAAAGAGAAGATGGACAACATGAATGTGAATATGGCCACCAAGAAGGACATGGACAAAGGCTTTGACGACACCTGGCTTGAGCTACAGCGCCATGTTCATCCTATCGCAACGGAGAAAAAGATCGACGAGGTAATGGCGGAGGGAGAAAGGCATAAGGAACAGTGCAAATCTACCATGGGCCTGATGACTACTATTACTGAGGGGTTTGAGAAGATTGGTAATCAGCGATCCCAGGCGCGACACATTGCATCAGGAAATCGTGGAACTGAGATCCAGATATGAATCATTACAGAAGAGTTATAAGGAGCTCAAGGACGGACATGATACGTTATTCTACTTTGTGGAGAAAATCTGTCAAAAGCTGGGAGGCGATGACGACATCCGCGATCTCTACGCTGCTAAAGCGGCGCTCAACATCGAGTAAGTCACAGCAACTTTATGTCCAAATTGGTTATGTTAACTAACTGATAATTGAACAATAGTGATCAACGCATCCAACTCCTCCTCCGCCGAAATCGGCCAACCTAACGATCTAGACTACTTTCGCAGAGTAGTTAATGTCGGCAAGCCCAGGATACTAGCAGAGTTGTGGAGCAGCGAAGTAAGTTTTTATGTTGGTAATTCAACATGATTGACAGACGGATTAGTAGTTTAACATGATCACCCCGAACACTTCCTTCCGTTTATCGGAACTTGTGATTCCACACGCATTGGCTACTTAGTATTGAATGATAATCACAACAGATAAGTGCCTCTGAATTGCTGGATCGGGTAAACTATATGGTCCAACTGATGATCCTTTGAATATTCAACCTTACTTGAGTTGCTTTTGGCCGACGGGCCTGCTTGAATACTGGTTATTCAATTCCTTTGCTTGACAGTATCGTTGGGCTTTAAGAATGCTTTCTTTTGCGTTGGAGACAACTAAACGTTACAGCAAGGACTAAAAAGAATATTGGTTTCGACGAAGCTCTAAGTGAGTCATTTCTCCTTGATCATTACAAAGCTTTGCTATATGCAGCTACGAACGATTAGGGGCTTCAACAACAATGAGAGAAGAGCCAAAGATAATACAAAAGCTGAGAGTCGGTCTCTATGTATGGGACCTGTAGGGTATATGCTCCGTGGCCCAAGAGACCGCTCTGGTAAGATACTTTTGTGGACCTAGGAATACTGTGTCCGGAGTCTCGGCTTATAATAGGTTAACCCAGCCTCAGCACCCTACTGAAAAGGCTCTTTCTTGATACAGAGACTCCTGCTTCTTTATCAATCCTGCGGACAGACAAGCCCGCCCCAACAAACGACATACTCCACGAAACCGTCGTGTTCGGCGAGCCATCAGAGCAAATCTGGGAAGCAATTTATCTGACTGAACTAAAGCCGATCCGGAAACTGGAAGACAGGTGTTTCCAGCAACATCGTCGTAGTAATTAAGGAAAGGGGTGACAAGAAGAAATGGAACGAGGTTCAACGATGAGGACGAGAAGATGACATCAGAACAACCGGGTGGTTTGATTTATTAACCTCTCACTTTACCATTCTCGCTGATTAGGATGATCAGGACTCATACCCAAGGGTGCGTGTTGCTGGGGGCTTACATGAGAAGCGAACGCACGAGGTAAGGTGCTGTAAATGACTTACACAGACAACTCCACCGGCTTGCTCGTGTTCCATCCCACCGAGAAGGATCGGATAACAAGGCTAAGGCCACGATCGTGGCTATTTCCATATCCGCACTGGTATCTCTCTTTAATGTGATACATTGCGCAAGGCCTCTTCATAGCCTGAAGATTTTAAGCAGCGTACACTCATATTGGTAAATGATGGATGCAATCATAACAGCTTGATTGAAGACGCGATATTTCATGATATTTTGCTCTTATTTCTTTAAACTATTTGGTTTCTTTCATTGACATTTCCAGAAATCTATTCCAAGACGGTAAGCCCTGTGAGCGACCGCATGCTACCGATAGCTGGCGGAAAGAGGGCTGTTGAGAAAAAAGTCAGAAAAGTGGTGCCACTGTCAGGTCAGTAAGGATTTCAGCTGGACCCAACAGCATGGGTGACTCCGTTGGTGGATACCGCAGAGTCGGGGGGTGCCGGCCAAACATCACCTCACCACGCTTCCGAGTATCGTGATCGGATCGCATTGTTCACACCACCGGCAAATTAGCGGAACCAAGGTAAGGGAACGGTGAAAAGTTTAAGGAAGATAGTAGAACGGTCGAGTCAGTAGGATTCAAGCTGGTAGGCGTATATTATGTGCGTTATGATGCCGCCTGTCAGTCGTGATGGCTTCCGTTCCACACACCATCACAACATATACAAGCATCCACACAAATCAAAAACATATAGACCCTATAGGTCGTCAAGTTATCTGTTCTCTTCCAGTGTCACATAAAGTACACACCTTCGACCCTTGACTGTGGTACAGTATCATTACAACTGCAACCTACAACCTACAATTACCACAACACACCATAAACAAATTACACAATGCAACCATCAACGCGCATGCACATTGCCGCGAGGGCACCACACCCAGCAGCCTCACTAGCTCCCAGGAGCGGCGCACTGGCCTCAAGGGGGTACGTACACAGCACAATCCGTCCACCGCCACCACACATCCATAACACAAAAGACTAACCCGCGCGCTCAACAGGGTACTGCTCCCGACGCTCGCCTGGCTGGGAGCCGCCTGGGCCGTGAGCTTCTACGTGTCGCGCCAGCTGCACGGGAGGTCCGACAGCTTCGACAAGATCTTCGCCCAACAGAACACGCCCGAGGTCGAGGCCGCGAGGAAGAGAGACCTCTTGGTCGAGACGTACGGCGACCCTCGCAACAGCCTGCTGAACATCCTGGGCTGGACAAAGTAATAAATATGAGAAAGACGGCGAGAGTAGGGGCGGGCATTCTGGGGATGATCTATGTACTCGTGGATATCAGTTGGGTTTCATTTGTCGAGCATCTAGGGTTGGCGTTAAAACAGGGGCTATACCCCCTTTTTGCTTTGGAAGGTCCCAAGATTATGACTGGGACGTTATAATACAGTTAGAAAAAGCATATACCATCATACAAACTGCCTTTACGATTTCATTCCTAGTTCGACTTACAACGTCGTTTTTAATTGTGAAATTTGAAAAAGAAGTAGATAAGGCCTCAGATTACTCGTCTGCTGGGCCGTATTAACTTCAAAATAATTCTTCGAAAATTGTTGAATCATATAGATGGCGTTGGTATATTTAAGCTCTGTTGTCTATCGCGGCCCCTGTGCTTTGAGAAATTGAGACTGGTAGTATTTCGCTAGCGGCCTTCAGCTAATGTGACCGTACAGACTCTTCAAATCTTTCCGTCGTTGAGTTTAAACACCGCGCTTCCATTCATAGGCCGACTGACCACAATCGCGCCTTCCATGTCTTTCTCATCGATCTGTCGCTTAGAGTAGTACTTCTCTATCAAGGCCGCTTTGATCTGATCCACGCCGTCTGCAGGCACGAGGTGGACGCTACATCCACCCCAGCCGGCGCCAGTCAGTCGGCTTCCGTAGCTGCCAGCCTCGCGGGCGATCCGGCATATCTCATCGATCTCCGGAGCGCTGCATTCGTACACGTCGCGGCACGAGTCCTGGGTCTCGTTCAGCAAGTCTCCCAGTCGCTGGTTGAACTCGACGGTGTGATCGGACGAGGGCGCTTGTGCGGGGTCCTCAAGTAGCGTCAAAAATCGAATGACACGCAGAGCCTCGGTGAATACGTGGAGCGCTCGTTGACGAAGTTTGAAGTATTCCCCTCGGACGGGGAAACTGGACATGAAACGCGCTTTTAGGTCATCGACCGAGATGCCGATTTGAGAAGCAACCTCTTCAACTGTGTAACCCTGTTCTTGAGTCAGAGTCTTCTTGGTCAACTCGATCAACTCCTCGAGCTGTTCGCTCATAGACTTCTGGGTGCCTTTGAAGTAATTATCGTGAAAGCCGTGGATTGACACGCCGAGCGGACCGGCGTCTTTGGGGAGTTCGGTGCCTGGCGGGCAAAGCTTGGCGTTCAGGACAGCAGCGGCCATGCTGACCTCGACCACACGAAGATTATAGTGAATAGGCCCAGTAACCTGCTTGTTAGAAGTGACGAATGATTGAACAATCATGAAACATAGCTCAGGGTTTGTCTTGGGGAAGAAAACCGGTCGCGCCGAGAGTGCGGGCGCGAAAGATACCAGCAAAGCAGATCCTCGTTCACCGAACACGGAAGCCGACTGATCCATACTATATGGCTTATGTGAGCGCGAGCGACGAAAGAGTGCTGACGGTTCATAATTCTCTTACCCTCCCGAGTTGACGCCAACGGCGCGCTCACTGACAATGGCGACCTCAGTCAGGTCCTTCTTGTCAATATCCGACTCTCCATTCGCCACCATAACGGCCAGCGCACTGGCACTGACGAAAGCGGCGCTTGAACTCAAGCCGCCGCCGGCGGGCACGGTCCCGTCCATGAGCACCTGCATGCTCCTGGGCTTGAAATCCGCGCCGTACTTCTTCCTCAGCAGCTCCAGTGCGCCCCTCAGTCCCGACTTGAAGTAATTGGTCCACTCATGCTTCGTCGCATCGATCTCGACCTCGGAATAGGGGATGTCGAATTCCCGCGTGGGGAAGCGTTGTTGGTCCACATTCGCGATCTTGATTTTGTATGTTCCGTCGACAGCGGGGGCGACGTCGGTCGAAACGGCAATGATGACGTCCGGGGTGATGGCCATGGGCAGACAAGGGTACAGGGAGTAATCAATGTGCTCGCCGATGATATTCACGCGACCTGGCGATCGCGCGACGAATTGCGCGGGGCTGCCATATTGCGCCTGAAACTTCTCGAGCAGGCTGTTCCATCGCACTCCCTGGTCTGCCAGAGCCTGTGTCGTGTAGATGTCGTGCAGAGCAGCGACAGATGGCACAGGTCCGGACATCTTCTACACGTATTTATGTAGGTATGTATAAGTGACGAATGAGTTGTGCCAAGTCCCAGTCAGTTAAGCTCTCCCGATGCGATGCGCGGGGGGGATAAACGAATAGGTACCCCGCTCTGTATGTACGTCCGTCCAAACTTGCCAAACTTGCCGCTTTTGTGTCTCGAAACTGTCGTCTTGACGGATCGAAAGAGATGGCTTCGTAGTAATAATTAAGAAAAGGGGAATGAAGTAAAGAGGCAATAATCGTCAGAGTCTTCAGATTTCATTTTCAATCCGTCTCGTCTCGAGAAACCCGGCCAAATTGAGGGGCATTTTCACCGGCGTCATAGCTCGTGAACAACCCCACCAAACCCCCCCAGTTTGCGCAAAACAACCGCGCCAGTCCAGTCCCTGGGATTCATTATTAGCAGCGGGCTTAAATAGCCTCCGAGGTCTTCTTTATCTAAGACTTTAGTGAGGTAGGTGATTTGAGATATTGATTGCTTAAATATTTCAAAAGCCTTTTTAGAAACTACTCACCCCTCCCCCTCTTTTTGCCCCAGCTGGGGCTACGTACACGCAAATACCAGGTATCTAAAATTTTTGATGACAATGTACTTCGTACAGCATGTGATTATTGTCCTACTTGGGTAAATCAGCATGTCATTGGAAATTCTATACAACCTTACCACCATCTACGTTCTAGCTAAGATTTCACATACAATTCTTGAATTTTACATCTACATAAGTCGTAACTTCGTGTAAGAGCCGAGGTCTTTATCTTCAATCGGACGTTCAAAGAGAAATAAACAGCCCCATGACTTTGTCGCCAAGCATTCGGACTAAAAAGCGACAGACGCAAATAAATCATAATATAATGATTCAAAGGCGTTATATAATCGTATTCTCATTATCCCCTCAAGTAGAAGCGGCGTATGTTCTTTGTTGTTGGATGTAGCAACTCTAATCCCCCAACATCTTTGTCACGTAAGAAGTAGTAATAAGATGGAATGAATGGCTTGCCCAAAACGTAGAATCAGCATCAAGTCACCAGAAACGACCACCATGAAGTTAGCAGAAATAGTAACTCTGACCACATTTGCTGTCGCCGCCGCCGCCTGGAAGAACCAAGTAGCCTTCGAGTTTGACAGCCCGGGGTGTAAGGGCAAGATCGGTCATGCCCGGGTCGGCGCTAGTCGGCAGCAGATCAAGAGTGAGTCCGATACGCACGACTCGACGCATATTGGTAGAATTCACTAATACGAGTTGGTACTAAACAGTGAGGAACTCGACGCAGAGCGTGTACATAACAACGGCGAACGATGGGATATGGCGCTGGTACGGCTTCTCCGAGAGCACGGAAGACGGGAGTTCCTGTTATGGCGACCCCGTCGCACGAATGTACTCGTGTGTCGACCTGACGAGTTACGTGCCTCAAGGCAAGCCGAAAGTTGAGTGCATCCGGATCTGTAGTATGTTAGTAGAGAAACAGCATAGCTGGTCGTGCGCGGCTTTTGGAGTTACTGAGTAGCCATGCTTTAATATAAGAGGACAGGTCACATAGCAACACATTGAGTTTGCAATCACACTCGGTAATGGTGACACGATGCGACCTTGTTACGTTGCGGCATAGGCATCTAACGATGCCGATCTGTTAGATTCATTTCGAATCTCATGGGAATAAGATACACATATACGCTTTCGGCCAATTGATTGCCGCCATATCCACGAAAACTGAAAGCCGATTGCAATATATACAGATACGTTTTGATGACCCCGAACTTTTGGACAACTTTTGGACACCTTTCCAATGTCTGTTCATGGTCCATAATTTTCCGCCTCCGTTGATGTATGACAAGGAACAAGAGTGATAAAGAAACCCCCCAAGACAGAACGCCGAGCGCGTATGCAAAAAACCCTCAAAGCATTTAACCGTGTAGGCCACCAGTCCGTGACCGCATCAATTCCCGACGCTTTTTGTCTTTCTCTCCATCCCACACAAGGAACTCATGAAGGCCGGCGCCAGTGGGAACCATAGGTAAGACTGGGACCTTCTTGTCTGTCATAACCTCGAGGAGTGCAGGGCCGTCGGTGTTGATAAGCCACTGAAGGCATTCTTGAGTGTCCTCGGGCTTGATCAATCTCCGATGTTGGACACCCATGGCATCCGCAAGCTTCATGAAATCCGGATTCTTTTGGTGGGTATGAGCATAGCGGTCCTCGTAAAAGAGGTTTTGCCATTGGGTGACCATGCCTTGCTCCTCATTATTTAGAACAATGACCTTGATGCCAATATTGAACTGTGCGGCTGTGGAAAGCTCGGTGAGAGTCATGTTGAAAGATGCATCACCATCAATGTCGATGACCAGGGCATCAGGCCGAGCAACCTTGGCACCGATTGCAGCAGGTAGACCGTATCCCATGGTACCTAAACCACCAGATGAAATCATAGTTCGGGGATAGCGCCATCTGAAGTGCTGTGCTGTCCACATCTGGTGTTGCCCTACTCCCGTCGTGATAATGGTTTCTCGCTTTCGGTTCGCGGTCAAGTTGCTGAGGTGTTCAATAAGAACTTGGGGCTTGATCATCCCCGGCCTCTCAGTTCGTTCGAAGGCATTCATCGGCCACTTCTCTTTCCAAGACTTAATCTTGTCAAACCATTCCTTGCGGTCTTTCATGCTGGTTATATTAACGTACGGGAGTAGCTGTGTCAAGTTGTTTGACACGTCACCCTCGATAGCCTCAGTAGCCTGGACTACCTTGTTGATGTTTTTCGGCATAATCTCGAAGTGGACAATGCCGCCGCGGCCCTCAGCCGCTGCCGCTTTCGCGGCAGGGGCGAATTTGGAGATGTTGAGTGTGACACGGTCATCAAACCGACTACCCAAGGCGATAATGAGATCAGCCTCTTGCATGGCCATGTTAGCAAACGCAGAGCCATGCATGCCGAGCATGTATAGAGCCTTCTCGTCCAGTTCATCAAAGGCTCCCAGACCATGTAAAGTGGTGGTCACAGGTATAGAAGCCTTGTCTGCAAGAGCCTTGAGAAGCTCGGGTCCGTTCTCTGAAGTTATAATGCCATGGCCAGCATATATCACGGGTCGCTTTGCTATATTGATCAGTTCCCCGACGCGAGCTAGAGAAGCCTGGAGCTGCTTTTTTGTGGCCTCTATGAGAGAACGTGAAGCAGCACTTGGCAAGCCGGGTAGAGCAGATGTTGTTGGAATGGCCTTTCTCAGCACACTAGCAGTAACATCCTTGGGCAGATCGACAAGGACTGGACCCGGGCGACCAGATGTTGCGATCTCGAAAGCCTCGTTGATGCGGCGGGGTAACTCGGCAATATTCTTCACCATGACGTTCCACTTCGTACAAGCTCTGGAGATGCCAACAACGTCGGCCTCTTGGAATGCATCGCTGCCAATGGCGCTGGTGACGACTTGACCAGTGAAGACGACCATTGGCGTCCCGTCCGAGAGGGCGTCTTGCATGCTGTAACGTTCGGAGTCAGTTATTGCCATCTATAGCGTGGTCGATGAGTGTTTCAGGAGCTCCCAAACACTGTCTTGGCCCAAAGAAAATATCGTGCTCTGAAAGTTGCCAAAACAAGAAGAAAATGGTTCCGAAAATTGCTTACGGGGTGATGACGTTTGTGGCTCCAGGGCCGGATGTGACCAGGACAACACCGGGCTTCCCAGAAGCGCGAGCGTAGCCCTGGGCCATATGTCCAGCACCTTGTTCGTGCTTCGGCAGGATGAAATCGAAATGTTTCGAATTGTATATCGCATCGTAGACGGGGAGAATAGCTCCACCAGGGTAGCCGACTGTGAATCACTGTGAGACGTTGCCAAAGTCAAATGAATACGTGAGACAACATACATATGTGTTTAACATTGTGCCTGAGCATCATTTCGTGAAATATCTCTCCTCCGGTTTTCCCGACGAAACTATCCCTCTGTCAGTCACACCCTCACTACTATCCGTCATAAATGGGGGAAGGCGTACGATTCGTCCATTTCAGGAGCGCTTGAATTGACCAATGGTTGTACATGACGGCGGTCTTCTGCATCAGCAGCATTGAACGTAGATGCGGGAATGTCTCTCGCTTGACTATAAATCCAATCAATTAGATGACGAACTAGCCCATGTAGATAGAGAATGACCTGGCGAATCCGACTAAAGCCAAGTTCGAGTATCTCGGACTTACGTGGTGGACTGCGCCGCCGTGGTCTGATTCCTGACGGCACCAGGCGGCTTCGTGGTATTTATGGCAGAGGCGACGGGGGAAGCAACAAAAGAACGTTGGTACTGTCGCGAGGTTTGCGCCAGGGCCCTGACGGCCTTGGTCGCCTGTCTTGACCGCAGCATTATGGGAATTGGAACTGAGGAATGAGGGGAGATTTTCTTTGGGAAGGCCAACCAGCGGCGCAAGAAGCTGGGGCGAAGGAGTTATAGAAGCAGCAAGGACGAACCCACCGTGACGTATAAGTAGTCGTATATCTGTAGTCTCAAACACCAATTCTCTGGATCTATAAAGGGACAAAAGGGAGACTCAAGCCGGGCCACGAGGTCAACGTTGCAGGGACAGAAAATAAGTATGCGTATGACGAGGGTGATGAGTCGACTGGAAAAACCATAAAACTATCCCTTCAGCGATTTTCGGCGCCACCATGCTCTGAGTTCTTGCTGCGGTACCTTGATACTTCTAGATTGAAGACAATGTGGGGTTGCCCCACGGCGTTCTGCTTCCGGCCAATTGTAGGCTGGAGGGGCGCTCTGATCTTGCCCTGGATCATACCTGTGCAGCCGTTGGTCCAGGCGCCTCTGCAGGGTCAACAGGGCCAGCCTGTGGGTCCCCTGGAGCTGCGAGTAACCTCAAGTGGCGAGTCTCCGCGATATCGGCTTACCCAGAAAATCTCTTCCCGTCGTGATTGGTCTGCGAATGTGTACCATTGAATATTTTGGCGGTCTGGGGGGTGATCTACTTACCAAGGTAAAGAGCACAAGCCGGGTTTTCCCAGTCGTTCAGCGCGATGTAGACGGAAGAATGGAAACCTTTGCCGAAGTGTGCTTGCTACACGTATCACTCGACATGAGTATATCTCTACTAATACTATTAGTATGTCTGTTAGCCCGGTCAACTGGCGGGCGAAATCATATCACATGCAGCAGGGCAGTACGAAGAGAGCAATACATGTATGCTTGCCCGACGCATAAAACAAGGTTCTCCAACAATTATGGATCCTCGGTATTGAGTATATGACCTACCCAGGATATAGAGAGCACTTACAATATGTATCGGCCTGGCTGTTAGTTAACTTGTTCATGTAATGCAACCCAGAAAAGACGTGCCATCAGCCAGCCAGCCATCGAACACAATAGAATACCGTTCCCACCTGGTAATGGGTACCGTTTTAATTGGTGTTATCAACCCTACCTCGCACTTGCTGCTTGGTACCTCAAAGCTAGGTGTCTTGGGTTACGTATATTTATAATTCATCCTTGGGAAGCTTGTGATACCAAGATTATCAGTACAATTAACTTTTCTGCCCGTGATTACCTTTCAGTTAGGATTTACTGGCCTCATATTAGATACTAACACTCTCAATCTGGGTCGATATCCGATATACAATCAGCACGTTTCTAATTTATTCGATTGATGTGCCGCGAACTAACAACCATGTCTAGCACTCGTTCTAGCAGGAGGAACTGCGTCCGAATCCCTATGTCACGACGAGACGACACACCTTGGACATATTACATGTTATAATAATAGGTTCAAGGCTAACAATCGCGAAACTCTCTGTATTTCCTCGATTCAACGGCGAAGCCGTGCATCATTGTCTCTGTCGAGTCTGTTTCAATCCACAACCCACAACCGGTGGCACGATATAGAACATAGGTATGGGTGCATGCAACATGGGTAGTTGGTTGTGTCAGCGTACAGAAATGCCTGTTTCACCAGCAGCTATGATTGGTCAACTTTGCATCAACTTGCCTTTTTGGGACCAATTCGGACCGCCCCGCGCTGCGGCTCTGTGACACGTTGAAGCACTCGCCACACCAGATCAATAATATCCATGATCACTGGCCGACTGGCTGACTGGTACTGCTAACTCATTAACTCATGATAATTACCTGATTACATTGATCGACCAAATCATTACCAAAGCCACTAAGATAATCCTGGTTTTTGCAAGTGGGCCCTTCCGCCCGCTATTTTTCTACGAGCCAGATTCAAAGCCTAAATGAGGAGCACGTGCTCTACCATAACTACTTACCTAGGTAAAGAATTAGGTTGAGGAAATGAAGATTTAATCTTGCTAAATTGAACACTTGCGAGACAAAAGCTTCGTCATGGATAAAATCTTGGGAAAACAGTCGGTGAAGGTCAGCTTAAGGGAAACCTCGAACCCTTGTTGGTACGTCGGGCAAATCTTACTCTATGCCACGGCTTGCTTGATGTTTGTGCTCGCCTACAGTTATGTCAAGATTAAGCGTGGACGCAGAGCACATGAGGTTCTTGGACCTTGGGATCGTTCTGACACGCTTGAAGAAGAGAGTGGCATATTTCCGGTATCGTGTCAATGGAATTGATTGCCCCTGGAGTTGCTATACAAAGAAATTCTCGCATGTATTGATAACATACCTACCAAAGGAAAGTCTTACCGTGCCATGTGAGTGCGATAGGCGCTGCCGTTCCTGTAAAATCCCGAGGCCAGACACCACAGTTCGCACCGCCGGGACCATCATTACACTCGAGCTACAATAAAATGAGATAATAAGTGCTCTACAACATGCGTCGCAGCTCACTCCTTCAAACTTCTAGAAAATAAAGCCTACTTATGGTGTATGAGAAGCAGTTCATCGCAAACACGATAGACCACATGACTTTTCGTGATGCATTAGCACGTGCCCTGTTAGTACATTATTACAATTTGCCTTCCGTAGCTTAAGTCCTTCTGAGTACGTTGTCG
This sequence comes from Xylaria scruposa, assembly GCA_022385635.1. Taxonomy (NCBI): domain Eukaryota; kingdom Fungi; phylum Ascomycota; class Sordariomycetes; order Xylariales; family Xylariaceae; genus Xylaria; species Xylaria scruposa. The sequence continues at coordinate 329,766 of MU280217.1, forward strand.
ACGCATAGGATGTGAAACCGGCCAGACAGTTCCGGTGTTGTTGGTCTCACGTACATGGGTATCAGAGGATATTCTCTATCTCCGTCGAGACGTCTGATTATTCTCACTTTGAGATAAACTACTCACCGCCAGGACCCAGGAAATGGCGGGCGACGAATCTACTTAGGTGACCTAATGCCTGTCTCCTACCTTCGGTACATTGGCGGGTCAGTCTATATTACTTGAAGACCAAACTCTAACACAACAGTCATGACTGGTACCAGATTCCCGTTTTGCTTGCCGTTCGGTCGAATGACGAGCCGGAGAGATAGTATTTTCGACGTCTAGTTGGACCTTGACCACCTACTACAGTTGGCTGAACGTGACGAGGCCCGCCATTTTCTCCCAAGGAGTCAATTTTAGAGCAGTGTTGGAAGAAGATAAGTGGCCGTCCTATGTAGAGGACTTTGAGAGGGCATCGTTATGCCACATTGTCCTCCTTTAGACCACCAACGCTTACGAGCTTCGCAAAGTGCAGGGGGCAGTACTTAGTATCACGAGCCGTCCAATATCCCTCGCCTCAGTCAGCTCCGTAACCGGATTAACACTTGATTAAACCAAGATAATGGAGGGTAATATTCTTCTTTGCGAGCGCGACCACTCTGTATTTCCCAAGGATAGCGACGAATGATGCTTGGGCTTGATTCTTGCTGGCGACGAAGCCTAGGCAAGGGAATATTCCTCCCGAGCTATAGTAAATTGTCGGACGTAAGAGTTGAAGCGAATCAAAGTTCTATTGAAGATACTTTCGCCACCAAGTTCATTATACATTTAATAAATACTGAACGTATTATTTCCGACAGTATACTTCATGTCTCCAAACTATCATTGAGTACCCAGAAACAGTATTTCCGTCAGCCAAGCATGAAGGACAGTGTTCGCCTCGATGGCGTCGTTCCTGATCCTGTCTACTCGGCAAAGTCGGAACTCAATGAGGATATCTACGGACTTAACATCAAATCATGTGTTGACTCTGTACCAGGCCCAGCTGGTAGGTCCCCAGTCATCAACAACTCCGACAAGGAAACGCCCACTTAAGAGTATAGTAATACATGGGAAATCTTTCATAACGACATGTCATGGTCCGTCTAATATCGATGCCGCCATTACCTCATCCGTACATCCTTAATATCTGCGTAATGTACCTTAACTCCAAGAATTCGGCAGCCTGGAGGGGTGTGTGTCCCGACCAGCTAGGGAGCTTCGTATTGGCTCCGTGTGCCAGGAGGAAGCTCACGGTGATGGGATTGCCCGCGGCCACCGCGTAGTGAAGCGGTGTACCCGTGTCGACCGTCCGCCTTCGCCTTGCGTCGTCGCGCGGCCGGGATTTCGGATCCGGCTCCATCTCGTTGACGTCGGCACCGTGCTCGAGCAATATTTGCATTACTCCTATCCTGTCTGCGTCTTCCCGGTTGGGGTACGCCTCGTTCAACGCCTTGCTTGATGCGCTGGCGGTAGAGTGCAGCAGCATCGGAGTCTTCGGGTCAGCACCATATTCTATGAGGAGCCTGACAACCTCTGGTGAATGCAGCCGAACGGCGACCATGATAGGTGTGAACCCATACTCGGACAGGTTTGGATCTGCACCATGCTCTAACAACCAACGACAGAGCGGCGGATCCCCCAGCGCGGCGCTGAACAGAAAATGTGAGCTATATAGAACAAGCAGGGCTTTATGATGATGATGGTGATAATAATAATCAAAGCGTACCGCAAAGGAGTCCAGAAGTGCCAGTCCCCAGAAGCGCTAATGTAGCTGCGATTGACATCCCAGCCGTGGTTCAGGAGGATATCACACTGCTCGATGGATCCTGAGTTAATAACAGCGCAGACGAGGGCATCGTCAATAACGGCGCCCTGAGCGATGAAGAAGCGGGTGAGATCGGACCAGCCGTGAGCAGCCGCGGTGCGTATTGATCGATCGAGGATGGTGCTGGCGCCTGGCGCCGCTCTCTCATGGAGGGGAACAGTATGGTCGTGGTTTAGCAGCAGGCTTGGCAGTATGCTCTCCACGGCGTCAAGATTGCCGACGGCGGCAGCTTCTTCCATAGCGTGAATCCTTTGGCATCAGATATGGATCGTCACAAAATTATCAGTCACATGTAAGTGGAGGGGAGAGGTGAAAGAATTACGCGCAACAACTTCAGCAACGACCAGGTAGGCAGGCTGGTGAAACTTAGAGCAATGAGTTAAAGGCATTGTTTGCTTGTCAGCAGGCCCTTGACAAGCCTACAAGCCAATATGCAGCCAAAGCAAACCCATGTCGCATCCGCCTCGACTGCACCGACAGAAAGGGCACGGAGATGGAGGGGGGTGGAGAGCCATGGCAGCAATGGGCGGCGCTTTCAGGCAGGCAGGCAGGCAGGTAGGCGGGCCAGCGCCAGCGCCAGCACTTATTCGACTGGGCGACTGGGTGACTGGGCGAAGAAAGACGGTAGCACGGCCCAATGTAACGTGGGTGCTGACGGTGATAGGGCTCCCCTGATTCGAAACAGAAGGCACTTGGGGCTTTCGCATGCATGGTACTTTACAGTGGTTTTCTCCCACACGTAAGCTAGAAGAGCGTGATCTCGGGCAGTCCGAAGCTATCAGACAAGTATCACGATACCTACATGTATATAATACTCTAGCATACCTGTGAATCGACTAGCAGTGGATTACATATGTATGTAGGTATGTACGTATGTACAACCTTACGTCGGTAGAGGCGGAGGGGCCACAATAGCGGGATGACGTGATATTTGTCTTGTTAGTCCTACGTGATAGATACTTGGACAGACTTGCTTGAGGTAGTACGTGAGGTTAGGTATTAGTAGGAACAGAGCCGCGTGCGAGAGTCGAATCGCCCCCCTCCCCTCTTCCCCCAACCTCAATCCGGCCCCTGTAAGACCATTAGGTACTACGATGTGGTTGAGGCCCTTACGTTTTGTGAGGTTGGATTCTCAACGGGGTCCAAGGAATTAGGAACTTACTTCAAGGTTCTTACACGTATGTAACATACGTAACACCTATCTCAGAGATGCATACATGCAACACAGGCTGAACGAAGATTGCCCCGCCACTTTAGGCCTTGAAGAGCTCTGGACAGGTAGCGAGATGGCGGGCATACAAGGGGCTTAATAGCTACTTGCCTAGCTAATTTCACATAGCCAAGTGTCCTATTAGGTTCGGCCGGAAACCCCTCAGTTTGGGGAGGTCCCCACCTACTATCACACTCCGTCGCCCCCAAGACGGCCCTTCCAAGTTCTGTCAATCATATTTTTTACCTACCTCTAAGTAGGTACTGAACCTTACCTGGTAGTTAACTAGCAGACGGGAACGTTAAATGTCTGTCCAGGCGTCGTTAGGCCAATGCATAGATCTATCACCTTGAACGAAATGAATCTAGATCTGCCCAGAGGTTATGTTATGTAAAGCAACGACAAACAAACACATGCCCATCTCCAAAAAAAAAGGTGGCTTAATAACTTGAACCGTACAGGTAATTAGGGCGACTTGATATCCCCTCATAAGCGGAGCTCATAGCACACCTTCCTATCTCCCCAATCCTGCATAAGTATGAAATACTTACCCTAGGCAGTACCTAGGTAGCTCAGGATGCCACATGCACCATGAGGCTCCGCCAATCAAACAAAAAGAAACAGTTCGGCCTGCCGGACTATGGCCTTGACCTGGATAGCTCCGATGCTGACAGCGCCTTGCTCAGAGTGGATTCGTCTGGAGATGAATTCGTCGTAGATCCCGCTGCGGGTGCGGATGAAGAGGAGGAGGTCGACGACGACGTGCAAGGCGAACAACCGTTCGAAGAGGACTCGGATGACGACGACAATAATGAATCGCCAAATCGCAGCAGTTCTACGGCTATAAAAGCTACAAAAACTGCCAAAGCTGCTGCCAAGGCAAAGATACGACCCCCCGCCCGCGCGAAGCAGGATCGCCATGGCAAGACGCAGCAGAAGGACTTTGCTGAGGTACCACCATACCCGTCAGATCCGGGCCAGAGATGGACGAGAACCTACCTGGGGCCGATCAAGAGATGGACGCGATTTTACGAGCTGGTCGATTGGTGGTTTGGCGACAAGCCAGACCGTAGGTCCATTCTCGACAGCTACCTGAAACTCTGGTGGCGGTACGAGCTCATACCGCCCAAGCTGACCTCTCAACCTCACCTCGCGATAGCCCGGAATGGCTGGATGCCCCACGGTTTTGCCGACGGCCAGAGGTCAAAATTCAGTCAACTGTATGCGGCTCGCATGGCGGATCAGTTTCGACGACAGAAATCTACGCCCATCGACAAAGCAGCAGCATTCCGCTGGTTCGTTCCGCAGGCTCAGGGAGAGCTGAGCGTGTTCTTGGGCCACGTCTCGAATCAGAGTCCGTACCGCATCCGACACGGGGAGAGCATCTCTTTCTCCGACGCTGGGATTCCTATCGGTGAAGAGGATGACGAAGCGACGGTTGCCGGAGGCTGGCTTCTCGATGTGGGAGGCATTCCGGTTTCCATGGCGTGGGCACCCGCGCAAGGGCAAGTGAGCCAGCTCCTCGCGATTGCGGTCATCCCGTTTTCCGACCAAGCCTACTACCAGAATCTGAAAGACGCCCCAAGAGAAGTGGACCAGAACGAGGGTGCCGTTCAGATCCTGAGGTTTGATGCGGTGAAGAGTCGTCGAGGCATTTTTCGGCCCGCACGGCGCGCCCCGAGATTAGCCCAAGCCCTGTGCTTCTCGTGGGGTCGAGTGTCAAGAATACAATGGTGTCCCGTGCCCCTCGCAGCCGAAGACGCTACTCGCTTACTAGGCGTCCTGTGCGTCGACGGCAGACTTCGGATCCTAGGCGTCCGGAATGTTTCAGGGGATGACGACAATAATGAGATATTCGGTAAGTGGCTTCCACCTCATGGCCGTGTTGGAACTACGACCGCTTAACTCGCACAACGCAGAGCAAATCGAACAGCCCATGGTCCTGCTCGAACCACCAAGAGAGTATTCCATCGAGATCACCTGTTTCACATGGATCAACATGAATCGTGTGGCCACCGGTCTGTCGGACGGGTCCGTCATGGTGTGGTCTCTCTCGCCCCCTCGCATTCTCCAGCGACATCCAGTGCATTCCACTGGCATCGTGGATATTGTGTCTGGCTATCCTTCTGATCCCTTCCTCGTTTCTACGGTACCTATCGGCGGCGTCCTGACGTTGACAGACCTGACCCGTCCGAACGGAGAAACGACATATCACCCCAACATGATGGTCTCTCTCCAGCCTAATCTTCTGGCGTGGAGTCCTCATCTTAGAGGGTATGCCTCCATATGGCCATCGGCGTTCGCTGGAAATCCAAACTTGTCATTCTTTCCAGCCCGAGGGTTTCCCTTGTGCCGTCATCTGATCACCGTGAATGGGCAGCCCACGTGCATCTCTATCGGCCCCTGTCATCCATACATCCTCATCGGGACGACAGATGGCAGTACATGGGTGTTCAATATCCTACGTAAACTCTCCAGCCACCGAGAAAAAACCCTCAAGTTGAAGCTGTTTCAGCACGAGTTCCGCGCTCTACCGCCCTCGAGTAATCAGAATGAAGAGGAGGAAGGGGTAAAGCCCCGTGGGGCGTGCCGGATTCTGCACGGTTTTTTGCCCGAACCCAATTCGCATCCGACGGGTGTGAAGATGGCCGAGACCCAGAGAATGAACCGCGAAAAGGGCCAAGCCAAGGGCAAAGGCAAGGGGAAAGCCCAAGGCAAGCCGGCAAAGCCGCAGTCGAAGACGTCGGGCCAGCAGCCAGAGGGCGATGTCGACGAGGACGCGGCCATGACCTCGGGGCCCGGTCCGATCGTGCTGTACGAACCACAGACTCGGATCACGGGCGTGGCCTGGAACCCGAACGCCGAATTTAGTTGGTGGGCAGCCGCCGCCATGGCATCTGGGTTGGTGAGAGTCATGGACGTGGGTGCCGAACCACAGTCGACGAAGCGAGATGATGACGTGTCTGAGTCGGCGGACGAGAATGAACAGGGAGACGGCATGGACGAAGACAGCGATGAAGAAGAGGATGTTGATGTTGAGATGACCTCGTCGGAAGAATGAAAGAAACTTTCAAAAGATTCTCTGCTTTTGGCCTCTAGTAGTAGAAAACTTGGGTGCGTGTAGATACATTCTGTAATATATTATCACGGAAAACAACGTGGGTTCATTGTTTTACCTATGGTTTTAGGCCGTGGTAAGTTAGCTCAGACAGAGTATGAACATAGCTACCGTCTTGAATAAGTAAAGCGAGCTTGTAGCTATTTTCCCTCTTTTTTCTTCCTGTGAAAACAGACCTTTTCCTCTCTATATGGTATCTATATTCAACCCTCACGGGCTATGTTTCTATTGGAACTACGCTGGCATCTTATAACGGACACTGGGCTCCTAAGATGCTATGATGGTAATCAAAAGCCTTTGCCATACCTTTAAGGTGCGACGCGGCAGCAAATAAAATGAGGATATGGAATCTACAGCACTTGGAGTCAGTTGTCGTCATCTGAAGCGTGTTGAACAAGGGTTTGAGGAGCTTTCAGACACTGTCCTGACCCAAAAAGGAGTATCTCGTGCTCTGAAAGTTACCAAACCAAGAAAAAAAGGGGAGCAAAGGAAAAAAAAGGAAAAAAAGGGGAAAAGGGGAAAAGGGGAAAAGAGGGAAAAGAGGGAAAAGAGGAAAAAAGGGAAGGAAAAAAAGGATCCGAGAATTGCTCACGCACAGCTGATGTGAGTGACCCCAGATGTCGAACGTTCCCGGTGATGTTCGCTCGGGCCAACGTGCCTTGCCACAGCGTCAACATTCATGTTCATGTCAAAATTCTGTGGAGATATTAGATGGTGTGTATACTTACGGCGTATAAGAAAGCCCCGAAAATGTAGAGCGCTCCTTGAAGCAGGACCCAGTCCAATCCCATCCGCTCGTTCAGGGACTGGTATCCGTAGAGTAGGAGTCCGTGTAAGACGGGCACGACACCCGAAACGCCCAGCCCGACGAACATGAGAGCGCGATATGGGCGCCATCCCGGCGTACGGAACCGCTCTACCCAGGAAACAACACCGCAGCCGAAGCCGAGGAGGAAAATCTAACAGTCAGGATGACCATGTCAGCAACAGGTCAAAGTAGTTCTCGACTCGGCTGTTTAGCAAACGATATGAGAATTCGTTTTTTTTTCTTCCTATAAGGCGACTCACTCCGTAAAGATACACACTCATCAACACGGGCTTACAGAAGAGCGCATAGTACAGCGCCGGCACGTAACTACCCACGATCAAGCACACGATGCCAGAGTAGTCGAGCTTGTTCCCCCACTTGGCGACCGACTCGGAATGGTTCGACAGGGCATGATACGTGGCGCTCATGCCGAGGCACAGGGCCGCGCCGCAGAGGAAGCAGGCGAAGACGAGCTGGTCGGCCGGGCCGGCGCTCGGATAGCGCGGGGCGATCTCGGCGCAGAGATACAGCACGGCAAGGGGCACCAGGAGGAGCGAGCCCAGGGCGTGCGTCCATATGTTGACGCTCTCGTTGTGCACTGCGAAGGCGCTGAGGAAGGACGCCGCGTAGCTATTGCTCGCGGGCCGGTAGCCCGACGTGATGAAGGCGTTGTCGCGCCGCCAGTGCGGCAGCTCGTCCCAGAGAAGCAGGAGCGCCGAGGATATCTTTTGCTCGGTTGCTGCTGCCGCGTCTGCTAGTGCCGAGACGACGGCGGTGGACGATGAAGAGCGTCGCCGCCGTTGTCGGGGACCGCGCTCTTGAGCTGGCTTGGATGAGGCCATGGTGTAAGATGGGGGGGTGAATGTATACCCTACCTAACCTAGGTAGTTGATGATCTAGGTTGACATGGCTCCTATACTGAAATTGAAGTTATGGATTAGGTACAAATACCTAAATCTTGACGGCATGTGAAATTGGAATGATGCCTCGGTTCGTACTATTGACTGTATTGTTCATCAACTGTTGAGGTTGAGAGAGAGTGGATGAACAATGTGCCAGATGACAGCAGCTGTTTCTCATTCAACATAGTCCAAGTCGCCATCGTGCTTCAGAATCAACAAGTTTCGGTCGCTCGGCTCCCTTAAAATATTTCACTCGGCTGTCTTGCGAACATCTTGTATCTAGTTCTCTGGCATATAACTTCTTATACTTGACCCCTCCAAGCCCGACCCCACAGCATTCACCTTGTACGTATCGATAGCTACAAGGAACTTTTCATTCTATTCATTGTATTAGACCTATACAGCCCACGAATGTCTGGACTTTTCGGTTCCGTCAAGCTAGAAGCAGCAACTACATCCAGCAGGAGCACTAGGCTTGCACGACAAGAGATAATTCGTCGGCAGCAGCGGTTTTTTATTGCGCGAAGATGCGACGATCCACATTCACAACGAAATGTATTGACTGCTACGGCAGAGATATCCCATAAGCATCAAGCCGCTCACTCCCTGCATCCAACTGCGGTTGCTTCCCAAATGACCCCGACGATCGTCGCATCCCGTGTCCCGTCTCAGCTCTGGTGGTTGTCGTCAAACAGCGTCATGATCTCGTGTATTCGTTACGTCAGATTGTCTGTCTATTTCTTGCCGCTCTTCTTGATGCCACCGCTAGTCAGAGGGCCTTTGCCAGCCGCTTTGGCGGCCATCTCGGCGCGGGCCTTGGCGTCTGGTCGTTCGCTCGTTCGTTAGCCTTTTTTTTTTTTTTTTTTTTTTTTTTTTTTTGAAGCCGGGCAGAAGAAGACGAGTCTCTTCTGTCTCTAGAATTCGGAGAGGCTTACCGGCCTTCTGCTTCTCGCGATAGGCGACATCATCTTCGTCCATATCCTTCTGCTGCTTCTTGGGGGCCTTCAAGGGCTTGACCTTGCCGCCTGTTTCCACGTATATATATCAGTCTCGCATTTCTTCCCTGACCTTGGAAACGCAAAGCGCGGGGTGTCTGAGCCTACCCTCTCGATTTTGGCCACCCATTGTCGTAGTGAACGGTTTGTGAGAATTACAAAGAAGGCGTGCGAGGGAAGGAGTTACCGATTGAAACCAAGTCTGGAGATAGAATTGATCGCGAAATGCAGGGTCAGCCGGACAGGATCTTTATATGTATGTAAGTATGGCCGTTGGGAGATCAGGCAAATGGCGGGGCAGAAACTTTGCTGGCAAGGGTTTAGCGCGCTAGGCCCGCTAGGAACGATACTACTCTAAGGTGAAGTCTAACGCCGCCCTAGGTTGACAACTGAAGCCATCTTATCTCTTATCAATCTGAGTGACCTATGATTGTCCGTGTACGGACAATCCCGACACTGTATACTCTGTCTAAGTACGTATCTCTCTCCAGGTTCCTTCCGGGGCACGAATCATTCAATCTTACGTACCTATCCGACGTCCTTTTGTTTGATCATCTCGTCGTCCCTGCACCTACACCTACATATGCAACCAGATACTCCGAACTCGATCAAAACTTCTCGACCATACTTTTGCTCTCTTACCCACCAGACCTGTATATCTCTCTACCCCCAAGATCTGTCAGATTTCAAGTTGCAAGTCGGCCTGTGATGCGACGGAGTTGAGAGAGAGGAGAAAGCGCTTTCCCGGTTCGGCCCAATTTTCTGCATCTTGACGTGTTTGAGTTCTCCAAGCTAACGCGCTGTTCTCCTTGCCCCAAAGACCGGAAGCTGGACTGCGCGCGTGTGCGTCCTCTCTGAAGACATTTTTTTATCCCTGAAGACAAAGTGAGCAAGCAAAGATGGCGTCGCCATCCAGTTCTGATGAGGGCGAGATCGTAGAGAGCCGTGTTGGGAACTCGAAGGCAACTTCACTGCGTCAGTTTGATGGACATGGTGTTGACCGTATCGACAGAACTCGAGCTAGACTTTCACGCTCAAGATCCCCAGAGAATGGTAACGGCCAGAGACACCGCCCTGCCGCCACGTCGCGCCGAAGCCGCTCGCCCCGCGGCCTGAAACGGTCACACGATGACCGTCACCGTGATGCCTATCGCGGGGGTCGCCTAGACCCCGACCCCCGCCGCTTCCGGGTTCATTACGAAGAGTCTCGCGACAGCCGCCGCCGGGCCCGTCTTCCCTACGACGACGAAGATCGCCCGTCCTCCCGCTCATCAACTGCCAATAATCTGCCTTACGACGACAGGGACAGGGATCGGGACCATGGCCGAGATCGGCCCAGGAATCGAAGTCAGGAGCGCGACCGCTATCCCGACAAGCGACCAAGAAACCGCAGTCGCTCGCCGTACGGCTCGTCACGGGGAGACCGAGGAGGCGATTATCCGAGACGAGACAACGACCGACCCCGGCGAGACACGGACCGAAATGGCACCGCCGATACTATCAGGTCAGGTCACTATCAGAATAGCCCACGGCCCGTTCAAGACTCTCCAGATGCTTCTAAACAAAGATCTATAGTCAAGAAGACAAGTACTGCCTCCTCCTCTGACGCCGATTCCAATCCCAGGGATCACTCGGCGAAGGCACCTGAGCCGGCGGAAAAGGGGTTCGAAGTGGAAACCCCTGTCGACATCGACGCAGAGATAGAACGACGCCGCCGTCGACGTCAAGAGCTCCTCGCGAAGTCACGGGCAACCCCCATGTTAGTGCAAGCCCTGCAATCGTCTGACAAAGCCAACGGCGTATCCCCAACGACAACGACGCGAGGAAGCACGCCCATGGCTACTGAAGTGAACACGCCACAATCCGGTAAGAGTGACCTGACGTATCCTATTCCGTAGAACCCCTTCTTGTTAACTCGTATCTATGCAGCTTTCTCATCTCCCCGTTCACCTTGCTTGCAGGATGGGTTGTCACTCGCACCACTTGATATTACTAATGACCAAGAACTGATCAATATTCATGGCAACCCAAGAAACGGCGACGAGGAAGATGGGCCCTCCGCTGCCGACTATGATCCAACAGTGGATATGAGAGAGGATGAGCTGCGAGACGAGCGTCGCCATGGTCATGTCGGTCCGCATGGAGAGATTTTGCATGCTGAAGAGAAAGCTGAAATACCACCAGTCCACGAAAAAGAAGAAGAACAAGAAGAGGAAAACGCAAAGAAGGCAAAGAAACCGACGGCTGACGATGATGATGACTTTGACATGTTTGCCGAGGACTTTGACGAAGACAGATTTGTTGCACCAAAGACGGCTCATCTGGACACTGCTATGGATGACCGTCAAGATCCGGCTGCGTTGGCACAACCAAACGGAGGTGGTATCCTGGAAGGCGACGACAAGGACGGTTATTATAAGATCCGCATCGGCGAGATCATGAACGGTCGGTATCAGGTCCAATCTACCCTGGGTAAAGGCATGTTTTCGGGCGTGGCTCGGGCCGTCGACATCACTAATAAGAAGCTCGTTGCGATCAAGATGATGCGGAATAATGATGCTCTGAGGAAGGGAGGCTTCACTGAAATCGCCATTTTGCAAAAGCTCAACGACGCCGATCCCGAGAACCGCAAGCATATCGTCAAGTTCGAGCGCCACTTTGAGCATAAAGGCCATCTCTGTCTCGCTTTCGAGAATCTCAGTCTGAACCTACGCGAGGTGCTGAGGAAATTCGGCAATAACATTGGTATAAATCTGAGCGCGACTCGCGCCTATGCTCATCAGATTTTTGTTGCGCTGGCTCACCTTCGCAAGTGCAGTATCGTACATGCCGATCTCAAGCCGGACAACATTCTGGTAAGGCTTCGTTAATTTCCCTTTGCAATAAATACATCAGCAACATCTAACCAACCTCCCGTGCAGGTCAACGAGACCCGTAACGTACTCAAAATCTGCGATCTAGGCACAGCTATTGATCGATCCGATGCCGCCACTGCGCACACGGAGATCACTCCTTACCTAGTCAGCCGATTCTATCGTGCGCCTGAGATCATTCTAGGGATGCCATATGATTATGCTATTGACATGTGGTCTATTGGCTGCACCTTGTACGAATTGTACACCGGAAAGATTCTATTTGCAGGCGACAGCAACAACCAGATGCTGAAGGCCATCATGGAGATCCGAGGCAAGTTCAGCGCCAAACTCTACAAACGTGGTGAATTATCGCATCTGCATTTCGACGAGATTGGAAACTTCATGAGTGCCGAGCAAGATAAAGCACTCGGAAAGGTACGTTCATCTCTTCCTTATTGATGTTTCTGATGAAGCCTTCTATTTTCCACACCCGATCAGCCAGCAATAAGAGCCGTGCCAGCTTTCTACATTGTCCACTCATATTTTTGTTTGTCTTTCTCATAGATGTGACACGCCCTCATGCCACGCCCTCATGCCATCCCTGAAAACATCTATGTAGAATTTGACGTCACATACATCCTCATCATAGTACTTCGGGGCAGTTTATGACTACTCGTCGTTCGCCTACTGGCTACTTAGCACAATGTCCCTACAATATTTTCTACCGACTTTCCTCTTGTCAACACGCTTCATTTTCCTCCCATACCGCAGATACACGATGAATTAGGTTGCAGACACTAACTCATCACAGACAACCGTCCGCACCCTTGCTATTGTCAAACCTACCCGCGACCTACGTACGCGCCTCATGGCTGCGTCCGGGGGGATGAATGATGTAGAGTCTAGGGATCTCAACAACTTCGTTGACCTACTGGAACGCTGCCTTGCACTCAATCCTGATAAGAGAATAACCCCCTCAGAAGCCTTGAAGCACCCCTTCTTCTTGTCCAAGGTTGCGGGCCCCTTGAGATAAATCAATTTGTCGTGCCGAGAAGTACCTCGTAAGAATGAGAGCACAGAGAGCTAACCAGATACTGGGTTGTCGTTTGAATTGTTGAATTGGACTATTGCATCCAGCCTAGAATCGTTGCTCCAGTTCTGGTAGCAGCGCGTGATACCACGCAGATCTTGGGCCACATCAGTTGTCCAAGATCGCTTGCTATCAGGCTCAGCATATTGCAACACGTGTGTTTCTGAGAAACAGTTGAATCATCACTAGTTGGAAGAGTGAGCCATGAAGAATAGAATACAATCATATAGACAGATGAATACATTGGAATCACGTTCCGGTATTCAACGGCTCTCACCAATATTGCGAACACTTCATGTTTAGGTAGATATAGCGACCAGAGGTTGCTCTGCTGAGTTATACAACCGAATGCGTATGAGTTTTATGCGAGCTCAAACGTTTAGCAAGGATAAATATCAATACCTCGTCCAAAGTACTAAATAGTGCAAACTTGTTTATCGTATACTCGATTGATAACGCATGAGACTATCTGTGAGGCAATCAATCGCGCCTCTCGGTTGATCAGTCAGCCATGGTATGGCAAGCACAACGGACTTCGTTCGATCGCTTTCCTGCCGACCAACGAGGCAACGACTACACGGTATATATGATGCCACAAGGGCGATCGGGGAACCTACCAGCGAGCTACACAAAGGCTTACAACAAGCAAGACAGCAACACGAACAAAAGCTGCCCACAAACCGGCCGGCGTAGTGTATCGGTGCAATTTCATTCAGTTGCTCGTTTCCCCGAGAGAGACATGAAGTTGCCGGTCTTGTATTCCGTCGCAGATGACGTGATTGGGTCTGTTTTTTTAAGGGGTTTGCATGATAAACGCTCTATCATCATTGTTGATACTCGCTATCCATCCACGGCGTGAGCGATGATCGGCCGGCTCTGTGGTATACTTGTTTATTCTCGTTTCGTCATATTACGTTGTGTCCTACATACAGCTCTGAGAGACCTCGCAGCTTACCTACTGGGACTCGAATTCGGCATCATTCAAGTGATTTCATCCCTGACCACGGTCCCCCGAGTTCCAGCCAGATTTCCTTAAACGTTCATGCCGATCGAATACCTATTCCCGAGTTATCTATCAACAGAACCACCTAGTCAGCATGAGACTCTGTGTAGCAAGGCGCACACCTGTGCGAGCGCCCCCAGTCGCAAGGGACGGCGTTGGTCGATCCCCTGCGTCAGGATTTGGCAAGTGAGCAAAATAATTTATTTGCAATTCATCACGGAACGTTCTTTGCATTCGCTTGTAGCCATGTGGCCTTCTGGATAAGAGCGGTCTGGTCTTTGTGTCTCTCCTGCGTAGAAGGTGAGACATCGCATGAATTTGGCTGACGTTGGACTCAAATCCCAAAGGGAATTCGGCCGAGAACATCATCCCTTCTCTCCTACTACAGTGACTCTTCTGTTTGACAGGCCTCATAATAGCCGTCTAGTTCAGCTACACGTAATTGATTCTGAAGAAGAAGCAGCCGTAATCTAATAGTAGAGAGACATACTAGGGGTTTGGGGGTCTGCTCCGATGTGCGACATCTACGGCTTGTATCAGACTATGTTGTCCTATTCGTGCAGGACACGCCTGGGTCAGCCACTTTGCTGTATTTGCGTTGCTCGTTTCACTCCGGCTCAACAAGTACACAGCTCTAGCAGCTGGTCAGCGTGTACACCGCATCAGAGACAAGGACGCGGTGCTAACTTATGCAGTGCTTCCAGACCTGTAGAGGCTTCCAATTCCACCCGACATTATGGAAGCGGTTTTAAGGCCGCCAAAAGCATCGCCCAGTTTTCATATGCACAAGTTGTCTTCAAGAAGATATTCATTAGCAGTTCACCAGATAAGAATCAAGACCCAAGCTTCACATAGATGATTTAGAGAACGTCAAGCACATTCCCGGGGACATACTCTTCACTAACTCTCGAGTCATTGGACTGTGTTTCAAGAGATAGTATCACCCTTCTGTCAAAGGTGAAGTCTGAACAAATCCATGTGTATTCGCATGAGCGACCGAACTGTTACCCTACAGTTGGCGTTTGCACTCTCTTGGCCTCATTCATAGTGACCCAAACCCCAATAATGTCATGACCGCTGCTCTTAGCTGGTAATCATCAATTTTGATAGCTGCTGAGTTATGGGGGACAGCATTGACACAGTGAAGCGCACCCACGAGTGGTATAACCCCGGTGTGCATGTATTGGTAGACATGAAAAGATTTGGACGCTTTGACAGATATCCTAGTCTGACTGACCAGTTCTACGCCTACTAGTTCTCAATTTTTGTAGATAGATGATAATAATTGTTTTAATAAAATCAACTATATTTCTCGCATGATGGCATCTAAAACGAGACATCAGTTGTACACTGATCGTGAGTGCCGACAGCCCCCATTCTCTAATTGACATGAATAATGAGATGTCGTGTTATTGACAACGAGACACTCGCAAACGCCATCATCTCCCGACGTCTAAAACTATGTGCATCTAACTGGCGGGGTGGCGAGGCAAAAAGAAAACCGTGTCCTTCTTCATTCATCGGTTGTAGTAGGGTACACCGCCAGGGTGAGTGAGACCACGGCGCATAACACAGAGAAACGCCGCCAGCCTTCTCCAATTATCTCGGGGATGCGTTGGCACAAGGCTGGCTGTCATGGTAAGCTGTTTGTGTAGCAAAGGTGTCGGTTTCTTGCATGATCTGAATAGCGGCCCCGATACAGCACGGCTTGTCCCAGATCATTGCGTAAAAGCCAATGTGCGTTGACCATCTCCAACGGGAAGCGGCAGTAAGTATATCGCAGAGTAACGGCGGGCAAGGAGAGGATCACCCCAGAAAACCCCTGCTGGTAGCCGGGGGCGGGGTATGATGGGAATCCGTGAGGCACGACATAAACTTGCTTAACTTGCTTTCATAGGCCGAGATACTGTCTGTCTGTCACTCAGCCGACCAACCCGGGCGGTGCTTTGCGCTGCGACATTCTCTTTCTCCATAGTACCTATCTGGATCGACAAGTCATGTTATCGAGAGCAAACAAAACGCCAATATTGAACGTCGTGCGACGGATTCATTCATGCAACATCGGGTAGAGGGCGAGCTACCTGGCACTTCCAAGAGGACGTGACTACCCGTAACACGCATTCCACAAGCCGAGTGGTAGGCTGGAGGCGGCTTAAACAAGCGGTAGTTAGAGATTGTGACAGAGCGGCAAGGGACTATTACCTCTAGATCGAGTGATATGATGCGTGCATAGTTCAACATCAACAACACTTAGTCGGTGTAAATATACTGACCTATAGATAGAATAGACATCGGTTATGCTAGGCCTGCTACGGAAGGATGAATGCAAAAGTCCAATGATCTTCAATTGAAGTCTCGGTGATGTCGGTGGTGGACAACGCATGAAAGAAGGTCTCGGGCCGCCGTTATTATCTGGCCCCCATGGCTGAGAGACGGGAGTGTTACCTGTCTGTCTATCTATCGATATGCATGTAAGTCATGGAGGCTATACAGCAGCTGAGCGTTTGCCTCCCTAGCGCGCGGCAGTTGATGGCAGCAAATACGCATGATCGTGGCTTGTGGATATTAACGTTCTGCTGCCAGACACCTGTCGTGTCCTTTGTCCAGTCTGGCCACCGACAGCCCCCTGAATTCCTGGAGTGTGATGTATGCGGGCAGCCGAAGGAGGCTGACATGTCAGATCTCGCCCCGGGATGCTGGCGGAACAGGCCTGCGTCATCGTGTTCTGACCGGAAATGGGCTCGGAACGAATACCTATAGCATAGCTCTCGTAGCATTCAGTTGCAGCCTTGTGACAGAGAAGATCATAATAATAGATAAAAGCTCCGTTGGGGCTGAAATACAGTGAATAGTACGAATTCGTAGGTTAGTAGGTAAGTAGGTAGGTCAGATGTCTAACGTCTCCTCCTGATCCGATATTGGCAGATCGTCGTCGCATTCATGGGGATACCTAGGTCTAGAGGCGTAGATACAGTAGTGTGGCCGGCGCTTGGGTGAGGATCAACGTCATGCAAAAAGCTGTGTTTGATAGCCGAACGTGCTACCCTTTCATCGCCCGATCTGCGTTCTAGCGAGTAAGCCGTACGGGAGATCCAGATTCTCACATCAGCATCGAGCGTCCGAGTCTTGTCATTGGTGTACAGGGGCCAACAGCAGGCTCGGCCCCCCTTCGGATGGTAGTAGCATAGGGTGACAAGGCGCGCCTCACTCGGTTTATACACATTGAAATTTGATTTGGACCGGTTTGATGATGAAGTCCTACTGCAGGTGATACGAATTTGATTGTGTGATATCAACTTCGGCGATATTGAGGCATCGTCCCCTTCATGGTCCTATCACGTGGAAAAGCGAACTGCAAGTAATACGGAGAGACCATTCTACAAGTTCACTAGGTGCTCTGTACGACATGGTACGCGCAGTTGCTGGAATATCTCATCCATGCTGTTTCACACAAATGAGATTATACTAGTAATCGGGTTGGTGGAGCATCTGCCGAAGAGTTTGGATCTTCCACCGTGCTGGGCCTTGACGTCAAATACTAACCCGAAACGGGCAGTCGAGAACGATTTGGATGATGATCCTGAGGGGACATCAAGATTGGATGCTGCTGTAAATCGTATGTAACGGTTTCTATGAAAAAAACCACGGACGTGACTGTGACGACATGGCGGCATAGCGCGGCATGTTCTGTCCGCTGGGACAAACGACGACTGTTTCAAAGGCCATACCTGATAGGCAGCCGGTGGCACGAGATCAGCGACGAGATCAAATTCAACCTGTGCTGCCACGCAATTGATCCCAGCCGTTGTTCTCCTCATGCCGATCCAATAGTGTCGCATGCTACTGGCATATAGACTATAGTGAATCAATCTAGCACAGTAGCTTCGGCGAGACGCGACGAGGGAGTTTGACCTTTGGTGTTAGTGCCATGAAAAACAGTTTGAGAAACGTCTGAGAAATCGGACGACCTCGTGATGTGGCCAAATGTCTCGGACGTTTCCCTTGAGCTGGGTACGCTGAAAGTCCTTTGAGTAACAACAGCCGTTTTGTTGTGAAGGATGTTACAAGCGCACCAATGTGGTGGGAACGGCCGTCTGGTTCGATTCGGGATGCCTGGATGATTGTTTACTACCAGCTACCTACTCTATGCAACACTTGACCCTACACACAGAGTATACCTACTACTCTCTCGTGATTATCGTGCGAATACGAATAGCCTAAAGGAGTAATCGAAAGGATGGGCTAACCCAGGCGGTGAGTTTCAAACGGCCTAACTACAATTCATGTGTATCAAACCTCGCAGAGCGAATATTGCGACGCTCTCTCCAAGATATGTCTCGCAAAGCCAAACATAGCCAAAAATAGAGATAGTTCATGATAATTCTTCACGGCAAGCCGGCAAAGGATGATTATTTACTTGATCATGTACAAAGTAACTATACTGTTGTCTCTCTTCTGTCCCTCTATTTCTCTCTGTCTCTCTCCTCACTTGTTCTCTTCACTTATAGCATTGTGGTTCAAGTGTAAGTACAAGTACGAATCGTGGGTAGGCGATATTGCATATTGTAAAGTGAGCGCGAGTGATTCGCTCGCATCGGTCAGCGATCCATCTCATTCCAAAAGACCCGCATACAACACCACTGGCTTCCTTTCCAAGCAAGATTTGAGCAGCTTCATTGGCCGCTTCCGTCCGTGCTTCAGGCGGGTTGGCGGTCGACCCCCGGCTCGGACAGCCTCACTTCTCTCTAGGATGTGTGGGCATGTCAAACCAAATTTGTGATTCCTTGCAAGGCTGTTGCATGCGACGCGGGCAAAAGACCTGAACTGTTTCTCATTCCCACCCTCCCACGTCGGAGATAATCGTGTGGTTCATCTGTGGTGACCAATGGCCATCGACCGGCAATAACTCACCCAAAGCAAGACCCAAGAAGCTGAGACTCCTCCCAGCGAATCAGGGTGTTAGGTGGCCACGCAGCTGCTGGTGTCATTGGCTTATACAAAACATACTTATGCATGTAGGTAGGTATTCCCACTCACAAAACGGCATACCCGCCCACCCTATGCAGTGGTACGCGCAGTCCTGCTGGCGCAGGCGTTGCCGCTGCAGAGCAAAGGCGAAAGTCGTCCAAAACATTGACTAGTGACTAGGTAGATAGTTCGTCGCCATGCTGGCTAGTTCCAGATGGCCCCGGCGGACCATCAACGCGAGACGCAACTTTCTTTCTTTGCCTGCCGCTGACCGAGAGCGCTACCTATCTATCACGATTACATACGTCTTTCCAAACCACGCACAGGTAGCTGCTCGCTCGAGACATACACAGCAAAATCGTGAGTCCCAAGATGAGCCGTGATTGGCTAGTGTAAATTGGCAAGGTAGGTAGTGTTAGGTCAAGAAAGCTCTCAGCACGAGAGATCGCCACATAGTTACATGATGATCGATTACTAGCTTGGGATAAGGAAGGGAGAGGAAGAACATGACGACGATGACGATGATGATGATGACTGTATGAATCCTACATAAATTTACCTAGTACATAGCAGATCCTCATCACGCTGCCTACACGTGTAACAGAAGATCGTAGGAAAGCTTCACGAAAGGAATCATCTGAGCTTACAAGTTTTTTCATCATGATTTCCTCAAATAATGAGGCGTCTTGCAACTCGCCTCCTATGTCCTCCGGATATGGAGACGTCTCAGAAGCTTGCTACACAACACACAACCTACAGCAACATGAAGAGATAGATCGTAGAGTCATCAATAAATCGCAGCTTGTGGACAGATATGTATTGTAGCACAGCCCCGGAGCGAGGACAAGGTTGCGACTTCACGATACTAGTTCTCTTTTTTCCCATGCCAGCCACATATACTACCACCCACAGACGTCAACGTAGTATATTCGAGTTTGCCTAATTATACTTAGTATGAGAAGAAAGAATTGCTGGCATCGACAAGAACTATTCTTCCTATTGGCCCTTGATCAAGCAGATTTCCAACTAGAAAGTAACTACAGTGGGAGGGTCCAGTATCAAGAGTCCGAATCTTGTTGGACAGGGCAGTGTTTCCTTACACGCCCGACAAACATCCTACGATCAAAATACCTACTCTCCGTACTATGTCTAGTAGGTAGTCGTCTGGGCGAAGGAGCAAAATTATGCGAGTCACGGGTCTGTGGACTATGACGATTCGTCTCTTCGTCCAGGCAGTGGTAACAAGGAAGACCGGCACCAACAAGATGAAAGGATGTGGAGTTGTCAGCAGCCACTCACCAGTCTTCAACTTTGTCGCTGGGCAAAGGGCAAAGGTTCTATCGACCGGTCACACGCAACGCCCCTTTTTTTTTTTCTGTTCCCTCTCCATCTCTAATTTTTTTTCTTGCTCATAGTGTACACCACAGCACACTATGAATGCTCACTTTTCGCCCGTCGCTGCCCGCTCTTATTCTTCGACAGGGGCTGAGTGGCCTGTCTAACTTTTCAAGGCGACCATGACACTCAAGACCCCTGCTAGCCAGGGTGTGGTGTTAAATATTGGACATGGCTCGTGGCCATGATGGCACACACCTCCACTACGCTAATAAGCACGCTCGACTAATAACAGCAGGCGTTTAAGTGGACCATTTATTTTCGTGTGTCAGACATCGATCCTCAACCTCGTTTCCTCGTATATGACGGGGGAAATTCGCAGGCCATGTACATCTGGTACAACATACGCCCGTCGTCTTCGATCCTTGCCCGTCTTGACATGCCCATCCGTTCGTTCCTCCCAAGTGGAGCCGGCCCTAGAAGCACTGGGTCCATTCCTAGACGTCTCCTGCCTGGCCTCCCTGTTCGCCTGTGAAATTCCAAGACGCCAGTCAGTGCACCACTCACTCCCAGTCACAGCTCCCAAGCGTTCCCACCCGTGCCCACAGACATGGGGAGGGCAGGCCGCCCTTACGGCTAGCGCCCATCGAATTTTTTTAAGAATAGCGCAGGCGTGCCGGGTGTGAGAGCCTGTGTGAGACAAGGGTGGATAGGGTGGATGAGGTGGACGAAAGTGGCTGTTTATTACACACACGGCCGCGGACTGTCGACTCACTGGCTCACCAAGCTAATAAAGCTAGCCAAGGCAAATGGGTTGAGCCATCCAAACACCCTGGTCGTTCTATACTATCGGTAGTAACTTACTGTAGAACTTTGATATTCCGAATTATCTACATCAATCTCCCACCAGCCGCATCTTGCGTGTGGGAGTTTGCTCCAGACCTCACAACTCGTCTCGCTCCTTTACGGCTCGTCCATAATACAAACATCCTCTTCACAACCATCCCAAGAGCGCCCAGGAACCCGATGATAACTCCATGTTGAGTTATCTCCCTCCCCTTTCCCTCTAACCTTCTCCCGCCGACGTGCCGGAAGCTGTCCCCTCCCAGCCGTTTGGTTTTCCCTGGACAAACTTGGATTATTCGACCCAAGGATCTTTTGCCGTTGGGGATTTTTTTCTTTGGCTGTCATTTTCGGTTGAAGAGGTCGTTTTTCATAGAACAGACTGTCTTCTCTTTCCTTTGCTTTTTTTTTATCTAAAAGAAAAAACTAAGCCAGGGATTTAAGAAAGGACCGTCATAATCCAGAGGATACCATGAATAATGCAGCAGTGTACGGGTATCCCACGCCACCGGCATCCCCATTATACGAAAGCAGCAAGCCCATATATCTACAACCACCGTTTGCACGCTACACCCCCATCGCCCCAGAGGAGAGACTAGGGAAATTTCTAGGAGAGAGCCTCCAGTTAATAAAAATTATCGGCACCGGCGCCTATGGCGTGGTATATCTGGCCGTCGACATTACCACCAGGATCCAATATGCCGTCAAGACGCTCAGCAAGTTTAATGCCGATGGATCTCCGCTGGACAGGCGACAGCTAGCCTTTCAACACCGAGAGCTTCGACTTCACTATCTGGCATCGGCCCACCCCAACGTGGTGTCCATGCACAAGATTGTCGATGATCCCGATTGCATCTATGTGGTCCTAGAGTATTGCTCCGAGGGAGACCTGTTCTTCAATATCACGGAATGCGGCCAGTATGTTGGTAATGACGATATGGTAAAGAGTGTTTTTCTTCAAATCCTGGACGCCGTTGAGCATTGCCACGCATTGGGTATCTACCACAGGGATCTGAAACCGGAGAATATTCTTGTTTCGAACCAGGGCGATACCGTGAAGCTGGCAGACTTTGGCCTCGCCACCGCAAGTGATCGATCCGAGGACTATGGCTGCGGCTCGACGTTTTACATGTCTCCAGGTAGGATTTCTTCGCGCGCAAGACCAGCTTTGCACACCCGTGGATAAATCAGACTGACGTTTGTCTCTACTTACTACAGAATGTCTAGACCCTTCGTCCAGGAGACCTTTTTATTACTGTGCTCCCAATGACGTCTGGAGTCTTGGTGTCATCCTGGTAAACTTGACGTGCGGCCGCAACCCGTGGAGACAGGCCTCCTTTGAAGATTCCACATACCGCGCCTTCACCAGGAGCCAGGACTTCCTCAGGACCATTTTGCCATTATCGGACGATCTAAACAATATCCTAGGCCGTGTCTTCACGCGCAATCCAGATGAAAGAATTACGTTACCAGAGCTGAGGACTAGAATCCTAGCCTGTTCCAAATTGACCGTTCCAGCGGTACCACCCACGTTGCTCACACCACCAGCGTCGCCTGAGCCCACTGATAATTACGTTAACTGCGAGGATGCCATTGACGGCATAACTTACGATGCACCGCTCTCTCCCGCCGGCTCAGACTCGGATGGGGAGTCTACCTGTTCCTCAGATGAAGGCTCTCTCATATCGAGTTGCTCTACTATCGAGAACTTGGATGACGAGGAGATCTTTGAGATTCAGAACGAGAAAATCCCCGTACAGGAACCCCAGTTCTTCGACCCAGAGGAGCCCAACATGGTTTTTCCCCAGGAATTTGTTCCGCAGCACGCCGGACCCATCCACGGAGTGTACCAGGCTTGCAACCCCTGTGCTGACCCAGCCCTCTCCCAACCCGCCTGCGCGGCCAACAACAAATTCACGATTCCCTACTTCTGGGACGTGGTCAATCGATATGCGCAAGCACCTCAACTGCATCAACCCAGTCCTTTCCATCAACCCCAGTTTCCTCTACTGGCCAATTTCCAAGGTTTCTATTAGCCTTTGCTGATTCACTTTGGACTGTACTTGCCCCTAGTCCCGGGGCGCACATCTTTCAACTTCATGTTGCTTTTCTCCTTTTGGACCCTTTTAGGAATGACGAACCAACCTCTGGACCCTTTATTCTCTTTCTTCGGTCCAATACCTCCCAGGCTATGACTACGATGAATGCCAGCATTCCAATTTACCTGTTTTAATAAGCATCATTCAATACCCTGGCGATCATATCCGGATGATGACCTCCTGCAATGGTATTAAAAAAAAGAAAAAAAGTCTGGGACTTCAACAATCGTTTTTAACTGTAACTTTACACTCAATTTTCTTTTTTATGTTTTGTCACAGCGTGGAGTTGGCGGGATACCGAAGGTATCAAATGAAGACTTATGGAGACCGAGAAGTCGCGGTACATACTTATTCTCTATTTTCCTTTTTTTAATTTGGGAAACGGACTTTGGTCAAAGCATTTTTACACGGCGCTAGAGAACGGCATTGGATCTTTTCCTACAAGACTGGAGCGGCTTTTGATGCTTAATCTGTCTGTCGACCGTCAGCCACTACGAGGAGGCCCCAACTAGAGAGGAGGACTCGGATCTCTCGCTTAAAATGATACCACACAATTCCGATACATGAGCCCTGCGAGGCTCCGGACGGGGGGATTATGTCATGGGATATGAAATTAGAACAAAGACGGGCCAATAGCCCATGGACGGTGCGCACATCATTGCCTACAAAGAGTGGGATGTGTCGAATAACTACAAATATGTTACGTTTTGCTACGGTGGTGGACGCCGGGCCAACGAGCCTGGTGAGCCCCTGGGTTCTTGAGAAAGTATATCACGCAGGATAGACTCTTCACAGCCCCAATACAATGTTAAGCGAGATATCGCTGATCTACAATCAATCAACTCTGCAGTATTGTGCCGTGAAAAGTGTTGACGTGAAGCTTCGTTTCTGATCTGCAATGCTCTATCTATTCTATTCCACTTATCTGATTTCATAACATCATCTATTGATACCCATCCGTCCAACTTTTGTCTCGTCGTGCGCGAGACTGATTTGCCCAGGAGAAAACGGCCCAGCTAATTCGCCAGTCGCAGTCTGCGCCACCCGCCTTACTTTTGCAATCACGTTCCATGCGCAGGGCTTGCGAGATGCCTTGGTGTCGCATCCAGACGTTGCATCAGGGCCTGTGTGTCTGCATGTTTCCCACTGCATCTGGCCAATCTCGACTAGACGAACCGCAGCCGACCAATGTCCATGACGGAACGCTAGACCGGCTGACTTCATTACCTCCTTGGCGTTACCATCCCCCCTTCTTTTCGCATGCTTAGTGCATCTTATGTATAGCATAAAATATTGTCGAGAGCTGTGTGCTACCTACTTGGATGATCTAGAGGCGTGAATTTTCGGTTGACTACTGGTCGATGCTTACCTTTCTTAGCTGCCCACCCTTACACCGTCCCCTGATATTGCTCATCCAGTTGTAAGAACCGCGAATTTGATATACTAACGAATACGGGAAACGATGTTGTCAGCACGAATTACATCTGGATTACTTATCGTACAGCTAAACTAGAGTTTGACTAAATCACTTTGCCCGCTTGTATAGTACATATTTTCTAAAACTAACGCGCATAACTCAAGACTACTACTCACGGATACCGAATGCTAGTGCTCTAGCCCGGCAAGGCTTCACCCGTCGGGTCCCGGCGATGGGATGGATGGAGAGAATAAACGGCGAGCTCCTTCCAAGCAGCCTGGTTGGCTGCACATCGGGCCAATTCTCACCTCGTTACTCGAGTACACGCGCGCAACCGGTGCCGGTTGCTACTGCAGCTGCAGCAGCTGTTGCAGCCGTCATTCTATACCGAAATGCGATGTTCATCATGATACCACTCGTAGCTCGGCTCAACGGGCATTTCAGAGTCGCAGCTGGTGCTATAGGCTGCTGAGTATAGTTGTGAGCGCTGATGCAGCCTCTTGCAAATCACCGACAAAGATTCAATATCGACCTCCTTTGGCAGGGGTGATCGTTATTACAGCAGCCGATCTATGGTGAACTCGATTTTTTATTACCCACCTGCATATACCTTATTGCGCGGCGTCAGGTTGCAGTGCATTGCAATGCAGGAAGCAACGGCATGGAAGTGTAGTAGCATCATCATTATCATCATCACAATGCCTGCTATAGATTAGAGCCAATTATTATTAGCTACTGCATGTAGGTTGGTCGAGTAGAACTGCACGGAAGTGTCGAAAGGGAAAAAGGGCATGGAAAGAGAACGACGTTATGCAATTTCATACCCACCCATCCACTCCTCTCTCCATCCACACACCCTTGTCGACGATGCAGTAGCGCGCTCCCGATGCATTGGTGTGTGGGAATCGCTATCCTCATAGTGATGTGTGGGAAGGAAAGAGTGAGCCTTGGGTCTTTCTGGAGTCCTTGGCCCCGTTTCCTCTTCCCTGATTTTTCCTCGACCGGCAACGCACCTTTGCGTCCGGGCGAATCAAACCTCCGATGGGCTGAGAGTGGAGTCCTATGCCACATGCGCATCGACGCTTTCGGGCGGAGAGAGGGGGGCTGGTGGTGTTGGCTGCCCTCGTCCCTCGCGTGGCTGATTGGGTTGGTTGTTATTCACATGGCGGTGAAAAACGAGATCTGTGTGTGCTGTAATTTCCGGCCCCTCCCATTTCCCTTGGAAAGGAAGGATGAAGACGCGTACAGACAGTAGGTAGTTGACGGTAGTATACTATGCAATCTAAGTATAATCTGTAAGCCGAGAAAGGCTACTTTCAAGACGAGGGTCGGAAATCTGACTTCAGATAGGTAGATCCGCCTCAAGGGGGCTGACCCAATGATACTACGCACCACTGCTCACGCCCACTTAACAAGCTCATAACGGCGCGAACGCTGTCAAATGGGACTGGAGACCCAAGCCACGCTCTCATCAGGAATATGTAATGGGTGAGCATGATTATGATGACAGCGCCCGATCCGATACGCCGCCGATGAGTGCTTGATGGCTCGATCTATTATAGGGCTACATGAGAGAGCCTGTTGTCGCCATAACTAGACCTGAAATGTCTCAGTGCTACGATTCGTCAGGCCTCATAACGCGCTCAAATCTCTCGTGATGGTGTGTAAACAAAGGGGAGAGGAGGAGGAGGCGACGGAGGCGGCGCTCACGGGATGAGGCTATCACCAAACACTGAGACTCGGCGGTTGCCTGGTGCCCCGTTGTGGTTGTGGTTGTGGTTGTGTTTGTAGTGGGGAGAAAGCATGCAGCATTGGGTGACGTGGTTGCACCCGATAAGAGAAGTCTACACTAGCGCCATGCAGCATGCAGCAAGCAGCAAGGACCGACGCCGAAGCGGATCTACCGAGTGAGTGAGTGCCCTTTCCTCCTCGAGCATGCATTCGGTTTTCTCGCGCGCCCATGTTAGGTTTACTAGTGATCAGCTTCTGTATCGTAAGCACCTGATCATGCTTGACTGCGTGTCATCTCGATAACGCCTTTTGACTTTCTATTTCGATGGAGAACGTCAACAGTCAAAACACAAAAAACCGGGGTCGCCATCTATAGTACACAGCATCGCTGATCCTCGGACCAGATCATAGGAGCGGTAAAGCATTATAGTTAACCTAGTCAGTTCTATTGAGCCAAGTCGGTTGCCGTCTGCCGTAGTTCCAAATGGGATCGGGTCAAGTGCACTTTCACACGCTCCTAGACTGTTCGTTGTCATCCTTAGTCTGATCTGAGGTTACCAAACAATCCAGCTTTTTTTCTATCTATATCTTACGTGGCAAGGGTGTTGAGTTTGTGATGAGACAAACCTCACACCAAACCACTCAAGGCCTTACAGGTGAGTGGTATCTAGGGCATGAATAGACTTCAATCTAGGCCACCAGCTGCCTGCATGGCTCTTCTACCTTCCGCTTAGGACTTGAGATTGACACTGTCTCTATCGAGCCTACTTTTGCGAATGCACGTGTAATATGGAACGTCGGTGGTGGTTGCGCCACCAGGTGTTTGTTTGCCTCTTGTGTCTATCTTGTGATACTATCATGCGTTGTGCGCATGGCGGCGGATTGTGGATGTCGTATGATGGACTACCGGCAGGCGAAGCTTTGAGCACAGAGCGTCCGCCATCTCAAGGGATCATTCCTTGCCGCGCGTGGCATCACATACGGAATGGCCCCAGATGGCTCACCTCAGCCTTCTGCGAATGCAACAGCCGAAAAAAATTCTTTTCTTTTCAGCAACGCCTCTCCATTTTGTAGATCATACGTGTGATTGTTGCAACGTAGGTCAACAACTACCCGTATGCCGTGCATTATGTATCGATCTTATGATATGATTAGTATGATGAGTCGGGATTGAGAAGTTGGGCCAGCCGAATGAATGGCGCCGGTCCTCCACTCTTGCTATCACCACGCTGCATATGCTCCAAATACCTACCGTATCATATACTCTCTCTCCTCACAGCATACCTACATTCATTGCCAAAGGCTAGTTAGCCGGAGCAAAGGTGCCGAGCGATCCATGTGACTCGGGACGAAGCTTCGTGGCAACCGGTATCATAATCCCGAGTCTCAGCCTCTAGATGTAAGTCTGGCTGTGCCTTAGTCGAATGTGATGGCGTTTTGCGAGCCATTTCCGAAGCTCGTGGCTTCTTGCAGGTCGCCTCATTCACGATATTACCTACGCCACACCAGGCATCTACTCAACACTCCACCCAGCCGACGTGTCATGTAGCAAAAATTTCTTCTCCCCCCCGTGGCTTTTGATGATTACACTATATCCAGCAGCAGCAGCAAGTTTGTGCTGATAAGAACGCTCCAGCACAGGCCCTCGCGCTAAATTCTGATGCGGTTCATTGGATTCGTGCACGGTTATGTCTCATGAGTCGGTCGCCTTCGACCATCAGCGTCATCTTCGATGGCTTTCGGATCAACCACATGACGACGGCGAGCCGCATGGTCAGAATCCGAGAGCTAGATGGCACGGCCCGTGCTGACGAGCCATGAAGCTCATCCTCAGCTGCAATGACTCGCCATGTCATCGCCGGCGCTTCGCGGTTCGGTGATAGAAGCTGCCAGAGAAGGCTCCTATCCCATTGAACCGAATGCCACAGGGCCTGGAACGTTTCATTTTTGCCGGGTGGCTGCTGTTGACCCCATCCACTCACCCAGACTTCGGCCATCGTCTCTTCGCCCGACGTGGCCGATACGGGGTGCACAGTGACTGACTACAATTTCCGGTACTCCGAGGACTCCTGTCCATGGTATCACGAACTAGGTTCGATGGAAAAATCTAGGTAGCGAGCGGAAAGTCACTAGTTGGCTGCAAGAAGTGGTAGTGGCTGTCTAGGTACGCGCCTATCGATGGCGCCGTCGTCCGCGATCTTGACTCGTGCGACCCGCCACGATGCAGACTTGGCTGACGTGTAATCAAAAGTTACACGTATGCGAAGAAAACACTCACTAGCTTAGGGTGCTAGGCGAGCGAGTTTCGCCGCGAGGGACCATGCCATGCCACGAGATATTATCCTCTAGTAGTCTTACTAATTTAGCTTCCGCTGCGAGAAGACTGCGAGAAAGACTGCGCAGCAACGAATCAACGACCATTGGCTCTTGTTACGGGCGGCTCGCGATGGTTTTCCGATTTATCAGCACGGAGTTACGTGGACGTGGAGTCCTAAGCTTGAGTGAGGCGACGTTTACGAGTTGCGTTACACACTATTATCACGAGCGAAAGACCTCATTCGTGAGTTAATTCACTCTATTGTGCCACGAGCGAAGGCATAACAGACACTGCAGGCATCATAAGCCAATGTGGCCTTTCGAATTCGTCAATATACTAGAAAAATCATGGATATCACTGGCTCCATGCGAGTCGTCAAACTTTTCCTCGCTCTCTCATGCACCGCCCACTTGACCCTCCTCTGATATCCGACATAGGACCTCGCTGGCCATCAGGCAAAGCCTTAGTTGCTTGGCTCCATAGGGCCACCCGGGATCGGGTCTTCTGGGAGGAGAGGACCACCCGGAAGAGGGCCGACGGGGAAAGTGAAGTCTCGCTTGCCCGGTGTGAATGTCGTCGTGGTGCCGTCGGGCGATTGAATAATGGTGATGCCGTACTTGAGGAGCTCGTCCTTAATAGCGGTGAGACGATTTTGGATGGGCTTAGGTCCGTTGGTGCCGAATGTGTGCAGCAGTGTCTCGTACTCAAGCTCCAGCGCGGTTATTCTGGCCTTGGCCTCGTCTCCGCCACCAATGATAGTCTGACGCTTGTTCGACGGGTTTATGCCGCCTGAGATCGGTGTCCCGATGGTCGAATCGCCCGTCGGGGTGGGCGGCTGGTCATTGCCAACTCCCCACCATGTAGATGGGTCGCCCCAGGTGAACTGGCGCTCCTTCACCTCGGTGTCTCGCTTGTCCGATGGCTTTATGGGGCCGGTGATGGGCGGGAGGAGAATGAACGTCGGCTTTGGAATAATGATTCCATCAGTAGTCGCGTCTCCTACCGAATTTCCCGTCGTCTTTGTGGGCTCCGTGATAGGAGCCGCATGAACCAACGCCACAAGGGCGAGGGAAGCCAGGACTGCTCGTTGCATGATGTCTGTGTCCGCTAGTTGCGAAGACTTGTAATTAAGAATAGCTCTCAGTGTTAAAGATATTGTTATCTTACTCCTGCCTGACAGATGGTCCCCTCGTCGTCATCGTTGATCACTTCTATATTTATAGCTAAACCTTTTGCTTACCATAATTACTGAGAAAGATAAGAGTCTGGGATAGAACAGGCGATTTGCGAACAGGGCCCGGAAGCTCATCTAGACGCAATTTCGGTATATGAGGTTTGGTGAGGACTGGACCGTATCGTTCAAATATCCGGAGCCATTTACCCGGGTCGAGTCTCTTAGCGAACCATGCTAGACAATGGTTCGTTCACTATAGCGTCCCAATCACCTGTTCCAGGCCAAGCGATAGTGATTAATTAGGAAATACGTATCATGGCTTATGACCTGTGCCGATATAGAACCGCCGATAATACGGCCATCGTGAGTGCTGGGCGAGAGACTATGCAGGGATCCGAGAATGACGACGCCGTTCTCCTTCAAGACTCTATTTTTGGTGTCGACTTGCGCGAGCCTGTTCAAGCCCAGACTTCCGCCATTGCTTGTCTAGACGAGCCCGAAGACCAAGCTTTCGTTGTTTACGGACCGTCAACGCAGCGCCTGGTAACGATATTCTGCCCAGAGTGGGCTAAGACAAGTTCACGATGCAAGGGACTCGCTCATTCGAGATGCCGAGGATTAGCTGAACAGGCCAGATTATCATCTTCAACACCACCCTAGCCTGATGTGATTCATCCGTGATCTTGCGGCATATTATGATGGGATGGTGGTGCCAGAGATAGCAACGCTGTCACCCTGGGACTTAGTGTTGGTCGGGAAACTGGTTTTCAGTTGAATGAGCTCGCCGGCGGCATCATCCAACCGAAGGTGTCAGCCTACATGGCGCAATACTGTTTTAGAAAGCGTTGAAGGACCATATCGAGAACAGGGTCTTTCGAAAGGGTGAAATGGCTCTAGGCTACCGTGGCTGGGCCTAGGGAAGTCTTGAGAGGACTGAGCAGCTCGCGGTTCCGAAGTACGAAAACAAGTCGAGTGCAACAAAGACGTTTCCAGGTCCCGGAACGCCATTAGCGCGGTGTCCATTCCATGACCACCTTGTTATCTTGAGACAGCACTGCATCGTCTAAGCTGCAAGTGGATTCGGCGTCGGACGTTGCAGACCCTCTTCCCTCAATTTTGTCCTCCATCAATCGAGAGCCAGGCAACCTTGCTTGACCCAATTTCTCCTCCCGAAACCCCTGAAACCTTTCTTTGGTGGATGATGAGGATGAGACACCAATTGCTCTCGTTATAGTCTCGTTCATGCTCCGTGACTCTGCATGTTGGTGGCTGTTTAGAAGCCGGCCTAGAATTGACAGAGACTGTCCGTATAGGCTCCTCTGATGCTGGATAGACGCTTGCGCTGTAAGCGGTGATCCGTGTTGCCACCACTAATATTCGAAATAGGAGACTATCGCGTATTTTTCCTAGTAAAACTGAGCCCCTCTGACCTGATCTAAGCATTAAAGTAGATCAGGAAGGTTGACATGAGTCCGTCCAAGTCGCAAGCAAAGAAAACTAGACCATCATTAACATTGCGTCAACTAGAACGTTCATCGAAATATAGATGAAAGCATTACTTACGGCATATGTGTAGAGCTGAAGGCTTAACAAGATACATACGATGCCTACATGAGGGTTTGGATTGTGAAATTTCGCCATTTGTGATCGGACATGGCCTTGTGACGAAGGTGGTTTCCTAGGAATGAAAATAATAAGAGTTTGTCGGCGCTGGCATGCAGTCGTCGCCCTTGGGGCAAATGACATGAAGTGCTATGAATTAGTTAAAATCTTTTCATCTTTTAGAAAGCTGACATCGTGGTTCATATTAAGGTGTCGAAAGTTGGACTGGACACACTCAGCCGCTACACGTCTTCTAAGATGTCCGAGCCACCAGCCTCTCTCTCGCCCATTGCAAGCCCACTGACTCTCTACCAGGCGATTTCGGTTCGACGCATCAGAAGTTCAATACCAATAACCCGGGCGCCGGACACTATTGCGGCTCTGTATCAAGCTGACGGTTCTCCTAAGCAAACATAGAGAACACCAATCCTCCCCCGTGAACCTAATATGATTATAGTCAACACTCATAGTCTTTTCACTTCGAAGTGCTGATAATTCCGCGC
Organism: Xylaria scruposa; assembly: GCA_022385635.1. NCBI lineage: Eukaryota > Fungi > Ascomycota > Sordariomycetes > Xylariales > Xylariaceae > Xylaria > Xylaria scruposa. Next base: position 361,585 of record MU280217.1, read on the forward strand.
AATATGAGAGTCTTGAATTGACATCCTCGTGAGCTTTTTAAGTAGAGTATCGGTAACAGCCTCATCATAGGCCTAGGCCTAGTCAGTCAATAGACAATACAATCTTTGTCGAAGATGGTGCTTGTTTGCGTATCGCAATTAGCTTGTTATTTGTAGTAGTTGTGAACGAAAATTGAGGTCCTTGGACCGGAGCGTAAATGAGTGAACAGTTCCGTCGATGATTTGTCGATGACTTCAATTGATAACCACTCTCGGAGTTTACCTCTGTTCGGTGATTGTCAAGGACGGCCTGTTCAGCAACTAGTTTGCGAGCAGACATAGAAATGCAGGTGAGGGTTGATTGACCCTTCGAGATCTGAGAACCATCTCCAAAAAGATATGTTTTATCTCCGACACTTAAGTACACAGAGGAATGACGACACCTTGCCGCACTATCGTGGGGTAGCTCCATTTTGTCAAACAATAAGTTCAACTAAACTTATCGTCTGCCTGCCTAAGTAAACAAGCTCACAAGCTTCGTCCGTAAGGTATAACCTTGACAATGGCGGCTAATTCAAGTGCTATACTGAGACGGGCTCTGCTCTACGGTACGTCGTTGTGCCCAGGAAGCATCGATTGGCGTCATCGTCATCATAATCATCATCCATAGCTCGGTCGGCAGACAAAAGCTAGCTGACACGACAAAACACAATGCAGTGCCGGCCTCGTCGCCGCGCATGATGACGAAAAGCCTCACTCTGACGAGCGACAACCTGACCTACGACCTCGAAGACTCCGTGACGCCGACGACGAAGCCGCAAGCGAGGACGGCGCTCCGCGAGCACCTGACGAGCCTCTCGTCGCGCCCCTCGACGATCCGCGAGCTCGCCGTCCGCATCAACGCCGTCTCGACGCCCTTCGCGCTCGACGACCTGACCGCGCTCGCGAAGCTGCCGCGGGTCGACGCCATCGTGGTCCCCAAGGTGAACAGCCCAAGCGACCTGACCTTCGTGACAGACGCGCTCCGGCACCTAGCCCCGGAACGGCACTCTCCGTCTCCCACCGCCAGCCCGATCAAACTGATAGCGCTGATCGAGTCGGCGCGCGCCGTCATGGACTTGTCTTCCATCTGCGCCGCATCGCCGTACCTCTCCGGCCTAATCTTTGCAGCCGAGGATTTCGCTCTCGATATGTCAATCGCGAGGACACCATCACTGTCTGAGTTTCTGTACGCGCGCTCCGCGATCGCGACGGCCGCTCGGGCCGCCGCGCTACCTAGTACAATCGATCTAGTATGTACATCCTACAAGGGCGAAGAAGGACTGGCGCGTCTGGAGGAAGAGTGTCGAGGTGGCAAGGCCATGGGCTTCAACGGCAAGCAGTGTATTCACCCCTCGCAGGTCGAGACAGTGCATCGCTTGTTCGCACCCAGTGAAAAGGAGCTCGAGTGGGCTGTACGCATTGCCATTGCCGATGAGAAGGCTGCAATTGCAGGGAGAGGCGCCTGGACACTCGAGGGTGCCATGATCGATGCGCCTGTTGTAGGTAAAGCCAAGTCTACTATCGCCAAGGCCGAGAGCTGTGGAATGGATGTTAAAAGCGTGAGGAATAAATGGAAAGATCAAGAACCAGAATAAAATTCGAGCGCATTCCAGATGCATTAAGGTGTGAGATGACATGTATTCAGATGGTCAATTATAGTTTTTAAGGCACTAATGTATAAACCGTTCAGAAGTAGGAGAACCGATTGGGTCGCCAAAAATTCGACATTTCTAGAAATTCATCCCTATCATCCCTCGGATACTCTGTGGACATTGCTGTGGTGTGATCTCTGGCAGGTGCTGCTAATTCTTCATACTTATAAAATCTTTGATTCGTCTCGACCAGCTCTTTGGACCCAATGTCTGTCACGCCGATGGCGAGCTGACGGCGGTCTATTTGTGGTCCATCAGACGCCATTAGTTGTTGATTTTGTGTCTCGTTATTTCTCATCATCATTTCCAAAGAGAATTGCCGATACTCACTGATTGGTTCCTGCTGGCAGTATTCCTCAATGGGCTCAGACTCCTCCAGCTCACTTTCTATTCTCACAATGAAATCGACCATGCTCTCAGCCATATGCGTTGCAGGTAGCGGGGTGAGAGCTAAGGTCCTCTCAGAATCTCTGCCTATACCCTGAATCTCATATATCGGTGACCTCATACTTAGCCTCGAGAACGTTTTCTCTCGCTCGTAACTAGACATACCGGAGGTCATCGCTTGTGATATCCATGATATAGAGTCAGGAGTGGAGGCCACATTTTCAGGTTCTCTACTCGATCCGCGCGGCTGACTTGCTGCTCCGTTGTTATCCGTTGTCTGTGCGTGTCCACAATTTGGAACTTGGCTATGAGTTACAACCGGTCTCGTCGACCCTGGACGTACGGAGGATTTAGAATCATCTCCCGGCTTGAGGATGCAGGAGTGCAAAGAATCAAGTCGGGATGCGGGGATCGGTGGGGGTGGCATTGCATCTCTGGAAGAGATTGTAGCGCGATCTTGATCGATAGGGGCAGCATGATTTATGATCTGATCTATATCCGGAGGGATTATCAGCGGGCTTTCAGCTGCAAAATGCGGACTGGTCCCCGGATAGTCTTCCTTGGGATGGCAAGCCGGTTGATCTGGGTGAAGGTCCCGGATCGGCTCTGCTCGAGGCTGCTCTACTATTCCATGGCGACTAGGGTGTTCCGAACTTATTGTTATATCTGGAGCTGTTGTCATTCGTTCTTGGTCTGTCATGGAGACTTCAGTCTTGGATAACCTCCGTGGCCTCCACTCAGGTGGAAGTATCGTATTCCACCGCGCTTCTAGATAGGCGGGTGATGTTACCGTAGCATCCGTGCTATTTGAGCACCTTGGACTCATCCTCGAGCTTTTCCCTTCGTAGGTTTTCTCATGATGAATCATACTATTACGTGTAGACGACGACTCGCTACGTGTTGCCAATGAACGGCTCTGCTGGTTATTGGAAACATCATACGAACAGATGCCCGTGTCGTTATACACCCCAGTGGCAGCCAAAGCTTTTTGTATGCTCTCGGGTGTGGCGGTCCTTGCTGGTTCCATAGACCTTGGCCGTATATCGTCGATGTATCGTCTAGCTTGGTGTGAGTCTTGACTGTTGGACCACGTGAAATATGTAGTTGTTCCACTAGAGCTTGGACGACTGTCATGATTACTGAGGGAGAAATCAGGTATTGGATGGGACTTTTCCCAAGATATGGAAGACCGTTGGCGATGGGTTTCCGGGGGAGTGGGTGACGACGGTGTCGCAAACGAGTCCTGGTAGAACCCTGACGTCGTCTTATCTCTACGATGTGACCTTTTATTATTGGCCTCTTTACGACACGTCAGTTCTGCCTGCCTCCCCTTACGTGATGTTTCATTTGCACGAGCTGGTTGAAAGAATGAAGAGATCTGTTCAAGTTCTCGGCTCTCACGCCGACGTTCGCTCAGTCGGGAACTTGATAAACCTTTCTGTTGCGGTACGTCACGCTCCTGATGAGTTGGAAATGGCATTTCTGAGAAGGAAAGGTCGGTAACTGTGAAAGAAATATTAGCAGCTTGCCACGAGACGCGTGCCAATTACCCTCACTGAGTTGCTCTTTCGGTACACGCTTGTTGCTGAACAGTCCAGGTTTCAAATTAGCCTGAACCTAGCAATCAGTCAGGGTGGCGGCAAGCGGTATAACGTTCAATCAACGATACGCACTGTGATCCGATCATTGAGGACGGCCTCCGAAGTAAAGTTTTTCATTACATTCTTTCCGGTAACTATCGGCCTTCTCCTATTCGATTTGGATCTCCGTGGCCGATGCTCGCCTTCCTTGCTTCTCTTCCGGTCCTCTGACTTCTTAGTGTCGTACTTGTCTGCCTTCGTCTTGTGTCTACGCCGCTTCTTGAAGACAAGTGCTATACTCTTATGAGACATTGGTGACGAAGCATCTGCGGTGTCCACTTCCGCATCATCCAGGGGGTTGTGGCTTGAACTCTCATCATGCTCAGAGTTGGTTTTTACGTAGCCTATTTCCTGAAGCTCTTGATGAGGAGCCAAGTCACTAATCAGTGAGCTGTCGGCACTGTTTTGTTTATATTGCTTTGTCTTTGTGTTGCGATGTGTCGGCAGCGGAAAACGAGGAGGCAAGGAGCCCTGAGCAGGCGGGATGTGTTGCGGCCTCCACAATGGATCTACGCGCCCAGGGTTTTGACCGCAAGGAAAGATATGCCTATCTTGAGAATGCTGGCGTTTTCTACGGTGGATCAGCTGGTTTTGAGCTTCCGACGAAACCAGCCAAGATGTGGGAACAGGAGCTGTCAGTTGCCCCAACCAGCTCTCCACAACGTTTTGGCTGTCAAGCGCGTGGTATTCTCGGTTCAACCTTCCCAAAGTCAAGGCCGGTTTGTCATTGGCCGTCTGAGCGGCCGAGTTATAATCGTGGTGGCGACGGCGGCGGCGGTGGTGAGGCACGCGATGACGCTGACGGGGCGAAGGCGACTCCTGGTGGTCCATCTCCACGCATACAGTGAAGCAATCAGGAGTCGCTGAAACTCAATAGGACAAAGATAGCAGGCAGTAGAGGAGCGATGGAGAGCCAGCGCCAGCTTGAGATGGTTCATCTGGCACACGAGTCGGCCACGGAGTTTGAGGGCGATCATCAAGCTAACTAGTGGGTATGTCCCATGTGGACAACGTCCGTCCTCGATGAGCCCGAGACAAGGCGTGATAATCCAAGTGAGTAAGGGTCCTCCAAATCCATCCGCACATAGCAAAAGATGTATACCTTAGGTAGGTAGGTAGGCAATCACGTTGGCGCAAAGCCAAACGACCTAGGTACCTAATGTATGTAGGTAGGTACCTGGTATCTGTATGTACATACACATACGGTAGAACCTGCCTCCTACCCATATGCAGAAGTCGATGAAACTGAACATTTGCTCTTTCCCCAGTCTGTCGATCCTCGCATGCATGATGGAGTAGGTACCTGCCTTTGGGAGGCTTACGTTGCCTACCGCCATGATATTGTAATGCGGCAACGGCTGTCCGAGTATTACCTGAGTTCGGCACGTCCCGTTCGGCGGATAACTGACGTTGTGAATATGTACAACAACGGACTCCTCGCATTCCTTTTTAGGAAAGTGGGGGCTTCCTGCATAGATCTATATACCTACCTAGGCCTAACTGACGCTCCCAAGATACCCTTGACTGACATTGCTATCGCTCGTTGCAGCTCCAAGCATAATCGGTAGATCACACTCGGGAGCAGTAATAGTAAGCCAGATATCAAGCCAAGTGCGTGAACACGAAGAACTTCAAGCACGAACCGTGGGGATCTGTCAAGTCCAGTTACCCTTGTTGTTATTGATCCCACTTATAGGGTCTTAGTATAGATCTCGAATGCCAACCTAGACTTCGGCTAACGACCCGGTCCGCGAAGATAATAAGAAGGATGATATTATCGCTATTATCGCTATTGCACTATTAGATTCAAGCACAGCGACAACTTGAAACTCGCCGTGGCAAGAAAACCGGAAATCTATAGGAAATTTGTAAGCTCCATTCTCTACTCACGCAATGCGGAGGAGGCGCCGACAGCAATCGTCGCAGCACGTTAGGCTGACTGACAGGACTGCCTGCCTTGGGGTCAGGGGGGGAAACAGATCCCCGTAAGGCGCGCGTATTCTTTCCGAATCTCTGATATTGTTCTAGATTCTTTCGACAAAAGTCATATATTCTGTAGATGACTGCTGTACGCCAAGACTATACCCCACAAAAGAGAAACAGATGTATGAAAGCTGTAGGTACTTTCGTGTCAGAACAGCAACAAGGGCCTTGAAGATAGACTCATTAAAACGCTCAGCTACGCAACGTTCAAAGTTCAACCTGCCACTAAAATCCGTCTGGACTGGATATGGACGATGATGGACCAGGTAAACCTGCGCCTACACCCCGCCTTACGTACCAGGTCGTACGTAGTACCAATCGACCTAACGCTGCATGTGCGGGTATGTGCGTAAGCTACTAAGTAATCACCCCTGTTTGGTGCTACCTACCTAGGTTAGGTAGTATAGGCAGGTTCCGTAGACTTGGGGTAGTAGTTTGATCCCCTTTGCGTCCACAGACGCAAAGAAATGATCTCCTATGCATTTGCATTTGCGTTTGCCAAGCTTAACCCATTGAAGCCTTTCTGAGAAAGAAGTTAGGTCTTGAGACTATGAAACTCCCTATTACTAGTAGGCATGAATAATGGCCCTTTCGGCATATGAGTACGGGATAACACAACCAGTCCGTTGTATGCTCACATGGCTCGAGAATTGTTGCGTCCTGGCTGGCTCCACGCCGATTCCCCACCCTTTCAACTCGATTTACGAGCAAGAACCTCAATAATGAACTCTCACATTGGTCGTATGAACCGTATCGTCTCAAACCAGCTAACACTTCATCCTGCATGTCATACGTTCTACCAGGCGCCTCCAAGTTGTGCCAAGTCGTTGAGAGCTGGAGCTGTCAAACAGTGCATGATCATAGAACTTGCGTGGGTGGGTGTCAAACCTTCAACGTTACGGAACACTTCGTGTATCGGCCTTGTCCACATTCGTCAGTCTCGTCTATATCTCAGACGCTCAAACTCACTTTTTACGAGGTACCTAAGGTAGTGAGCTATTCCAAGCCGGGCGTGTCTGCGTGCGCATCCTCTTTCCCCTCCGCTGTTTTGCGCCCTTCCCGGGGCGTCTAATGCTGATTAGTCGAGGCACTTGTAGCGTATCTCGTTCTTGGCCCGCCCTTATCCCGCCTGGTATGGATTGTGCTCTGACCCTGTCGAGAAATAGGCGATGAGGGGCTGTTGAAGATCACGACCAGGACTGGGATCAGAAATAGTGCGCCGTTGGCATTTTCACCTTCGTAGCTGCTACTATTCATGGCAACATTGTCGACTAGTCTAGTGATATACATCTATCTATGGAAACCGCCCTCGAAGGGGGGTTAGATGAGGGCTCGTTTACCTCTCGGCCGGTAGTATATGGAATGAGCCACTCTTGCTGACGTAAAGCGGTCGCAATCATCATTCTGCGTATCACATTCCGCTATTCGACATCGCCTCGCGGATTAATTGACGTGCGGTCGAGGTCTGTCAATCATACTCATCAGAAAGCTGTCCCCACAACAACCGCATCTGAATTCGTGGTTGGCATTGCCGGCATATTACTTCGGTACAATGCCTTCATACTTGAAGAACCTATATAATATGTCGGCAGTCGTATTTGGGCTGATGAGAGCTAAGACTAATTTGTTTAAGAAAGCAAGGAACTACCCAGGTAACAAGCATAAACGCTAGCTTGATGATCTTCGAGATTTTGGACAAGGATTGCGAAACTGTGTTAGCCTCACAGAGATATCAAGCACCCAAATCAAAGATCCTGGCAACCTTGGATTTATACATAGTAAACCAGTTCACAACGTAAAGTTTGTGGAGCAGCATCTTGTCCAGTGACAAACATGTACATGTCCCAGCGGCCCATCGAACCCCTTGCTTCTCGTGTCCTGGCTCGAGATCATCTAGGTCGCTAATTCTTGACGATCCAGCAAATCGCTAGGAGATTCCTAGCAGATTCCCAGTCTGCCTCGTGAGGTACCTTGTTATCTGGGTATGCTGTTTCGAACACTGTCTTATTAACCTCGAGCGTCTGAAAACGATTTGAGCTCATCTGTCTGATGGTTGTTTGGGGATTGACCCCGCCGGCACACCCAGGTAAGTTCCCAGACAACATGGGCGATTAGGAATACCTCCTGGTTAGCAAGAGAAGGCTGAGCCGAGGAGCTTGAAAAACCTTGTTGCATATCGTACATCACGGCGGACGCGAGGTATAAATCGAACCGGTTGAAGCCACTGATCACCCTCGTGCGTCTCTATCTCATTCGCGAATACTGTTCAATTCCTGGAATTTGTCATTGACATCCCTTTCCCAGCTGGCTAAGTTTAGTGCCTCCCTCGATAGCGCCACTGTATGTTTCGACTTGCTTCCCTTTGTACGATCTCCGTCACAAGCTATAGCTCATCGAAAACAAAACGAAATCGCTACTCAAGAAGAGTTACCTCGCAATTCTATACCACCGGCTGCTGGATCTTCCCGACTACCCATACGCCGAATTGATATCGTTTCAACCTGTAGTTTCGGGGCATTATTGGGTCACCAGACTGTACGTGAAACCTCGTTCTTAATTCTACATGTGTTCAGGCTGGTGCTGTCGTGGTCATGAGCCAGGGTCGAGATTTTACTTGCGAACCTCTACTTATCAAATTACTGCCCCCCGTCTCGCTTGCCCTTGCAATATGGCTCCTAATCATTGTCTACAGGTTATTTAGCACTCTTTCTCTCTATCTAGCAGATATGGCGAAATTATTCATCGGGTAACCGAATACAGCCCAAGCCGAGAACTAGTTGCCGAACTTTACTTACATATAGTATTTAGAGGACTTGCGTGGCATACCGAAGAGGTAACATTGAGGCAGAAGTTTGAGGAATTTGGCCCTGTTGAGGAAGCGGTAGGTCTTTTGGATTCCCGAGTCTGTCGAGGACGTTACGAACGTCCACCAGCATAATCAGAACAGCGACACCAAGTCCATTGCTAAGAAGCTCAGAGCTAATAGCATTGTCCAATAGGTTGTTGTCAAGGATCGAGACACTGGCCGAAGCCGCGGTTTTGGTTTTGTCCGATACACCACCGAGGCCGACGCCGAAAGAGCGATTGATAGCATGAATGGAGTTGAGTAGGTGGACTCTTGTTACGGGTGTGTTTTGGTCTGACGCTTGCTGAATTATGGCAGGTTTGACGGACGATCAATCCGTGTTGACAAAGCCTCGGATGCCGGGCCAAAAAACAGCCATGGCCGAGCAGGTGGACCATCTTATTCAAGCCGGGGAGCATACACGCAACAGCCACAGGCGTACCAGGCTTACGGAATGCCAAATGCCGCCCCGATGTACTCACAGATGCCCTACGGAAGGGGAGGTTATCCACAACAACCGGTTGCCTACGGTACGCCTTCCGCACAGGGTAAGAATCGCACATCCATCAATGAACATGTCATCCAAGGATTGGATAATTACTAAAGAATGGCTCAGGCTACGGTATGCCCACACCATACGGCTATCCGGACCAGCAAGGTAACCAACAGCCCCAGGGGCCGCCTCAGTACTAGCTACCCGTTTCCCCACTAGACCGGAGAGCCTCCGCGACGTCAACCGGACTACGAATCGAGCATGCCGGCAAATAAGAGATCGGACTCTGGAACTGTCCGATACTCATTTCATACATTCAATCAACGCAGAATTTTCAACAAAACGCTCTGTCAGACTACATTCCGTTTTGAGTGCTACTTACATTCTTTGCATCTTGTTTTTCTTCCACCATTTTACATGACACTCACGATCTTTGACGAAATTCAATGCTGGGGGAGGGGAGGGGAGGGGGGCAAAAGTCTTAAGAGGCTCGAGGTGCTACGTATACGACGAGAAGTTGTTGCAATAGGCGACCACGTGTACGGAGTAAAAGACAATAAGAAGGACCTCGGAGAGAGACATGAATACAACACCTGATGACGCCCAGAATAAACGCTTTGTAATGCACGCTGAGTTCTCATGCTGCCAAAACGTGCCTAGCTCTATATCTTCTCAGTCTATGTATGGGCAACTGCATTTATCGTGTCTGACATTCATGACCTCCTTAACACCACTCTAATGCCAACTTGATTCTCCTCAGGCCTTTTCCGTCTCCTCCTGCTCGTCTATGCTGCTCACTTTTGCGAACTCGTGCGAAACGGGCGCCGGAGCCCCATTGACCTCGACCTTGACGTCGCCGCTTTTGATCTTGCGCTCAATCTCGCGCAGACGGTCCGATAGGTCTGTAACGTGCGCGTCTCCGCTCTCTGGGCTGAGTTCGCTCAACGCCTTCTCGAGCTCAAGGAGGTAGTCGCGGTTTAGACCGCTTGGACCTTTGCTCCGCTGGATATGTTCGGCGAGGGCCTGTTGAACGATGCAGAGTCGGTAAGTGTCGTCTGCAGGGGACAAAATAAACTTTTTTGGGGGGGGGAGCGGGGGTTGGTTGGTTGTCTTTTGAGTTCCGATACTCCGGCTGGACACCGGCTAGGTTCCAACGGACGGCTATCTACCGCGAACCGGCAAACCCCTAAACTCTACAGGGGAGAGGGTTGAATAAAAGTAGAATAGTCCCTGGTTGGGACAACTTTCAAGACACTTCAGAAAGGGGGGGGTAAGAGACACTGAAGTACTAACCTGTGGATCCTGGGGCCCGACGAACTGGTCATTGTCCGGTGTCCCGATGTACACGAGGGTGCGGATGGGGGCCGACCCATCGGCCGGGTAAAACGGGGTGTAGTGGATCGTGTACCCGTTGATCTCGCGAATATCTAGATACTCGGCAACCTCGGTTACGTGTTCCGCTTTGATACGGTACTGCGACGGCCGAGATTAGCTATCACTATTTCGAGGGTGGTCTGTAAATCTTGATAGTCGTGAAATTTTATGAGGATGTGGTTCTAGCCTTGAAAGAAAGAGCTACTTTGACTCTCGAAGCTGCCAAATAATGAACCCGGGAATCACATACCGCCGTTCCCCAGACCTTCTCCGGCGCGCTGTCGTGGGCGTCTGCCAAGGCGGCCCAGAAGGAACGCTCAATCAACGTCACGACACGGCCAGGGGCGGTGGGAGTCCCGCGGTGGTCCTGGCTGGTGGGTTGCGTCAGCCCGTCGGTCAGGACATGGTATTTGCCCCGGTGTTGCTCATTCGAAGCCTGCGGTGGGTGGAAAAGTATGTAAGTACCTTGCCTAAGGCAGGGGTTAGCCGCAGCCGAATGAATATCGCGAAGGCAAATAAGGGGTCACAGAGTCCTCGCTCTGACTCATCTTACCTGCCAAAATCGCCTCACATAGCCAGTCACCCAGCCTGGGATCCGTCTATCTATGGTTTACAGTCGCCGTGTTAGTCACTTGCCCTTACTTTCACGGCGAAGTTGGCGGTGTCCAACTCACCATAATGCGGTGGGGGTTTCCATATCAGGCTTCTATAGATGTCTTAGCAATCTCGGGCGGGAAATACGTGTCGTCTTATACAGTACTAGATGAATGCTGAGAAAGGGCCCTACGTACCCGTAACCGAATATCCAGAACTCTTCGTTCGGCGATGTGGAAGGGTGACCCGCGGCGTCTACTATAACCCCATTCGTCTCTGCCATGACCAACAGATGCTGTCTACGTCTAGTCTATGCTTGTGAGTAATTACCTAGGTAGATAGTGGCTTCAAGACTCGAAAAACTAGGTATGACGCATCTGACTGGTGGATGACTTAGACATCCAATTAATAATACATAGGTTACAGTCTTGTTACAATTATCTAACCAAGTGCCTTAGTTTAGTGGTGCCAAGAGACCCAATTCTGCGGGACGGCCGCATAACGCGTAGTCCGCACGTCACGTCACCGCCCTAATGAGATAGCCTTTTTGGATGGGGATCCGTCTCCGGACATCGGGTGCCGTCCTTGCCGGGATTTGGTTCTTATGACTTGCAGATGGCCGTTATTAATGGGCCGTTAATACCTTTCTACAGCTCACGTGATATTATGTGGTTTGAATGGGCCGGCAATCTGGCTGAATTTGCCGTGTGTAGAATGTGGCTTGGGAAATGCGTAAGGAATGAGGCTCTGTATGCTTATGGAGATCGCCGGGTCCGCTGGACGATGGATCATACCGACGCGACATGATGATGCGTCTGGCTGGCCGTAGCGCCTAAACTCTCGTCTTGCATGAGGGCTCAGTGTCGCGGATCTAGACATCTTCATCAGCCAAGATATATGCTGACCGGACGATCGAGTCGCAATAACCAGGGAACTCGCCGCTCCTGTCTCACCAAAGAAAATCCGGTCTTCGGGTCTAGTATAGTCAGTATACATCAGACGGAGAAGAGGAGACTTTAGCTGGACACAGCCCCGGCGCATAGTCAACCTTGCAAGGCGCCTTGGTTCCCGGAGTAAATCCTTCCTCAGCTCTTCTTTTATTTCTTCTTCCCCAGTCTAAAGACGGCATCGCCCCGTTCTGCTTCTGCCGTGTCGTAATGTAATGATGACCCTTTGCGATCCGTGCTGTTTGGTCATCATTTTTCGATGACTGGGTCCCCTGGATTTTCAGCACTGCCCTGCTCATCATATAATACCTTAGCGGCACCGGCAAACCAACCCATGCTTAGTCAAGACGGTAGGCGCCAATGAAGTCTGTTGAAATGATGTCTGCCTGCTATAGACGTAGATTGCGACGACTTTGAAAACCCGGGTGAGAGAGAGGCTGGGTAGAGTTCTGCTGCAAGGCTACCAGATTTTACTTACTTGCGCTGGGATGCAATGCAGCTGAGAGCTGAGCACTCCATTAAGCAACTAGTGGGCTCCATTTAACTAGTCGCAACCCCATTCTACGGCTAGAACATGCCGTTTGATGCCGGAAGGCTGTAGGAAGGTGTAGGTAGATACCTAATGCTCCAGGTGTCCTGTGCCCAGTCTTGCAGCTGACCCCTCCTCACTGATAACCAGGTAACTTTCCAAAGTAAGGTGGGTAGGTACTACAGTACCTACATGTAGTTCATAAAACAAATACGCTTCCCTCCCTTCTCAACACCCCTCATCATAAGACCCAGACCCAGGCGATCGATTAATCTCCCTTTCCCTGCGCAACTAATCAAGCAAAACTTAACTTCTTGTCACTTGTTGTAGTCTTGCAGCGGAGAGGAACAGACTCCAAAATGGCGTACAACAGGCCATACAACCCAGACGAACTGCCAAGGTGAGTTGCAATACGGTGAATCACATTACCCCACCAACATCGCAATCCCCCTTCCTTGCCCTCTTGCCTGTGGTTGGACACTATGGCGGCAACACTATGGCGCCCCTTCTGTCGGAGGAGCGCCTATTCGACACAACGATGGATGCCTGTTGGTGATCAGACACTAGACAATACTAACATCGCTCCGTAGGTTCGCAGAGCCCGAACAGGTTCGTGTTATCTTCCAGCTATCCCCCTCCACTCACTATTTATCCAGCAAGCAACAACCGCAACTGCTTGCGTCAACATCTTTCTTCTTCGTCTTCTTCTGCAGGCGCGCAAAGCCCTCTTGTTTACGCGACACGGCTGACACTCGGCTTCTCGATCTACAGAAAGGCGGTTCCAGACCTGCTCCTTCGCATTACCAGTCTAAACCACAACCTCCAGCCCCGGCCCCGGCTCCGGGTCCCTCCCGCCACGATACTTATCCGAGCCGAAGGCACGAGTCAAGTCACCGAAACCCATCACACTACGGCTCCATGTCGCATGCATCGATGTCACCGCCTCCGCAGGCCACTGCCCCGCGTCCATCGGCGCACAACCGTCCGCCTGCTTCGAACAGACCCCCGCCTTCGCCGGCGCCTCAAGACGGCAACGCTGATCCCAGCCTCCTGCCATTGTTTCGCGCAGTAGATAAAGATGGTAAGCATCTCTCTATCATTATGGGAGCAGTAGGATGCGCGCTGGTGTTACTTCCTGGGTGAACGCGCAACACGGTTTAGATTGCGCACAAGATAAAAGATATCGAGTTTGCATTGAACTACCCCGAGGAGTCCTATACAGAGTCAACCTCACGCAGGCGCATGAACTTCTATCATTCTATCATGTGACGCACACGACCGAACGTAATATCAACCGGCACTAATCGTGGTGACCACATACAACAGGTACGGGACAGCTTTCTGAACGCGAACTATCGGCAGCATTGGTCAACGGTGACTGGACGGCCTTCGATCCGCAGACGGTGCGGATGATGATCCGAATGTTCGATAGCGACCGATCAGGTACCATCGGTTTCGATGAGTTCTGCGGGCTATGGTCGTTCCTAGCCTCGTGGCGGACGTTGTTCGATAGGTTTGATGTTGATCGCTCCGGCAATATCAGCCTAGACGAGTTCACCAACGCACTGGTTGCCTTCCGCTACCGCCTGAGTCCTGGTTTTGTGGAGCTATTGTTCAACACCTACGACAAGCGCGGCGAAGGCGTCATGAGCTTTGATCTCTTTGTCCAAGCTTGTATTAGTCTCAAGCGTATGACCGATGTTTTCAAGAAGTACGACGACGATCGCGATGGTTATATCACATTAGGATTCGAGGACTTCTTAGTCGAGATCCTGAAGCAGCTGAAGTAAAATTGCCTTGGTCGTCTTCGGGCCACTCTCTCGATATATATATAACCCATGAATCGGATCGCTCGACTTCCTAGAGCGAAATCGGGTACCCAAAGAGATGGCATTACTCGGACATATGTACTTGTAGGGATGAGAAATTGGCTTTTAGGTTTAGGGTCGCGAATTTGGCGCTTAGAGGACAACAAAGTTTGCGCCTTGGGCTGAACCAGAGAGCATGCTTCAGGATTTGGAATATGCAAAGATACCGCTATAGATACCCTCCACCTTGAAGGGATGATGATGAATGATGAACTTCAGTAAGAGAAGTGGAAATGCTATATGAAAGAAGAACATTTTATAAGGCTATGGGCGTATTTGTCGAGCTCTCTCCTGCTACAAGCTTCGACGAGCAGGACACGATTTTAGATCAGGTAGATCACGAATGCCTCTGTGAGGATAACTGAGGAAAAATTGCGTTACATTTTACGATTGTTCTGCGCAAGTTGAGAAAGAGATTTTAAATTGTCTCTAGAATATGTCCTTTTGAGCCTTTGCATGACAGCTACTCGAGTATGCAAGTGGCTGCATGTGTCCTCGAACCGTACAAAGGGGAGACCGGGGGGGGACGCCACAAATTCTCAAGTTTCATTGAATTCATCGCGTACCGCCCTAACGTCATGAAAAATTGACCAAATTGGCTCTGTGAATACGAAGCCAGGAAAAACCAACCCAATCCTAACGCCTTTGCCCGTGTCGTCTGCGTATGGTATCACTAAACTTTGTTGATTGACTTGACGAAGACCCGATCCCACTCATTTTCGTACCTCATTCCAGTGGATAAGCCATATCATGCCATGCCATGCAATGCCATGGTGGCTGTTTATCTTCGCAACCCAACACAAATAGAAAATTGCCGTAAAGAGAGAATGCCTATACAAGGGGCCTTCGCGCCACATCGTTCAAAACTCGGTCGCGAACCTCACCGCTCGGTCACCGCTCGAATCGTTCTTGGGTACAGCGCCGTTCTCGGTCTTAGTCCCTCCGAGACTTTGAACGGGTCGCTGCGGGAAGTCGGAATCCACCTCGTGGTCTATGACCAGCCTTGGCGATGGCTTTATCAAGTCTTTCATCCTAAGAGCCTTGTAAATGCCCGTCTTCTTTGGCGACATGGCGTCCTGCACTATAGGCAACACTAGCGTCTGAAGCATCTTGTTGTGCCTTCCTTGATTCTTGTTTCTAGTTGCGGCTGCTTGGTTCATGGCCGGAGGAGCTGCTTCTTTGGCGAGGCGTATGCTCGACTGGAAATTGCCGCCAGGGGCAATCGTGCGCCATAGCCGCCCTGTTCCGGACACGAGGATCTCCTCGCCGGAATCTAGACGTAGTATTTCGGTGCAATCACCCCGTCGAGGGCTCCTGGTCTTCTCCTGAACGTTTACATCGTCCCCTTTTGGACCGTCCGAAGGTCCGTTGAGTCCGTTTTCGAGTGCGCCTCGAATATCCTCGTCTTTCCACCGACGTGTCTTGAGCAGTCCCGTCGCCAAACCCCGGACGTCTTTCTCCCCGTCGTGCGCGCTGATCCACAGCCTGGCCCCTAATTTCGAGGCGATTTCGGCACCGTAAGGAACACCGGCGCAGATATTGCCGCCAAGCCACCAGGGATTGCTGATGCTATCCATGCAATGAAGAAGTGCCGTGAGTGGGAGCGCCGCCTCGGAAACGAGATGTGAGGTCGCGTAGGGGGCGATATAGCTGTACTGTATCCCGTGAGGCGAGAAGATCAGCGATATAGGCCGGCTGTGACTATAAGGGCTCGGCGGCAGGGCTTTCTCGTTCTGAGACGTCGCCGGACGGAAGCTGGGGCTATATAGACAATGTGTCGGTGATGCGATTAGAGTGGAAACAGAGCGGATGGACCGTAACGACTTTGGCGAGAGAGGTGAAACGGGAGACATGGGGGGAGTGGGAGGTAGTAGAAACGTGTCTCCTGTTGGTGTTATGACGGATAACTGCCCTCCTACATCGGTGAAATGTTGGAGATACGATTCCGGCGTCGAAGGGGGCGTGAGAAATTTCACTTGTTTGATCAAGTCATGTGTAGGCGGTGGTCTGTATGTGATGCCGACGGCGCCGTGGAGGCCAGCGAGATCATGCTTTTGGTGGATAAAGGCAACAGTGACTTCGCCTTCTTGGCCACCGAGCTGTAAAGATGGGACCGGAACTCGTATCACAGACTGCCTCCCCGTTATCCGCGGGTCCTCCCACTGCTCGATAGTTCGAATTTTCTCTTTGTCAAAGTATTTCCAGCTTTTGATTACACGAGCGGAGGCAGGCTCAGCAAGGATCAGCGTCTCCCCTTGCGCAGGTAGCTGCCGCAATGTGGCCTCGTTGCAATGATCAGGCTTGTGCTGGCTGACGATGACAAGGTCCGGAGGTTGTGATAGCTCCGCGAGCGACGATATGCAGGCTGGATACTTATGTGACGTGATAGAAATCCGGGGGTGGAATATAGTCGACGGCCCTGTTATCCATGGATCCAGCAGGATGGTGAACGGGCGAGGTATAACCGAGTCCGCAATGGCTTCAGGTATGACGGGCTCGAAAGACAGCAAAAAGGATGCGTCTGAATTCAGGTGCTTCACGGTTAACGCCATGATGGATCGATCCAGTGTTTCGTTGAAGACAGTGGTACTGGAGCGAGTTTCCCCGTAAGACGTGAAGTATGGCGGAGAGTCATTTGGTCCGTATACAAGAGGCTTGCTGACGAGTGCATTCCGGGGTGTAGGATCTGGAGGATCACGTCACTTCATAAACATGAGAGGAGCAGGTTTATACAGAGAGGTCAGCGACTTGGATCGGACGTGGGTTTCGCCGCGGACGAGAAAAGAAGTAAATGCTGAGATTGAAACAACACACGGTAAGCGGCCGATCAGCCAGACGCGCGCACATAAGACATATACACGCACGCACGCACAGTAGGAGGCAGACCAGTCGTCATAAGTAGGAGATAGTTGTCTTAGGCTCATCCGACGCTCATACACTCACGGTATTGTGTTACCTATTGGGAACGAGTACGTGTCGTCACAAGCGAGAATGGAATAAACATATCCAGGTGGAGGATGATGGCTGGAAGAAATGCGACCATGACTGACTTATTCGAGAACGATTACCAGGTAGGTTAAGTGAATAGATATGTGAATATAATCTGGGCAATTCGTCAAATCTCTTTCTACTTATTACCTATTCTCCAATGGCGAGGAGGGCGGACGAGGAAAGCTGATGACATGATTGTTTCAAATGTTTTACGAATTGTACACAAGATGGTAAGTGTAAACGAGCAGTAAGCCACCGATGACGCGGGTAGGTTACAGTACCGGCAACAACCCTTGCGAATCTATGCAGCTGGCAGTCGTGGCTACATATACCTAGTTCACGAATACCTACCTATTATTCGGTAGGTATTATGTACCGATAGAAGACCTCTAACTTTGATGCTCTTTATAGGTAGCTGGTACGAATAAACGCGCATCGTAGGCGCGGAAAGATGCAACTTTGGCCGAAGCGTTGTTCTACAGATTCGAATTAAAAATCTGCGCCAAACAACAGGTTTCTCGCTTTAAATGTAGCTCTGATGAATGACTGCTGCCTGATGCCAATTCGTTGAAGCTTTTCAACGACTATGTGCTTTGTAAATCGTATGTTCCGTACATGCAGCTCAATATATATAGCAAGCTGACAGGTGTGGTAGTGATTGAGCTGAACCCAAACCATGACACATCGGACATTTCAATTTATGCCTTGGATGCATTCAACCTTGATTCAAATCCTGGCCACCCGTTGCTGGCTTACCTCCGGGACCCAGTCCGGCGTCAAATGGCCTGTTAGATCTCTCCAGCGGCTCCGAACGACCCCAAGATCTTCAAATATGCCGCAACCAATGTTACTCCGTACACACTAGGTAGAATGAACGCCGGTCAAATCACATTTGCGCGCCATTACAGCTAATTATGGTTGTAATGTATAATAATTTTATCAATACTCTACCTAGCCGTACGACGTAAAGGAGACACCAATAAGAACAAATACTTCTAATTGTATAGGTATTGTACTATATACGTTCTATCCATGTGCACCTACCGTCACTACTACTGGAAATAGTTGGGGAGACCAGGACTTATTCGCTCGGCAGTTGCGTATCCACGTAGTCTACGCGGAAAGGCCTCCTCCTTGGCCCTTGGCGAAGAATGTTCGGTCTTGGTCTTGCCCGTAGGGCAAAGCGATGCCTTTTCCCACACAATCTTGTAATTGAAGTACCTACGTGCTTGTAATATACAATTAACAAAATCCTGTGCACTGTTTATTTTGATTCAATTACTAGCATGGTAAGAGGAGTTGTTTCTTTGTCTATCTGGGCAATTTGGCTGGATCGGTTAAATAGTGAAATCGACCAACCTCACATATTCATCATCCTACGTTAGGTCTAGTATTATATGAGAGCCCCCTGATCAGCCGAAAGTTTGTCGGAATAACACATTCGGATGCTAGTATATGTAGTAAGCGGTCACATATGAATACGTTCTGTTGTAACACAGGACGAATGGATTGTATATTTCACTGTAATTGGGAAACTAAGTATATCAATAATGGTTATAGCCCCATTATTTATACCTTGTAGGCCACGTAATGTCCCCAGATATCTGTACGGTTTGGGTTGGTCAGCTTAGATGCTCTCGTTTCTAAACGAGCTGATTTCGCAGTGAGTGCCAAGCCCTACGACACTAATCTAGGTAGCTTAGCCTCAGACCCTTTTGCCACTAGGCATTGACAAATTGAGAAGCTCTGCTACCCAACAATGTTGCAATCTGACAAAGGTAGCACAGCATACTTACTTACCTACTGAGCCCCACTACATACTTAGGACCTCAACTGGGCAGGAACTGGGTAGGGCAATCACACCGTCGACCGTTACTATTATAATAGGATACAACACGGCGAATGGCTCGTTGTTCCGTGCGAATCATATCTACGCCTAAGTGCTAAGTGGCGAGAGCTGAAATGTAACATATACTAAGGTCATTACTATTCTGTCACACCTACAGTCAACAAACTATTGTTGTGTATATCCGTCACTTTGGTGATACCTGTTCCACTACGAATATACGTGAGATACATGGATAAGATTATCGCAATCTTATGCCCGGGCAAGATTGTTATCCGCCCCGTGAAGACGTTAACGCTAATAACACAATCCCCATGGCAAGGACCCATGGTATCTTCGGTCCCGTTTGGCGCCCGTTTGGCTCCCGTTTGGGGCTCAACCCGGTAGCTGTCGATCATCGGTCTTACTCAGAGTCGACTACCGATAATATAAGATCTTGCACACTTGTAGTTTTATTCATCACCATAGCTAGTTAACAAACCAACCACCTTGGCTTCTAAAGCGCGAGGAGAACACTACAACTCCTACTAATGAACACAATAGGCAGGAAATAACCTCGACTTTTCAGAAAAGTATACATCGACAAGTTATAACGTGAATGTCTACTATGGTGTGAGAGAAACTAACCTAGTGCAAATCTTTTCGACTGTGCCAAGCGCCAAGTCGGGGAGGTTCTTAACTGATTACATGATACCCAACAGGTGGTGTAATCCCACACGGCAGTGCCGGTGAGCCCCCACCTAATGGATTATCATGTTCTCTTTTCTGATAATCTATTAACTGTTCCATCCAAAGAAGAATACAAAAGTTGTAGTCAGTAGGCTCAAATGGAATCTGTGCGTTGTGCGTACATATGTATAAACTCTTCTATTTAAGGCAGCACTATGTCCCGAGTGGAATTCTGGGGTACCAGATCATACCGAAAAATGGTTGGAAACGCATGTAGATGTAACAGGTAATATGCTTGAAGATCACAACCAGCGGCGGGCATCCTTTTTTCCTAACCCTGCGGTGGCTCGGTCCCCCGGTGAAAAATACTTACTTAGAAAGTCGAGGCGTTTGTCTATACTAGTTTTAGTCCGGTACTCCATAGGCCTGCTGCGCTCAGGGAATTTGAAACTGAGAGCTTACGGAATCCGTTAGTCCAATGGCAACTTTGGCTGCAAGGATTGCAACATGCCGCCCACGAATGATCCATATTCTTATCTTTGGCTGGGACCATGTTGCGACTTACGAGTAAAACGAATCCTCATGGGGTGCTGCAGGGTCCAAGTTGCACTGCGTCATAAGATCATGCATATCACTCTGCTATGTAACATCTATTCCATAAACTGTACGTAGATTCCCACGACAGTCCTACCCTTAGTAAGAAAGCTTATCTGCATATTTCTGAATAAAATATAAAATCTGGCTGGTCTGTCTGCCTGCTCACAAGTCGGTTGCTTTTGTAGTTCCAAAATATTTCGGCTTCTTACGACCATTCTACTCCCCTTCCCCCTTCCCACCGAGCGAAACGCCCTCGAAGTTCATATCGACCTTTACGTTAGGGACCTATTCTTTGGGATATCCTAGATCGAAAATCAGTAGTCTTTCTTCTCGCCGTTGAAGATGGGTCAAGAGGCGTCTAGGCCACAGCCCGGGAAGAAGATCCAGGTAATCGGAGCCGGACTACCTCGAACCGGGACGACATCGTTCAGCCAGGCTCTCTCGATCCTCCTCGACGGCCCGGTACATCACTGCGGCACCCAGGTCAGCAAGGGCGAGAGCTACAATATCAAGACATGGACCAGGATCTTAAGACGCACGCCCATTCGCAGCGCCGAAGATGAGAAGTTTGTATTGAGCGAACTGTCGCAGCTCATGGACGGCTATGTGGCAGTCACGGACACGCCGGCATGCGTCTTCGTCCCCGAATTAATGAAACTCTATCCAGACGCCAAGGTCATCTGCACGGTTCGAGATTCAGACAAATGGGCCGAGTCGCTTGATAAGACTGCGAGCAATGCCCAGGTCTGGTTCTTTGGTTTGGTATTAATGTTCAACAACCCGGTAAGATTCATCCTATTTTGCCTAACTAGTCCATGAAACGACTAGCACTTATTGTCCTTTCTTTCATCATTTTTCTATGAACATAAACATAAGATACAATACAGTCACCTATTATTTAGTTTGAAAGGTGCTAACACGTTCTTTCCAGATGCGTCACTTTAGTGCCTGGACAAGTGCGATGCGTGATGGACGTTGGGGCGAAGTATTCCCATCGAGGAAGACGGCAGGCGGTGCACAGGAGGGTCAGGTGTGGGAAAGACATCTTGCGTTCCTCAAAGAACACGTACCTCCGGAGAAGCTGGTATTCTTCGATGTCAGGGACGGCTGGGAGCCTTTGGTGAGTAATTTCTAACGTCTTTTCTGGTCCGGTACTCGGAGCCAAAAGCTTCATATTCTTTTGAAATAGCACCAGATAGCAGATTGAATAATGGCGCTAACTAACTTTCGAACAACAGTGCAAGGCGCTTGACTGCGAAGTGCCAAAGGGCATCGATTTCCCGCGGTCCAACGACTCCAAGGCCATGGAGGAGATCTTCAGAAGCGAAATCCGTACCGGTCTGAAAAGATGGGCCATGGTATTAGGAACTGTTGCCGCCGCGTACTGGGGCTGGAGGAGTTATCTTGCTTGATATACAGGCGTCTAAAATGTTGGGTTGTGTGTGACCAAGGTCGACGGGGCCAGAGCCAGATGAAACCCTTCAATGAATGACATTTATGGCGGGTTGGTGTTGGATAGCACACCACGAAACATATGCTGGCATGAATCTTATTAGATTAAACTTTTAAAAAAATATAAAACATTTATAATTTTATTATAATAAAAATTTTAAATTATTAACATATTATTATTTTTGTTAGAAGATATCTGCAATGTACGAAAGGGGTAATAGGGGTAATGCTAGTGCAGCTGGCAGTCGGGACGCTTCGTACTGACCGGCTGGCAACAGTGGCCGCGGGCTACGTGACCGTGGCCCACAGGTTACACCTGTATTTTCTTTCTGATCTGTACGAATATTCTAGATGAGAATAGTTAGCCATTATTTGAATATTATTGTATTGCGTTTTGCTTTGTGTTTTCTTATACGTATAAAGCCCATTCAACAATTTTAGAATAATTAAGAATATATAAATTATTGATTTAATTTATACTTAATTTATAAAAAAGGTTGAACTAATCTACATAGGTTAAATATTAATGGCATCCCTAGCCAAAAAACGGTGGGAGACGCAGGTGGGCTAGTCAAGTGTCGGGGCAGCACCTCGACAACCGGCGACAAGTGTTCAGGTACGTTGGCGGGGTAGCTAAGAGATCCACAATACGACGAACCAGGGGTGATGACTAACCAAATTCCTAACTTGATACAACTTTGTCTCTCCTCGCTCCCTCCTCGCTCCCTCCTCGCACCCACCTCGCACCCACAGGCAGCACGATGGAAACAATGTCTACATTCCGACACCTTCCAAAGCCATTGCTTTTGCCATTAGGTATCTGCGATGGCTCACACCATGTACCCCGACTGGCCGCAATCGGACGAGGATCTGGTGCCGCTGCCACTCGTTGACGGGTGCGAGGCGCTTGCAGTCCGATGCTTCGGCTACGTATTGCTAGACGAGGATCACGAGCGCGCGCTCGACGAACGCTTCGGCCTTAGCTTTGACGGCGACGTCGATGATTTCGGAGGCGATGAGATGCGTACGCGCTTCTTGGGCAAGGACGGTCGGGCACCGCCGATCCGCGGCATCGTAAAACAGTTTGGGCGGGTGGAGGACGAAGAGAAGCTACGGCCCGCGTTCTTTCGCAAGGTGCTCGGAGATGTCCGCCGGCTACAGAAGCTCGGCATCATGCACCTCGACGTCGCGACGCGGCAGGTCGTCGACGACAGGTTCAGCGACTTCAGTACGGCCATTACGGTGCCCCATTTTCTCACGACACCGGAGCTCAACCCGGGCTTGACGCCCGATATGCGATCCGTCATGGAGTTCCAGACGTTTACGTGGGCGATGGCCGACTATTTAGAGTTCGACGAGATGATGTTCAGTTGGAATAATGACTACGCGGACCAGAAAGGCAGCATCTCGGTCCGCGCATTTCCAGGGGGAATGGGCTGTCGACACCATTACCAGCTGAGGAGCAAGGCAGCGCAAGAGTACGTCTTTACTTTTGTAGACCCGAGACGATACGATTGGAGGAGGAGGCCCAGGGCCGAGAACAAAAGCCGACGGCTGCGTCGTGCCAGGCCTTGGTTCTACGACTGTCGTGATGATAGGACGTTGACCGCGCGATTGAAAAGGCGGGAGCCGTTCGACGTCCGGGTGGTGCACTGGGACTATAGCGATGGCTTTATATTCCCGCGGGTTTGAGACTACGAGCCCTGGTTCTTCTTACTCGGATCCTACTCTATTCATGATTCGCTAGGATTGGCTGGTTGGTTGGCAGTATTTACACGTACATACAACTCAGCAGAAAACGAACGCGACGATCAAAGGCGCAAGTTGCATAGTTTAGGTTTTCGGGTATAGGATAAGCATTGCATCTGTCACGCATGTGTCATTTAGAGTTAGAAAACGTTACTCGCGCTAGTGTTGCGAAGGGCTTTCTGCCACAGAACATCCGCTCATACTACGTAGTCGATCATTCCATGGTCTTAGAGGAGACTAAATAAATCCTTATCACATCGTCCGCTTGCTGGACGAGCTCGAATCTAGGTTTCGACCACTCCACTTATTACCTATCCATTACGCATGATGCCGTCAGACGTTTTTGTCGAGGCTGGGGCGTTGGAGGTCTGGCGAGGCCGGGATTCAGCTCAGCATGTGATTAGCCTCATGGTTTAGTTGTGTTTCTGAGTTCTCATCTTTAAGAACGAAACGATGTGTAGCCTTCCGCCTGTCATCTCCATTCTGATAGTCGAGAGAATGTCGTGGCAACTGTGGCTCACATTCGATACACCCTTCAATTGGCGACGCCCATGAGCTTGAAAGCGCACATCGCCTGTTAGTAGTGTTGTGCATCGTAGCTTCTTGGATGGCGGATTTTTGAGTCTAAAGGTTTGAAGCAAGCCGAGTTATAAGTAGAATGTAGGCTGTTAGTTATCGATAAGCTAAAGCACACAGCACATGAAATCGCTTCCCCACACTAGGCACGTTCACCTACCTAAGTCAGCAACTTACTCCGTAAGTAGGTAGTTTCAACATTCTGGACCTCAAACGAGCTAGGGGCGGGGAAAGCTGAGTCGTTTCTCAGCACAAAAGCAATAAATTAGAAAGGAATTAGATATTCTCGACTGACTACTAGTTACACGCACACACTTTCGATGTTCCATGGTACTAAGAACAAGATTTGAGACTTATATTTGTTCAAGGCTGTATTGGACGCCACCTAAGGTCAGAGGTAGTCCCAAAAAGCTTAGAAAGCTGACAAGGAGCCCAATGCAAGATAAGGTAAGGAGCAGCAGGGACAGTGGAGCTGTCAACTAGTGTAAAGCTTTGCTAAAATGGTAAAACCAAACCTGGGAATCTTTCGACAGCCAAGAGCCCAGCTTCCAAGCAATCAGCCACCATCTAATTCCCAACAGTCATCGCTGCTTTGGCGAGAGACTCTCGTGGAGCATGGGACTATATCGTACAGCCCGTAAGATATCCGATCTCGGTTCCGGAACTTAACCTGGTACCGAGATGTAAGCAGCTCGAGACGCGTTTGTCGCTTTGCCCAACTGTCTTAAGCATCACTCATATGAATCCAATTGTATGTAAATAACCTGTGCTACTTTTGTCTAGCAGAAAGAGGAAGAGGCTGCGTAAAGCAAGCATAAGCTCAAGCAGATGTAGAGCAAGAAGTTCAGGTTTATAGGTATATGGCTGTATGGTGCTGGCAGGGATCCCATGTCGCTAAGCACAACTGCCCCGAGAGAGCTCGCATTTTCCGCAGTAACGTAACCCCGCCATTCAAGGCCATCGTCTCCAAGCTCCTTTCATCTCGACCAATCCGAGAGCTCGGAAACAGGTCAAGGGTTCACTGGGTAAAATAGGTGCCAGGGTTTCGGCATCACATTACCCACTCGTAGAACCCCTCTTTTTTCAAGCTTCTGCAAGCACTAAGCACCTCGAGTACCAGGTGAGGTCATGCAGGCCCGCCATCGCCGTTCTTATCGGACAGCTAGAGCGATAGACACAGAAAAGAAAGTATACGGGTAGGTAATAGGTACTTATCGACATACCCGAGACAAACGGCGGGATGGTACTTACGGCATTGTGTTACGAGACAGGATAGTTAGCTCCCTGTTTTGAGTAGCTCTACCCATGTCACACGACACCTTTGATCCAGAAGCTCCCCAAGGAAGCTTTGGTTGTGTACTGAAGAATATTCCAAATAAGCAGACCCGAAGCTCTGACGGTGCCAGCACGTCCCGAGTTAGCTGAGGACAAAGCCCTAAAGACTAAAAGAGATTCATGCTGCCCAACTCGAGGTAGATACCTGATGAGATAGGTAAGGCCTTTGCCAATCGATCCGGCTGTCCTTCTGCGTGTGTGTGTGTGTGTGTGTGTTTGCTTTCGCTGGGATGGACGGAGCACCCCACATCGACAAGAACAAGAACCAACCATCGATGGTAGGTCCCTGGTCGATCCTCAATCGAGTCAGAAAGGAAGCTGGTTATGCGCACCATTGACGGGCAGATGGCCAATGAAAGAAAAGGAACGGACAAGCTGTCTTTGTCTACTTACCTCGAGCCGTGGAACTGCAGCCGCCGTCTCTGGAAGGGGTTCTTTTTAAGCTACCTACCTTGCCTACCACAACCCTATTCCGCCGTCGCCTATCTCTTAAAAATTTAAGTTCCGTTGACAGGTAAGCAGGGAGGTATCCGGGCCATTGATCTACTGCAGCTGTCTGTGGTTTGCCTCGATTATACATACATGTAGCTGTTTCAAATCCAAAAGGTACGTAGACAAGCCCTGCGCTCGGCCAGAGCAAGCCCGTGGGTCCTCACTCACACATTCATTGTTCAGATTCTTTACCTCGAAGTACCTAGGTAGGTCCCTGATTCCACGGCCGGTGCGGATACTTAATACAGCGGATGTTGTAGTGCCGTGCTGCCTTTGACCTTGGAACTGCGCTGTGGCGACGAACTCGCTAAACTTGTACATACAATACCTCCCAAACGGGCATTGCTGCTTTCAGCCAGACTTCCCCTCCCCCAAGAATACCTGAGCACCCCGCCGTCTCCAGTCCCCTTCCTCCCTGACCACCTACCACCTACCACTTACCACTACTACCAACTATACTTGCATCCGCCCGCCGACCTCTACCCAAGCATTTTCTCTCGAAACAGTCCATGTAACACCTTGGACAGCTAGAAGGGAGCTTGGAGCTTACCTCGGTAGGGTTGCGAACCTTTCAACCCAGATTTCCACGTCAAATGTCAGAGAGCTTAGCATCCGACAACCACTGCTCGCGCTCTACCGGTACATAGCTATCAATCCATCCAGAGCTTATCGACAACAGCGTATCAATCAATCTCACGAAGAACCCCCCGCCTTCCAGCCCAACCAGCCAGCGCATGGTGGGGTTGAGCAGCAAGCTCAAGATGCCGCCTCGATCTTCCTTGACATCCTCGTTTTCCATTACCGACGCCAACAATGAGGTTGTCTGCCCCTTGCGCAACCAGGATGGCTCGAGTTGTCGGAAGCGATGCATCGGCGTAAGTCCATCTTGCCTCACCTCGCTCGCCAAAATGCCCCATGCCATCTATCCATACTGTTGGACGGGGCAATCGCTGCAGCTTAGCTAGTGGCCTGCTGCTGGCTGGCATCGCAGCAATCGTGTGACAAGACAAGTTCGTAGTCGACTGACCTGGCTATCCATCTGCGATAAACAGGAGAAGCGATATCGTTCCATGCAGGAGCATATTCGACGAGCCCATCCCGAGCATTACATCTCAAAGCTCCCGGCGACAGAAGAGAGCTTCTTACTCATGATCAATACCCCGCCCTCGCAGCAGCCTCCAAGCTCCGCTGGCCCACCTCAGTCGGGTGTCGACCCGGCCAAGGGCTACCCGCCGCATGAGCGTCATGCATTCTTCCGCGACGAGTCGAGTGCACCCGTCACGCCGAGACACCATGACGAACGTGCAGGCGGCTCGCAGCTCCCCGCCGCAAGTGCTGCTGCCGCCTTGGCCCAACTGGGGGGGCAACGTGAGACGGAATGGGACTCGGAGACTGTATGCCCTTCTTGGCCCCCGACGTTACCTGTAGCCCAACTGACCGGGCCTCCTCAGGGGTGGCATTCTGACACAGAGGGGAGGAGGATTCCCCGGAGCACGATTGAGCTGCCTCCGATACAATACGGTATCGAGCCGACGAGCGAGCCGTTCCCCCGGCTGAATGCCGGGCCTGGGCGACGGGAGCTGCTTCCCTCTATTCTCTCCAACTCACCGCCGGGGCGGTCTTCGACCCTGCCTCCGCTGCAGCGATCGCTGGGCCCCCACCGGCCCAGAAAGCAATCCATCACGAAGCGCGGCCACAAGAAGCAGAAATCCCGTGGCTCGGCTGCCGATTGGCTTCGCCGGATCCAGAACGACGACCATCTCATGCCCGGCGGAGCCGACCGCAAGGCGCATTCGGTCGAGCCCTCGGCAGACTATGGTAAACGCTGGGAAGACTTGATTGACGCGGCAGCTTCAGCAACTGAAGACATTGACGAGGACAGAACTCCAGTAAGCCTCGAGCAACGACCTTACTCTTCTTATCTAACATACCAGGTACCACAATCTCCCCCTATCTCCATCCATAGGGCTTCCCTGCCACCACTTCCTCCTCAAACTTTCCACGCCTACCAGGCATCCCCCCTGCAGCAAGCTCTGACACCTCCGCCGTTTGCCCAAGAAATACCCGAGCCTTTTCCATCAGTGGAGAGCGCCGGAAGCGGAGAGGCCTTCCACATGGCCAACGTGGGATTGTCGGATTCGTCGCCGAGCTATTCCTCTCAGGATGTCCACATATACTGCGCGGCATGCCAACGAACGTCAAAACTAAGGGAGTCTTATGCTTGTACAGAATGTATATGTGGTCTCTGTCGGGACTGTGTCAACATCTTAATGGAAGAGCAAGGGACTCGTAGGAAATGTCCTCGATGCGCTACCATCGGCGGCCGATACAAGCCTTTCCAGTTAGACATTCGATGAGTTGACGTGCTCGGTTTTTTCTTTCCTGCTGTTTTGCCCTTCCACAGAGAGAAAACTCGGTCTCGAGACAGATATGATGGTGGCGGCGCCCTGGTGTTCACACGGGAGACTCTCGCATGGCTGCATATGTGGCTTTCTACGATAGGCCTATCTAGCTTGCTGAAGTGCCGGGCTTGTTTTCTACGCCACAAGTTGCACAGTAGGAGACGGCAAGATCGACCAGTTTCGAGGAATGAATGACGAACCACGTCGAAGTATAATCGACAGATCCTTTTTGATATCCTATCATTAAGGAAACAATGTGGATTTCAGACACCTCTCTATTCAGACTCCATGAAGAAGATGGAAGAGAGCGTAACGCAACTGAGCATTGGACGAACGACATGTGATTGTTACCTCTGCTGGCAACACACACACACACACAATTGTGTTTTTTTCTCCTCGTCCAATGGTCCCCTTCATTAATGATTTCTACGCATACGGCTTTCCCCTTCACGGTTGGTATTGTCTTTAATTGGGGTTCTGAGACGGGCTTTTTTTTCTCTCCTGCGATGCGTTACTACTGTTTCTTGATGTGTTAGGGTCACTGGCGTTTTGCATTGACTATACACGTTCTCAGTCCATGTGAACTCGTCACAGTGGGACATGTTGGATGGGCGGTTTGCATTCGAACACACACACACACACACACAAGGATTTAGTCTATAGGAGTTCTGGCATGTCTGTTCTTATCGTGATAGGCGAAAAACGCCTTCGGGGCTATGTAAAGGACGTAGCACTTCTCGATATTTAGGGAGGAGCAAAGCGGCTCAACGTATATACGCACAACCTGCAATGGTAGATGATGATCACAATCTATCTCTTCGTGGATACATGTTTTGGATATGATCATGTCATGCAGATGCTTCCGGGACCATTAGGTGTTCGTGCTTCTCATTGTTGAATTTTAACAGGAACACATATTTCCAGATGACGACCGGCTCGCAAGAAAGGGATTTCTGCCTTGTCGGTTGAACTTCCCTGCCCTCATGTTCAACATGAACTCTCTCATTCTTGAATGAGGATTACCGATGAGCGCTAATGAGCGCCTATCAAAAAATCAAACAGCCGCGCATGACACGCCTGGTCTTATGTTGAGAGCGAGGAGAATTCTCCGTGTCACTCAAGTACGCGAATCATGCATTCGTATAGTTAATATGTATGTATATTATTAAAGAGATAACACTAGACTTTCCTCCGAGAGAAGTCGTCATCAGAGTAGGTAAGTCATATCGAGCAGTATGTATTGCTAGTGTCTCCGAGATATACAAAGATGCCCAAGTTCGAATCATCTGAGGCAAGAGGAGAGAGCAATGTGTCGCTCAGGTTTTTGATCTGTACTCATTTGCCCCTGCCTCAGAGGCGTCTCTCTTTTCCTCAGAGCGTGCGGTAGTATAATATCGTGGAGGTCGGGATGGGCGAATATTAGGAAAACTTATTTCTTCCCCTCCTTCTCCTTCTCCTTCTTGAGTAGCAAGTCTCGCATGGCGGCTCGAGTGTTCCGGCTCCCGCCGAGCTTCGGCCCCTTCAGGACCTCCTCCTCCTTCTTGGCGCCCGGCTTGCTCGGCGGGCCCACGGGCTTCCTCCTCCTCTGTCGCTCGGCCATCGCGTCCAGGAACTCACGGCGGAACTCCTCGGCTATCCGGTCGTCGGCGGCACCCTCCTCTTCCTCGCCTATATTGGCGCCCGGAGGCGGCG
The DNA here is from genome assembly GCA_022385635.1 of Xylaria scruposa. Lineage (NCBI taxonomy): Eukaryota > Fungi > Ascomycota > Sordariomycetes > Xylariales > Xylariaceae > Xylaria > Xylaria scruposa. Next base: position 391,719 of record MU280217.1, read on the forward strand.
TCGGTGTCTCGTATACGTCCACTATCCACGTCGTTAGCTGAGGCTCTTTTATCGTCTGTCTGCCTCGCCAAGGTTGAGGGGAGTATGTATGTATGTATGTATGCATAGGCTTACGTCTGTTCTCCCGCAGGATCTCCTCCACCAGCTGGTCTCTCTTGATATCGTCGCTGTTCCGCCTGTTCTTCGGCCTCCAAGGCTTGCCATCTCTCCCGAGCCTGACTTTCTTCGGCCGCTCGGTGCTTTCCTCGTCGTCGACGGCCAGCCCTTGCAGCTTCCGCCTTGCGCGGTCCGTCATGACCGCGTTGCGGCTGCGGACCTCGTCGCCGAGGTCCACCTCGAGCAGCTTGCCCGTCAGGGCAGTGTGCTTCTCCTCTCCCTTGTCGGCCGTCGATTCGCCGCCGTGCGTCGCGGTTCCGCCGGGTTGGTGTGATGACGATGCTCGGAGCTTCCGGGGATCGGAAGCCATGCGATGTCTCTTAGCCAGTTCGGCCTCTATGTACTCCTCCCTTGCTCCATCAGCATTGCACCAATGGGGGTAGTAGAGAGGGCAGTTCTCCGATTCCTCCGGGATGGGGGGTGAAGCTCACATGTGCTTGTTGACTATTTCCCCAGACAGCCCGGTCTGTGGCGCGAAGCGCTTGTTCGCCGCCGCCGTGACCGACTGCTCCATCGCCTTCTTCTCCTCCTCGCGGATCATCTGGCTCAGCTCGTCGTCGCCTCCTTCGGCACCCCCGGCTTGCGCGCCGCTGTCTACGCCAAAGGTGACGCCGCGCAATCTGGACTTGCGCGCGTTCCGGAGGCGGAGTGCCTCGCTGATCGACAGCGTCTCGTCGTCTTCTCTGTCTGTGGATGTCGCGACAGGACCAGAGGCCGAGGCGTGGGCGCCGGCGACGTTCGGCGCGTCACGGACCGGATCTGTCGCTTCGTCTTCGGCTTCGGTGCCTGACCGCTGTCGGTAGGTTTTGCGCTTCTTGCCACGGAAGACTATTGGTCGCGCGGGATCCGCGACCGGGGATGGAGGGTCCATCGTGTCGGATAGTGTCTGGTGGTTGTGGTGTTGTGAAGTGATCACATGAAGGAAGGGATAAGTTGAAACAATGGAAGTAAAGTAGGAATGGCGAGCTAGTAGCCTGGGAGTCCCCACTCTGCCGTCGCAAGCCAGTATTACGCGTGCAGGCTGCTGCATACAGGCTACAACCTACAAGCCACTACGGCTATGTGTATTACATGCACAGAATTCGCTTCACAAATTCTGCTGCTTTTAGTTCTTCACTTCTAGATTTTTTAGTAACATAGCACTTATTGTTAAAGTCTTGTTTTTTACGCCGTATAGTGTGATATTAGTGTTAAGTCACGGCTGGCTGGTCTGGACCCTGACCCACTGGATCACCTGACAGGTCACATGACAGAGCCACCGTGCACACAAATTAGTTTCTAGTTCACTATCCTAAGATCAATATACAAATGGGACGCCAAATAAGAGCTTTGCCTCTGTAAAGGACACTAATCGTGACATGCTTAAAGTATTGCAGACCTCTAGCCCTGACATTTTATACTAGGTACTTATTTGATCTATAAGCTTAAACCGCAATAATAACGGCCTAAAGATTAGTACTAATAAGTGACCACTAAGAAGCACAGGGCTGGGGCCAAAGGCTAGGAATAAAAGCCTGATTTGTTCATCTGATTAGTATACAGTATGTGTACAGTCCCTCTTCTCCACTTTTTATATACTGGTGCCGAAGTGGTATACATAGGTATCTTTCTTACCTCACTAAACCAAATTCTCTAGATTAAATATAGTAACCAGCTTGTTCAGCCCAAAGAGCTGTTTTATTGTTTTGTTACAAGATACACCAACATACGCAGTTATTTTTTGATCGCCTGGTTGACCACACACGCTGGTGGGTCTATGCTTGGAAGCATTAGATTGGTAGGTCTGTGTTGACGTATTGTTGGCAGGGCTACGCATATGTGGGTCTAAAATAACACCGTCTTATTAAATCTCCCCCACTCGCACGTTTTTGGTCTTCTTTCCTCCTTCCTTTCCGATATAATCCTGGTTAACGTTGCTCTGCAGATCTAACTAGGCCGAAATTGGTGTGCACGTGCCAATCAGCCTTTATTTATGGTAAATAAACTCTCATTTCTCCTTAAGTCTAGAATCCAGCTGTATAACCACAATCAACTTCGTCCATCTGTAATTATTATCATCTACGGCGAGAACTTCATGGATTTACACGCGATATCAGACTGGCTAACCACCGTTAGCTCAAGTTCGCCACTGCTCCCAGCGAACTCTGAGCCTGTCGTGTGGCCGCCGTCACCACTACTTACTCGCGGTCAGCTTCTGTGGTTGCAGCAGCAGCGAGAAGCACATCAAGCCAGCCTACTATCACCCAGCGTCGCCCCCCTCGGCGACGCTAACCAAACAGCTACGATGCGGCCAAAGCAGGAGTCAAAGCAGGAGCCAAACAATGGGTCAGCGCCAGACCGACGACAGACTCGTAGCCGGGATAAACCAGTCGCCCCCCTCGGCAACGATGACCAAACAGCTACGACGCGGCCAAGGCGGGGGCCACAAAAGAAGCCAGCGACAGACCAACAACAGACTCGCGTCCAGCCGCAGCGACAAAAAAAACATCGAGCTAAGCTACCATCACTTAGCGACGATGACCAGACAGCGACAATAGCGCCGCCGCCGAAGTCAACCCAGAAGTCGACGTCGAGCCAAGAGCCAACGTCGGTGCATCAGACAAATCTCCAAGATGCCGAGCCATTGCAACTTGGTTCTTCAATCAGTATTGTTGATCAGATGGGTCAATGTCCAGAGCCCCAAAAGGGCAAGGGATTGGATACCGTCTCTCCGTTGCATCACACTCCTGCTTCGACATGTACTCCTGCTTCGATATATACTCCTGAACCAACGAATCCTTCGTTAAATCCTTCGTTAAGCCGTGGGAGTCAGTCGACTAGTCCATACCCACTATTACCTCCTGGTTTTGTGGCACCCTCTGTGGCACCCTCTGTGGCACCCTCTGGGGCACCCTCTGTGGCAATGAAGCGCCCTAGAAGCCCTATCAAGCGTCTACAGCATCTGTCAATCCTGGAAAAGCCTGTTGAATGGATCCATCTTAACGGCAAAGAGCTATGGATCAAAATGGAGCAATCTACATCTAAGACCTTATTTCAGTCGATCGAACGTGCATACACACGGGGGTTTCTGCCTTCTGAGCTACGTAGCCTTATTGAAGAAAGTGTACATGCCACAGACGATACTCTTTATGCGGCACGACCTGCTCCGCCGAAAAGTAAAAGAACAGCAAAAGTGGCCCAATTTTTGCAAGATGAACATTTCACGAATTTGTTTCCGCTTGTTCGGGAATTTGAAGACCTCGAGACTATCGTGGATACAACAGGATCCCATACTGTATCTTTGCTAGTGGAAGCAAGTTGGAACGCTAGCGTACACGAGCCTATGCTTCGACTCGCTACGTCATACACTCCGACAGTCGAAGCCTTGAATATTACTTGCGCTAATATTGTGAAGGAGTTTCAGGTAGAGGCTAGTGGTACGCTGGATTCTGGCAGCAGAATTATTGATTATGCTATGTTTCTAAAGCCTATTCCAGGAGGGACAATAACCAAGACCCGTTTGTCCCGTTTTCAGACAATGATGGGAAATAAACCGGTAAACCACTCAAATTATACGCCATTATGCGATATGCCGTCAACTGTTTTCATTGAAACGAAACAGAACACGAAGACTCCCGAGGCCAGACTTCAGCTCGGCGTATGGGTAGCTTCATGGTTTAAGCGTATTTCTCTGTACCCGACCTTCGAGAAACAGGGAGCGTTGCTTACGCCCGCTATCCCAGTTCTAATAGTCGAAGGTCGCGAGTGGGAACTATGGTTCGCGTTTAATGAAGACTCGCAGATCGGCTTCTACGGTCCCAAAGAGATTGGCAAAACATCTGACCTTTTGAGCGCATATCGCTTATTAGCAGTGTTGCGCGTTCTAGCTCGTTGGATAGAGCAGGACTTTCATGATTGGTTTGACAGCTGTTTGAAGGACGCTGGGGTTTGACGACTGTTTGAAGTAAGCTGAGTCAGGCTGGAGGCCTTGAGATTAGAGTGATCGGTTCATAGTACCTATCTAGTTAACAGCAAATGTTCACTGAGTGCCATGAAAACATAGCATCTAGCTAATGGGATATGAGTAACTAATCAAATTATGTAGTGTTCAATATTGTACCACACATAAACACTACTTACTTCACGCATGCAACACGCCCTATTGAGCCATATAAACAGGAAGCTCTCCAACTCTTGGTCGATAACTGGAGCTAAACACGGACAAGAGTCGAGCGTATGCAAGAGAAGAGGCAACAGAGGGGTAAATTGCCTGCATAGAATTCTTGTCTAAACCGTCATGCAGCTAATGACTACAGTAGCTAGCCTTAGGTACCTCAAGCGTAGGTATCTATCAACTCTCCTTCTTATCTTGCTAAAACTTACCTGCTAGGTAGGTCCTTGATAGCTGTCACATATCTAAGAGATACATTGCATGTAGGTACTTAAGCTATAGGGCACGGCATATTAAGTAGGTAGGTTATGTGTTACACTATATTATAAGTGACGGGATCGATTGAGCAAGAGCCATAAATAGACTTTCATACATTACTAGCGCCTCGGCTAGCACCCCCAAAGCTCTTATCTAAACGTCCCATCAACCTCACCAACATCGTCAAACTTGACATTTCTGAAGTAGAAAAGCCTGAATACAATGTCGCAGAGAGTAAGTAAATAGGCAGTATGGTATTTTACAATCGCCTAACTGATGATCTAGATATATTTCCTAGTGCACGGCAAAGTCCAAGGTCTGGAACCACCATAATCTTATCTACGAGTCTCTGGCGTTCAAACTGACGTCAGGACCAGGCGTCTTCTTTCGCAACTTCACCCAGAAAGAGGCCACCAAACTGAGCGTCACGGGATGGTGTCGCAACACCGATGACGAGAAGGTGACTTTCACCAGACATATCCAAGCCGCTTCGACCAGCTAGCTAATTCGACGGTGGAGGTCGAGGGCGAGGCTCAGGGCAGTCCCGACGCCATCAAGCAATTTCTCAAGGCCATTGACGAGGGACCACGACACGCTCGCGTCGTCAAGTTAGACAAAGAAGACCGCGAGTTGGTAGAGGGCGAGTCTCAGTTCGAAGTACGCCGCTAGGAAAAGTCATCAACCCTCGGACCGTGCGCAGCGAGGAGAGACTTGGTATGGGAGCAGTCGCCCGTTGAATCTGCGTCCGTACCGCCCCTAATCATTGTATGATCGTATCCAAGAACGACCTAATCACCACGGCTTACAAGCCCCTGCCCCTTCTCTTCAGCACCGGCTTCTTGACTGCTCCCGATGTGATGATCTTCTTCGTCTTATCTGCAACCGGCTTTTTGACTTTTCTTTCCTCCTCGACCCTCTGCTGGTCCTCTTGCCGCTTCTTGTCTTCTGCCATTTTTGCTTCGATCTCTATCTTCCGGTTAAACTCCGTCTCCGTGACCCGTTTCTCTCGGGCCGAATAACCCTTCTCTTTCACCGAGTAAAACACACCACCGAGCTCGGCGAGCCAGTGCGGGTCAACCGATGTTACCGTCGACATGTACTCTTTCGACGTGAGAATCAGCTCATGATACACCACGTAGTCCGGGAGGAACCCTAGGCCGTAGAGCGCACTGGTAGGATGAAGCTGGACCGTGACTGAAGTCCGTAGATTAATATACTCTCCGATCCCTTTGACCTTGGCCGCCTGATGATAGTATCCAGAGCAGATGCACTTGCGAATGATATCCCAGTCCGTGCCGCAACTAGTCATTTGCATCTTCTGCATCTTCATAATGTCGAGCAACTGATCTCGAATCTCTTTTGCTCTCCGTAGAGATTTTGGGTGCAGGAAATGGCGGGTACACCACCCGTCCGAATACCCGTTCGACTTCCATTGCGAGTAGACGTGCAAGTAGGTGAGATGGTCGGATTCCGGAACGAAGAACTTTTCGCGCGCCGCATCCGACTCTTCTTGGCGCTCTTTTGGTCGGTAGAATACGTTCGGGACAGATAACATGGAGACGATCGTCACCATTTCTTCGCTGCATCCATACTCCTCAGACATGATCAGAAGCTTTGCCAGAGAAGGGTCCATGGGGAAGGCATTCATCTTGGCGCCCAATTCTGTTAGTTCTCCGAGATTGTCTAGAGCGCCTAGCGCCCACAAATCGAACATGGATGTGGTGATCGTGTCTTGCGGAGGCGGGTCCATGAAGTCAAAGTCAAGCAGGTCGCGGACGCCTAACGACTTGAGGAGCAAGACCGTATTGCTGAGATTGGTTCGTTGGATCTCGGGAATCGTCTGTATATACAATTCGTCTTTGAATGCCTTTTCCGTGAAGAGCCGGAACGCTCTCCCCGGCCCTGTTCTGCCGGCTCGGCCAGCTCTTTGCCCGGCATTGGCCTGCGAGATGGGCGTGATCTGAAGCGTGTCCATCCCCATCCGTGGGTTATAGACCTTCATCTTGGAGTATCCGGCATCGACAACGTACATGATACCATCCACAGTCAAGCTCGTTTCTGCGATGTTGGTAGCCACGATGCACTTGCGTACCCCGGGCGGCGCTCGGTCGAAGATTTTGGCTTGTAGATCGGCAGGCATCTGACTGTAGATAGGTAGGATGCTGAGCTCTGGCGGGTCGTTAAGGGCATCCAAGCGTTCACGCACGAGCTCGCAGGTGCACTCAATGTCTTCTTGTCCCGTCATGAACACCAGGATGTCTCCGGCGCCCATGGAGACATGTATCGAGAGGACTTGTTGGACTGCCTGGTCGACGTAGTCCTCGACCGGGGACCTGTGGAACATGATGTCGACGGGAAAAGTCCTGCCCGGTATTATGAATTCCGGCGCGCCACCAAAGAAATCAGAGAACCTCTTCGAGTTCATCGTCGCTGATGTAACGATGAGCTTGAGGTCTCTCCGACGTTGCAAAATCTTGTTAAACAGCCCCAGAAGCACGTCCGTATTGAGGGCACGCTCGTGCGCTTCGTCCATGATGACACACGAATATCGATCTAAATCTCTCTCATTGAGAGATTCTCGAAGCAGAACACCGTCCGTCATGTACTTGATAACCGTGTCCTTGCTCGTGCAGTCCTCGAATCGGATGGCATATCCGACAGTGCTGCCCAGCTTCACTTCCATCTCTTCGGCCACACGCTTCGCGACACTCATGGCCGCCACTCGGCGAGGCTGCGTGCACCCTATCATCCCCTGCTTTCCATAGCCGTCCTCGTACAAGAATTGCGTGAGCTGCGTCGTTTTTCCAGAGCCCGTCTCGCCTACCACGATGACCACCTGATTATCCCTGATGACCCTCAGCAAGTCTTCGCGGACGGCGAACGCAGGCAAGAATTCCCTTTGTTCCTTTAGAGTTTTACTCTGACTGAAGTTACTCGCGCCATCGTTCTTCTTCATCACTTCGCTGAATTTGCTGTTCCCGGATTTAGCCTGCTCGTCTTCTTCTGCAGCGATGGGCAATGCGCTGTCGCCCTCCTCTTCCTTTACGCCCATCAGATTCCCCAGCGTAGTGCCCGCCATATTGGTAGCATCTTGCGCCTGCTTTTGACGTTCCCTTTGCTGCCTCCGCTCCTTTACGACACGACTCCCCTTCCGACTGAACACGGCCATGTCGCTCTGGTAGTCTCGAACGGCGGGGACGGGCTCCAGCTGTTTAGTAAAGACAGTCCGGCCGTCTAAGAACGGAGGCTTCAGGTCGTGCACCAGAAGATGGACGCGCGTAGCCTCGTTGTCGTCATCGAAATCGTCCCCGAGGCCGCGCCGTTGCGCAACGCCCGAGGTGAGCATGCGATTTGTCTCCCAGGCATCGTTGTCCTTCTGTCTCTGCAGCTGGCGCGCATTCATGTGCCTCCCTGCCTTCTTCTCGACCATCTGAGCCTCTCGCTGCTGCTGCTCGACCCACGACGTGTCATAGGAGCCGAACGGGTTATGCGAATCGTCGCCAAAGGTGTGCCCACCCGTCTCATCGCCGCCGTACCAATCACGATCGAGGGCGAGTTGATCCTCGTGGCTAACGAGGGGCTCGGGCCCGTCGAATTCGCTTTGTCTGGGAGTTGCCGCATAGCCAGATTGCCCTCGAGGCGTAGGGGCGCGCGAGTCGACGGTATGGACGGCTCGACTATGCGACCGAGACGCGTTATTGCTGCGTGAGGGGAGAGAAGAGTATCGATCATCGGAGCGTAAGGGGTTGAAATCCAGTTTGCGTCGCTTGGGGCTGAAGTTTGCGTCTTCGCGATCCATCCTGAGCAGTGATTAACGCCTCCCGGAGCCTTGCGCTTTCGATGGTAGGTAAGTAATAAATTGATGTCAGATCTTTGGAGCTTGTTTCGCGCGTTCTTTCGTTCGACCCTGGGGGCCAGCTTCAGGGGGGTGGGCGCACTACACTTAGTCTGACTTAGGGGACGGATAGTAATCGATAAGCAGAGCCCCGCTAAATTGTTGGGAGACTCTCCAAACTGGAGAAAAAAAGTTGGAGGGGTTGGAATCGGCAACAAGCTTCGACCGCTAGCAGACCAACCAGCGGCAAGGTGCTCAGGAAATCAAATATGGCCGACTCTATGATAACGACAACCGCTTGGGTGCCGCGCGGTTTTGCGGCGCCTTTCCCGTCGAGATACAACTTTGACGAGGCCGAATTCGAGCGCATAGCAGAGTTGGCCAAGTTACAGCTGGACGATGCGAACGAGGACTTGGAGGAAGCGCAAGCAGACAAGGGCACGGATCACGAAGATGATGATGATGACGACGACGACGATAATGAATCGGCAGCTAATGATGTTGTTGGTGCTACCAAAGAAAAGGACAACACTTCAGCTAAGGAAAAGAAGACGGAAGAGTATGCTCGTTCGCACAGTTCTCCCATCGCCTTTTTGCGATGCTGACTTATTGATATAGGATTGACATCAATGATGCGGACCTCAAGGAGTACGACCTCGAGCACTACGACGACGAAGAGGACGATGTCCACGGCCAGCGCATGGACATGTTTGGCAACATAAAATCTCTGGCCTATTACCAGTCCAACAAAGAAGACCCCTATATCACGATACCCGACGAGAAGGACCAGGAAGAAGAGGACCGCGAAGAGCTACAGATTCTCGCGACGGATAACATGCTGCTCGCCGCCAAGGTCGAAGATGAACTCGCGCACCTCGAGGTCTACGTCTACGAGGACGAGGCCGACAATCTCTACGTGCACCACGATATCATGCTGCCCGCCATACCGCTGTGTCTCGAATGGCTAGACTACCCGGTATCCAAGCCCGGGGTGGAGAAGGATGCGACGGCCAACTTTGTCGCGATAGGTACCATGGATCCCGACATCGAGGTCTGGGATCTGGATACAGTTGATTGCCTGTATCCCAATGCCATATTGGGCCAGGGCGGCAATTTGCAAGAACAACAAGAGAAGAAGAAAAAGAAGAAGAAAAAGTCAAAGGCCAACGATGAGTACCACGTGGATGCGGTCCTGTCTCTGGCCGCCAACCGGAAGCACAGAAATCTCCTGGCCTCTGCATCAGCCGACAAGACAGTCAAGCTCTGGGACCTGAACACAGCGAAATGTGCCAAGTCCTACTCGTACCATACCGACAAGGTATGCTCGCTAGCGTGGCATGCGGTCGAATCTACCGTGCTGCTGAGCGGGAGCTATGATCGAACCGTGGTTGCTGCCGACATGCGGGCGCCGGATGCGAAGACGCCGAGATGGGGTGTCGAGAGCGACGTGGAGAACATCAAGTGGGATCCTCACGACGCCAACTTCTTCTACGTCTCTACAGAGCGTGGGATAATACATTACTTTGATATTCGCAACATCCCCTCCAGTCCGTCAGCCAGCAAGCCCGTGTGGACGCTCCAGGCACACGACGAATCGCTGTCTTCCTTCGACATCAACGCCCACGTGCCCGGTTTCATGGCCACGGGCTCGACCGACAAGACCGTCAAGCTCTGGAACATACAGCCTGCGGGGCCTGCCATGGTTGTGTCACGTAACCTGGACATTGGCAGGATCTTCTCTACCAACTTCGCCCCGGATCCCGAAGTGGCCTTCCGCCTTGCGGTGGCTGGTAGCAAAGGCACGCTGCACGTCTGGGACACGAGCACCAACGCAGCCGTCCGCCAAGCTTTTGCCTACAAGCTAGCCGCTAAGCCGACGGATCATGTCGGGGAGCGATTCGTCGGTGTGGCCAATGACGAAAGCTCAGAAGACGATGACGATGACGACGATGAGAAAGAGAGTGGAGATTCTATCTTTAGGTCGCTGGAGGCTTGATTTACTGTTTTTGGCAGGATCTCAGCTCTAGAGACATGTTTCGGGAGTTGTTTCGGGAGTAAATGACATCTGTTAACAGCTGTGCCCCACCTTATTAAGCTATATAAATTAAGCTATTTAAATTAGCTATATATATTTATTTATAAAAATAATATTATATAAATTAAATTATATATATTAAATTATATATAATATTATATTTAAAAAATATAAATATTTTTT